>JAQOWM010000943.1:0-350111 GCA_029041755.1 Resseliella maxima | reverse complement strand
TTTTTCGTATGATTATGATTTCAATATTATAATATAATTTATTTTTGGGATTTTTATAAAACAAATGAGGCAAATAATTCGTTCATAATTCGTTTATTGCAAATGTGTTAGAAGAAAATATATTTTGTTGGTTTTTTTTATGTAATGCTATTATTTAGATTTCAATATAAATATTTTTGGGATTTTTATAAAACAAATGATCGAAATAATTCGTTCATGATTCGTTCATTGCAAATATGTAGAAAAAAAAAATATTTTCCTTTATTTTTCTTATGAAATTCGATAAAAAAATTTTAGTACAATTTATTTTTGGACTTTCAAAGGAACTGTCTTCACCCAGGATTAGTTCATAATTCGTTCATTACGAATATATATAACTTTAGTATTGAGTATCTAAAAAAAAAAAAAATAATTAATCATAATTTTTGTACTAAATTTTTTTTTCTCGAATTTAAGAAAAATAGTAATAAATACAATTCGTTCATAATTCGTTCATTACGAATATATATAAATTCTTATAAAATAATATAAAAGAAAGAAACATTGAGCCTCGGCACCATATGGATATGAGCGCTTTGAATGAAAATTTGATTTTCAGGCATAAAATGATATCAAAAAATATGAAAATTAGGTATTTGGGTTAAACGAATCATAAACTAATTGCTGGTAATGGAATTTTATCAATTAATATCGTATTTTACCGATTTTCAGTGAAAAGGAAATTTTTTCAAAATTTTAGCAAAAAATCAAATAAAATGAAATTTTTTTCGCTTGAAATGTAATGAACGAATTATGAACGAATTTTTGGTGAAGGAATTTTTTTAAAAAATGCAGTGGTATAAATTTTTTATTCTGATTTTTCAAATTTTTGCAAAAAATTGGAAAAAATTGCATATATTCTCCTCGATTAATATTAAATGAATTATGAACGAATTTTGTGTTAAGGCGGTTTTTTAATAAGACTTTTTAAAAAAAATTCCGATGCAGAACTTGTTTAGTACACAAAAAAAATCGTTCGAAAATGATGAACGAATTCAGCCGCCAACATGAACGAATTTAACGAATTATAAACGAATTATTTGTGAAGGTCCCGCAAAAAAATTCGAATGTGATGTGCAGAACTTCACACACCCGATTATTTACATTTGAAGAACAAACTGATCGAAATGATGTTGCCGAAACAATCGGAATAATGCCATCGCCACAGAACACTTCATGGCGACATTACATTGCACATCGGCTCCGTTTGTCATTGAACGGTATTGAAACGTATACACAACGCAGCTATGCACGTTTGAGTCTAGACAAACACATGGAATCACATCGAGCCATTGATAAAATTAACAAGAAGCTAGTAAGCAATAAACCATCTATTATTTTCATCGGAGGTGGTCAAATAGCAACCAATTGACCGAATTCGATTCGAAAACATGTACGATGCCCAGGCACACCAAAACTTATTGGTGAATTCAAAAAACTGAATAATTGCATAATTAGAATGTTTGATGAATTCAACACATCCCAACACTGTGGAAGATGTTTTCAACGATTCCCGTTATGGTCAAAACCAAAACGTTTCAAAAAGTGTGAAAATTGCGTTCCAAATGCAATAGTGGGATTACCACCAACAATCGTGACGAAAGTGAGCCATCGTGTATTGCAAATGAAATGTACGATCAAGCGAATTTGGCAAGAAATGAGAGAGCAAGGAAATGCAATTGCAGCCGTTCTAACCGAAAATAATAGAGGACGATTGGTGTCGAAAAATCAACGTATTTTCAAAAACTGGCAACCAAATCCTGTTAATGATGGAATGAATGACGCTGCAGTGCAACCAAATGGGCTCAAAACAGTATGGCACCGTGATATATCAGCTGCAAAGCTGATATTGTACAAAGGTAAGTCTTCGTTTTTTGCTGTTTTCTGATTCGAATCTTTTTAAAAATCAAAAATAGTGTCTTATTTATTAATCTCAATTTGTGTTTTTTTTATTTTCTTATAATGGTCGTTGTAAACTGTTTGGTTTGCCGATACATGCAGCACTGGTGAGACCACGACGCAATGAAGGAATCCCAGTTTAAAGTCATCACCAGCACCATTCCAATTCAAATCAAACATATAATTTTAAGAATTAGTTTTTAACGATAGAATTTAATGATCGTTATTTCGCTAGCCTTGGACTTAGTGGGCTATCTTGTCAGCACATAGGATCCGTCATAATTATGATATGGTCTACAATATAATCAACATCTTTTTCAATCGGTTCGACATTAATCACCTATTGATGAAGATGTTTTTCAAATGCATCATATTATGGTAAGTAAATATCTTTTATTAATTAAAATAGCTCAAACCGAATTATATTCATGGTTATTAACTATTAGTGTGTTACACTGAGAAAACTACTTTTGTGATATCAAAAGTGTGCCACAACTGTTTTATTCACTTTTTTGACTTGCAATTTTACCTACTTTTTTAATTGAATGAAAAATTATGTTAAATGACTTTTTTCAACGAAATACCCAATTCACTTAATTTATTGTGATATTCTGATATTCTAATATTCTGGTATAGTTGTCATATTTCAAAAAGTAATTGCATTTTCATAACGTTTCATAACGTCAATTGAATTCAATTCCTAAAGTTTGAGGTTAGGTATTTTGTCACAAAAGCTATTTTCTCGGCGTAGAAGCTAACAAAGACATTTCATATAATATTTTTTCCACCAAAATATTATTTTACCGATATTATTTTCAATTTATTTCTTTGATTCTTCAGGTCTGATATTTTTGGACACCCTAGTTGTAAAGTAACATATTAGCAAATTTGATACATTTCACTCTAAAGCACTATATTTTGTGTTGGTTTGATTGTTTGTCTCCGCTTTGTGCGTCTGTTCTTCGCTTCTGTACTTCGCTTCTGTACATTTTCATAATTTAACAAATGAACAAATACCAATCTAGCCAACTAATTTTTATGTGTTTTTTTCTTCTGTTTTTCCATTTTTGTGCTTTTTTCTAGTGCCTCCGTATTTCGGTGTTTTATGCAGGAACTACCAGACAAATTTAATATAATTTATATCTATACTACATTCAAATTGGATTGATTGATTCATAACTGAAAAAATGATTTTTCAGTGAAGTTAAAATGCCATATTCTTATGGGAAATACTTTTTAAGTGTATTCATTTAAATTGTTGAAGCTCAAAGCCTTGGTCAAAGTTTACTCACTTTGAAAATAGTAAATTTTGTATATTTATATATAGTTTGATAAAATGAATTTTATGTGGTTTTTTACGAGCTTTTTAATTTTTAATTCTGTAATTTATTGGGAAAGACATATAATAAAAATGTTTGAGTCCAAAAAACTCATTAGAATTTGGAAACAATACATTTCGTCAAGATTTATAAGGTCTAAATTCTGTACACATCTTCTTTATTTACAAAATAATTATTAATAATAAATTTTAATATGAAATGAATTATATGTGGCTTTAACATCAAAACTGAAGACTAAATTTTGAATAAAATATTCAATAGGGATACTAATATTTTTTCTAATAAGATAGTATTGAATATATTGAATATAATTATATTTTTTTCTAATTGGCGGAAAACAAGCATCCAAAGTAATATCAGTGAACCTCAATAAATCAGAGTAATTCTATTTGTGTATTTATTAATAGTAAATTACTACGTCTAAGATAAACCGATTCTGTTTATATATTGACTATAAATCAAACATGGTGGATACGACAAGTCATGATGAATCTATGTGCGTCTCAATGAATTGTTGCAAGTCTTTGAATCCTAAATCTGTTTGATATTTCTTTCCTTTTTAACATAATTTTTATTATTACTATACGTGAAAGATATGAACAAACATTCGGGCGATTCAACGATAAATAAACATTATATAAATAAATGAATTATTAAATAATATAATATAATAACGAACATATCAAATTTATGAATTTAGGATGCCGCTGTGTAATTATATTTGTTTAGTGTTGTAATAATCAAAACTTTGAATTAATTCAAGTATTTTTTTTAATACAAAGTTAAAGAATTAAATATTTTTTGCAACTGGTGTCAAGACATACATAATATGAAATAATAACACCAACTATGATGTTTCCTCAATTTATAGTCTATATCATTTTCTTTACTCTATGAATGAAAAAAAATTCAATCCACAAATATGCCACTGAACCTTCGCGGAGTTGAAAAAACATGATTTTACTACAATAAAATGTGTTGCGTTTCACGTATTCTTACAACGCCTGCGCTATCAAATACAATTTCTATAAAAACAGCTACGGGAAAAAAGGTCCTGATTCAGTTCGTCTAAAGTTTTTCTGATATTGGAAGAACTTTTCCAACATATACATGAATGATTTGCAGATATGTTCTGCGCCGTCGCTGAAATTCTATCATTATGTTTAATGCGTGGTGTATAGTTTGTAGACCGCTATTTATGTACTATAGATGTGGTATATCTATCGGTAATGTTGGAAATAACTTAAATCTTAAAGTTTATAGTTTTCTTAAATTGGTTGTAGTAGCAATGAATGATGGCTTGATTTGGTTAAAATTTTCATCATGCTCTCAAATTAAACCACGTTTCAAGTTCGAATGAATTCAAAAATTATTATGAGATGTGGAACGCTGACTGAACCAAGAATGATTATAACAAAACGGTGCTATCAAATACATGCATATACAATCGTTTCTTTTCCTTTCTTCAATATTATTTGATTTTTTTATTTCTTGTATTTTTTTCAGTTTTATTTCTCTGTATGGATATTGCCGGCTTTTGAACATTGGACAGTAATAATATATTATAAAAAGATCCAAAAATGAAATTTTAGAAATAGAAAAATTGTAAAAAGTTCAAAGATTATTCATTGTAATTATTCTATTTCAATTATACCTATAAATTCGCATCAACATTCGTATTTGTATATTGATTTTTTGTGCACTTTTATTCATAGTTTATACATTCAATTTATTCAAATCAAAATTTCCAAATATAATATATTATGTTCTACTTGATGGGTCCTAACTGAAAGCTGCACTGTCTGACAATGTTTCGTTGTTGTTTTGTGATTGGTTCATTCATTTTTATTCATATGCGTTATGCTTGCTTCAACAATATTTTTGTTTAGTGGACAAATGTAGTGAAAATTGACGAATAAACGCAAAATATACGCCTGTAAATATACACCTTCTTTTTGTGTTATTAACATAGTTTGAACATAATTTTCAAAATTTCATTTTGTTGATGAAAACAATTTTCTTCCCCATTTTATAATAATGAAACTTTCAAGCACCATTGTAAGGACAAAATTAAACATTACTTCAATTCAACAAATAAATATGATACTTACTTTTCTTCTGCCACAGCAAAGCATTCTTCGCGTACGCGAATTTCCAGAAGCTGTTTTCAGTCTGGTAAACTTTCTCCACTGCATTAGTGTAGAGATCTAAGAATAATGTCTCGTTTGTCAGCAATGTGTCCAAACGAAACGAAAAATTGATTTCCTCTTAGGATTTACACATAGCGAATATTATGCCAACCATTTTTGTTCATTTATTTTAAATCGTCGGATTGTTTTAGGATTTAGTTTTTTTCTGCAAGAGAGTTCAACACTTCATTTATCAACTCAATTAAAACTGTAATCTATGCATAAAAAATGGATAAACATCTTTCCCATTCAGAATGATCACTGTTCATTTTATTTTTCACAAAAATAATTTATATTAAAATCGAAACTAAGTTACATTTTCCTATTTTTATCACCACAGACTATATATTCATCAATGACATACTTGAAAAAATCAACGTGAAGTTTTACTGACTGAGCGATCACTCGCCACATAAAAATACTAGGGAGAAAATTGACATCCACTTTGGGGAACCGCACATACGCACATAAATCGACACAGCCTCACTTACACATACAACATCCACTGCTCTACGAAGACGAATGCAGGCGAATGTGATTCTTCGTTTTATTTCGTATTTGTAAAACGATTTCCAAAGTGGATCGATAAAATAAAGCTTCAACTTATTAAATGGAATAAAATGTTACGTCTATATATTGTAATAAACGAGGGAAGAAAATACTCTAATACGTATTTGATATCGAAGAAATAATATGAACCATTTCCCACAAAATAAAAATAAAAAAAATCACTTTATATATATATAAATATATCTTTAACTCGGTTCTCAGATGAAAGTATTCAACAAGAAATACTATCTTTTTATATAGTTATGAAATTTTTCACATCGAATTTTATATATTGCATATTCATATTAATATTATCAAATAACCATTGTTTTCACATGATAAGTTCACTATTTTGATGAAATATATTTACTGAAACTGAAATGATATTTCCACATTTTTTTTTATTTTTGAATTGACTAAATCGCGTGAATTCCCAATAAGATTACAGATAAACTCAAAATTGGAAAAAAAATCTGAATGCAACTAGAATTTTTTTTTACTTATTTTTGTTTAAAAAAAACGAATACGGACAAATCACAATTCACAAATATAAATCTTAAAACGGTAGTTTCGGCAACAACAGTGTTCACACACTGATTCAGTACTGAAGCGGATTTCACTACTTCATGAAAAGATATCTATCCTCCAAACTAGAGGTGTGTGACATTGCGTCGTTCAGCAAATCGATTGGGACATCGGTCTCGTATCTACTTGCCGATAATACAATAAAAAACATGAAAGCAAAACTTACCCTCCAAGTATATACTTGTGTATACAAGTAAATGTGAAGGCAAATGTGAATGTGAGTGAGCATTTCATGTGTTATGTGCATGTGTGCGTAATGATAAATATATTTCAATTTAACGGCAAATAATGAAGACATTTGTAGGGTTGTTTTCCTATAAATAGAGTTTATCTTTCTCTGAAATTCACGCATTTCCAAAAATATTCAATTGGAGGTAATGAAAGATTAAGAATGTAATAGTATTTTTTATTGTTTCCTATTTCGTTTTAGATTTACTTCATTTATGAATACAGTATTAAATTCAATTTTGGGTTAGATTTTTTATATTCAAATATATGGAATTGGTTAAATATTAAAATATTGTACAATGTACTTGTAGGTACATCCGTCGTATTTTCTTTTGAAAGTTTCTGTCTAATATAATAACCAAATAACGTTTAGTAACAAAAAAACATCCGTTTCCATACATATATCCAAGGTTTAATAAAGGAATATATTTGACCTTAAATGTAATCATTTTTACCGTCACATTAGGAATAAATCCAGGCGAAATGAAGAGAAATTTGGAAAGAAAATTGAATTACTGTAGCACGATAATGACAATTTACCATTGGCAAAAGTCAAAACCAACTAAAGTTATAGCACAACTTGCAAAGATAGTGCAGCCTTGCTAAGTAACAATTAACCATTAACCATTACAATATTATTTTCGAACTCTTTTTATTATTATTATTATTATTATTATTATTACTGCACCGAATAGCGTTTCTTCGCCAATGGTGGTTTATTTGAACAATTTATTTACATAAAATAGTTGATTCAATAATTGTATCGAGACAACAATCCATTGCCAATCCTAATGATTTCGGAGCAAGTCTCTGTGATTGATGAACTATAAAAATGAATCGAATTGAGATAAACAATTATTGGTTAAACCATAGGTTTCTTAAACAATTCAATCAATCTTTTCTTAACAACTTCAAAACTTACATTAATGTCTGTTACAAAATCATTCAAAAAAATTTCATTATAATACTTGTTGAATGCTTCAATTAAAATATTCAAAGGCATATACTTTTGATAGCCATGATTAATAGCATGAATTCTCAAAAATTCAATATTTCTGACAGAATAATATGGAATTCTTGTTATTATTATTATTATTACTGCACCAAACAGCGTTTCTTCGCCAAAGGTGGTTTATTTAAATTATTTTAAAAGATTTACAATTAATTAACATAAAATAGTTGATTCAGTAATTGTATCGAATCAACAATCCGTTGCCAATCCTAACGATTTCGGAGCAAGTCTCTGTGATTGCTGAACTACAAAATGAATCAAAAAGAAACAAACAATTGTTGGTTAATCCATTGGTTTTTTAAACAATTCAATCAATCTTTTCTTAACTACTTCCGAGCTGATATTAAAGTCTATTACAAATTCATTCAACAATTTTTCATTATAATATTTGTTGAATGTCTTAATTGAAATATTCAAAGGCATATTCTTTTGATAGCTATGATTAACAAGATGAATTCTCAAGAATTCAATATTTCTGACAGAATGATATGGAATTCTAAATTGTATCTTTTCCAAAAGAGACTCTGAACATATTTCACCCTTGATCAGCTTCAGGATGAACATTATTTGAGCAACACTTCTGCGATTTTCCAAAGTAATCATTTGTAGTAGAAGCAATCTATGTTCATACTTCGGAAGATGAAATCCATCGCCCCATTTGAATCTTCTCAGAGCATACAGCAAAAATTGTTTTTGAACAGATTCAATTCGTTTCGACTGTCCTATATTGTGTGAATTCCATACCTGAGATCCATATTCTAAAATAGGAACAACGAAACTAAAAAATAATATTTTTATTGTATAAGGGCGAGCACTGAGCCTTTCCATAGATTTTGTTGTTGTATTTGAATAGTTCGAACTCTCACCACTTGCATTCACAATGCAAATCTAATGCGCTTGAGTGTGGCGCTGTTTGTGTGTTGTTCGGTGAAGGCTCAGTGCTTGTATAAGGGTCATTAAATTCACGTGCAAAACGCTTAATCCAAGCCAGTCTTGATCTAGCTCTTGCTATCATGGATTCAATATGAGCTTTGAAATTAAGTTTCTCGTCCAAAATAACACCAAGATCCTTAATTTGATAAACTCTTTCAATTACAGAATCACCAATACTGTAATTAAAATCAGTCACATTACCAAAGCGATGAAATATTATCATTTTTGTTTTTTTAACATTCAATTTTAATAGATTTAATTCAAAAAAACTAACAACACTATTTAAACTCTCTTGAAGAGTATGACAGTCATCAATTGAATTTATGTGATGAGAAAGTCTAACATCATCTGCAAATGATAAAATCGTTGATTTTCCGCTGAATTTAGGAAGATCAGCGATAAACAATATAAATAGTGTTGCAGCAATGGGATAACCTTGACCCGTTCCTGAAGTAACAACAACTGGATCAGATTCACAGTCATTAATCTTTACAATTTGTTTTCTACCATTCATATAAGATGCAATCCAATTCAAAAGTTGACAATTCAAACCCATAATTTGCAACTTATATATTAAAACATCGATATTAACTGAATCGAATGCTTTAGCGACATCAATATAAATTGCATCCGTTTGATTATGAGGACTCAACTCATTCAAAGTTTGCGAGGTAAATTCTACCAAATTGGTGATTGTAGATCTTCCTTTCACAAAGCCATGCTGACTTGGATCAACTATGTTTTTAATATGAAAATTTAAGTGTTTCGCAACCAATGAATCCAAAATTTTCGGAATTACATTTTGTAAGGCTACACCTCTATAATTTTCAATATTGTTCCTTGAACCATTTTTAAATATTGGTTTTACAAATGATGACTTCCACAAATCCGGAACATGCCCTAATTTAAGTGATTTGTTCAATAAAACAGTCATTGGCCCAATGAGAGCACCAATACAAATAATAAACAAATTAGGCAATCGATCTGGACCAGAGATCAAATTATTTGGTAAATCAAGTACACTTTGTAAAATAACACTTTCATCAATACACAATTTGGGAATATTATGACAAAAATTAACAATTGATTCAAAGTTCCTAATGTTACAAATGTCAAATAAATTCAAGTTGTGCTGAGTATATGCAGAGGCAAAAAAATTAGCAAAAAGATTCGCAATATCTTTATTTTCGCATGTTTTCTGATTATTGTAATGCATTTCATGCGGAAAATCATTGTTAGTCTTTCTGACTGTATTTACAAATTTGAAAAACTCCATTGGATCATCAACAATCAATTTCTCCATTTTAACCTTATAATTATTATAAGCAATACGCGAATATCTATTATATTCAGTGCGACTATTTCTGAAATTCAAGTCATCATCCAATGAATTAAATGAAATGTAATGTTATTTAATGTTTCTGAATTGAATCTTATCCAAAAGAACCTCCGAACATATTTCACCCTTGATCAGCTTTAGAATAAACATTATTTGAGCAACACTCCTGCGATTCTCCAGAGAAATCATTTGTAACAATAGCAATCTATGTTCATATTTTGGAAAGTCCAGCTGAACCTTCTTAAAGCATACAGCAAAACTTGCTTCTGAACAGACTCAATACGTCTTGTCTGTCCCAAGTTGTGAGGGTTCCAAACCTGAGATCCACATTCTAGAATAGGAATAACGAAACAAAAAAAAAACTTTAAGTGTATATGGGTCATTAAAATCTCTAGCAAAACGTTTAATCCAAGACAGCCTTGATTTAGCTATTGCTATCATGGTTTCAACATGAGCTTTGAAATTAAGTTTCTCATCCAAAATCACACCAAGGTCTTTAATTTGATTAACTCTTTCTATTGTTAAATCAATAATGGTATATTTGAAATCAATGACATTACCAAAGCGATGAAATACCATCATCTTCATCAGCTGATTCTTCTTAAAAAAGCCAACAATACTGTTCAAACTCTCTTGTAGAGTTAAGCAGTCTTCAGTCAAAGCTATGTGGTGGGAAAGTCTAACGTCATCAGCAAATGAAAGAATTGATGAATTACCACTGAAATTGGGCAAATCAGCCATAAACAATATAAACAATGTGGCAGCAAGGAAGTAAACTCAACCAAATTTGTAATGGTCGATCTTCCTTTAACCAAACCATGCTGACTCGTTTCAACAATGTTCTTAACATGAAAATTCAAGTGTTTTGCAATTATTGAATCCAATATTTTCGGGATCACATTTTGCAAAGCAACAACCCTCAATATTATTTAAGGAACCACATTTAAATATTGGTTTCACAAAGGAATCTTTCCATAAATCTGGTACATGACCATATTTACGTGAATTGTCCAACAAAATAGAAATTGGTCACAAGGCCTTAATACATATTTTTATAAAAATATTAGGTAGCCGATCAGGACCAGAAATCAAATTATTTGGTAATTCAAGTACTTTTTGAATGATAACACTTTCATCAATAATTAATTTGGGAATATTTTGACATAAATTAACAACTTCTTCAAAACTTCCATTATTACAAATATCAGACGAATTAAAGTTGTGTTTAGTATAAGCTGATGCAAAAAATTCCACGAAAAGATTTCTTTATCCTTGCATGATTTATAATCCTTATAATACATTTCGTTCGGTAAATCATTGGTAGTTTTCCTAAATGCATTAACATATTTAAAAAACTCTGTTGGATCATCAACAATCAGTCCTTCCATTTTTAACTTATAGTTATTATATGCAATACGAGAATATCTATTATATTCCGTGCGAGCAATTTTAAAATTACTATCAGCTTCTAATGAATTATATTTCATTTTACGTAATTTATTTAATTTATTCTTCATATTAATCATTTTGGAATCAAACCATTTTGGATGAGTTGAAATAATTCTTCTCTTAAATTTGACATGTGATTGCATCATTGATACAAGAATAAAAATTGTTCAAACTATCATCAAGAGAATCATTAAATAATATCAAATCCCAATCAATATTGTTTAAAACATTATTTATATCATCATAATTAGCATTTCTAAAGTCAAGATACAAACAATGATTGAAACTACTATCATTAATCTGACCTCCAAAAATGACAACTTCAATGGGCTTGTGATGAATCTCAGATTTTACCAAATAAATGTCACTATTTATGCAATATGACAAGTCTGGGTCATTTGTCCATATCAAATCCAACATTTTACCATTATCATTTGAAAATCGATTAATCTGCGACAAACCAAAATCATGAAAAGAATCTAAAATAAGAAGTTCCTTCCTTGAACATGCATTAATGGGATAGGAAACATTAGGATTATCAATATCATTTGAAATCCACAACAAATCAGGTAAATTGAAATCACCCGATACAATAGTTGAATCTTTGTGAACTGATTTTGAGAATAAAAAATTCATTGCATCAATTATATTCTCAAAAATTCTAAATGGTGAATTAGGTCTAATATAGAATTCAACCAAATAAAATTTTCGGCAATTAATACTTATACAAACACAAACAGTTTCAGCTCGATATAACTCACCATCGGAAACCAATTGACCATTCAATGATTTGTGAGTTGCAATTAATACACCCCCACCATTGGACTTCTTAACAGTTTGATCTCTTTCAGTAAGGTTGGATTGATCACAACGAAATACATCAAAATTATTTGGAAAAATTTCTTTGTTACTAAAAGTGCAATCCAAATGTGTTTCACAGAGCATATAAACTTTAAAATTATTGATCAATACATTCGATAAAAACTCAGGTATCTTTGTTTTCAGTCCATTAATATTGCACGAGTATATATATTATTCAATAACTGAAAATGGGTTGGTACATTTGATAGGGTACTAAATGTTGATGAAACGTCCGGATTCACATATTATATCCAGATAAAGGACAACATATCCAAAAAGGAAATGATTCCAATAATCCCTCTTTTCCCCCCCCCCTCAAAAACACCCAACAAAGAATCTAACTTTAAAAAAAATTCATTCCAATCAAAATTCAAATGGGAAAGGCATAAAATCAACCAAATTCGGCAATTAACTTAACAAACACAAACAGTTCACTCGATAAACCACCATCGGAACCAATTACCACATATTTTAGTTGCAATTAATACACCCCCACCATTGCTTCTAACAGTTTATCTCTTTCAGTAAGTTATTATCACAACGAAAACATCAAAATTATTTGAAAATTCTTTGTTACTAAAAGTGCAATCCAAATGTGTTTCACAGAGCATATAAACTTTAAAATTATTATCAATACATTCGATAAAAACTAGGTATCTTTTTTTCAGTCCATTAATATTGCACGAGTATATATATTATTCAATAACTGAAAATGGGTTGGTACATTTGATAGGGTACTAAATGTTGATGAAACTGTGCCGGATTCACATATTGATGATATTGCGCAGGATTGATTAAGGGTACTGGATACATTTGATTCCAAAAAGGAAGATGATTCCAATTAAGTTGCTGCTGATTTTGATTGAACTGTTGTTGAGGCGAAAATGTTTGTTGATTCCACTGGCTTTCTCGAATTTGATGAATTTGACGAGATTGCTGTTGCCAATGTTTATTTTTTTTATAATTATTAATCCTTGAACGATAACCATTAAAATTCCGATTTCTATAATTAAATCTCCTTTGAGAATACATTATATAATTCTGATTTTGACCAAATGCACTTTGAAAATTACAAACATTCTTATTAATATTGCTGTTGCTTTTATTTTTGTTTTCGTTGTTGATGTTATCATTGTTGTTTATTTCTATTGTGATCATTAATTTTGACATTAACAACCGGAGAAACAACTTCTTGTAGTTTCTTTTGATCAATATAAGCAGCAATGATATGTTTCCGTTCCCAAAATTCACCATTTAAAATGATATCACAAATTTTTCTTGAAAAACTGCATATTTTAAAAGATGTGAATTTTTTCTTCTTATATCTCCTGCGTGACATTGCTTCAACGGAAAATGTATCTGGCATCATTCCAGTTTTCTCAACGATAAGCGAAATAATGTCACTTGGCTTAGTTTTCACTTCAAATTTAGATGCACTAAGTGAAAAAATTCCACCAATAGGAGAGGGTACTACTTTTGGATGAAGAGCCCTATCATCTATTCTATTCAATATATTCGGTGTAAAAATATCAGAATTATCACTTCCACGATTGTCTTCAATTAAATTTTTTTGAATTTGATCATTTTCAGCTTTATTCTGAATAATCCATAGGGAGATTGCAAGCGAATAATAACATACATTGAGGGGTATATATAGTTGATTAGCATACAGTGAGTGGCAAGTGTAATCTACTTTCAGGCTTATTTGCTATACATTTACATGCAATTATTAGTTCATTCAAGTTTCTGAAGATGCGCTAGAGAGTCTCATATAAATTACATGTTCTCCCGATGGAATAATCTCTGTTCAAGTGCTTGGATTATTCAATATTTCATTTGAAAGGTTTGTTTTCACTGTCAACTGAGACTTGAGTCGAACAATTTCTTTCTTCAATTGATCAATTTCATTCTTCATACCAACAATTTTCTCCGGATCAATTATTTTCAATTCTCCAGTCATTATTTTAAAGAATTCAACCTTACACAAATCGCAAGTAACAGCAAAAGGTGAATCAGCAGAATAAATCTTATGGAAAACAACAAACCAAGTATCACTCCAGGAATAACAAAAAATATAAACTTCAATAATTTAGAATATCAAGCTTAAAAATATTTTCCAATAAAAATTATTAAAAATCGATGCCAAAAATGAAAAAAAAAATTCAATAACATATCAGCGTTAAATTGAAGTTGGTATCAATCAAAATCTTTAGTTTAATTTAGTCCTGTTAACAGAAATGGATAGATATATATATAAATTTGCAAAACATATATTTATGTCTTAAATCCGAAATTCGATTGGCAGCGATAATTCATTGAGACTTCTTTCCAGAAATGATTTTTTCCCCTTCATCGGTATCACGGAAATAAAGATGGATGAATATCCTGGCTCCAGATTTCATATTGACCTGAAACAAAAATCACACATAAATATTTGTAATTAAATTATTGCCAAAACATTTTCACTAGAATTTTATTCAATTTCAAATACTTTTGTACGTGATGCATTTGGCAGCTACATTTTCACGATTTCATTCAGTCGTTGTTTGATTTGCAACTGTTTCCCGTATGCCATCATCATTTAAGAACTTTTTGAAAAATACTACGATTGTCGGGTATAAACGTTCAACTGTTGCATTTGAATTTGTTGTAAATAACATTTCAACTTGTAACACGACTGTTTCTAAAAAGTCCAAACTAAATCCAACATTCTACCATTGTCATTAGAAAATCCATTAAACCAAAATCCATTAAAAAACCATTAAACCAAATTCATGCAAGGAATCCAAAATAAATAATTCCTTCCGTGAACAAACATTGATTGGATAGAAAATATTTGGTCGTTGACTTTGCAGTGAATTTTCATTTCAGATTTGTCGAGATCGTTCTTCTTTGCAATATTATTGATTGCTGTATTTGCTTGCAATAACGATGTTACATTATCCAAGTTTACATTTGCTGCAAATTTTCAATCAATGGAACATTACATTTTCAATCAAAAAATAAAAAATATAAAAAAATGTGAGCAACGCGAGAATCGAACCGAAGTGCAAACAACATCATTTTTTTATTCTCCGAAAATGTCAAAATACGTGTCAAAAAAAGTCACAAATTGGCTGTTCATCATATTATATGACATTAGGTTGATGGCACAATAAAGAACTGAACAAACCAAAATACAAAAATCCAATGACATGGTTCAATCCTGGCGCACACAACGAAACAGAATGTTTTTTTTGTGTGAATAACATATATGGTCTTAATACAAAGAAAAGAAGCCTATTTCAATACCAATCTACTGAATATACCGTATTGCCCATTGAACATACCGATTCGTCTCCGTCTATAAATGTACCTGAAGAACTATCTCATCTCAGAAAAACAGACAAGCCGTTTTCATACCATTTTACAAAACTGAAAACGATTTGTCATTTTGCTCGGATATTCATGGTTTAATGAACAAATTAAACATTCATTACGAAGTAGAGGAATGAAGATTATTTATCGATGGATCAAAGTCAGCATTAAAATCTTTTCTGTTGCATAATGACCATTTGTTCATGCCAATTCCAATAGCATATTCGCGAGTTTTAAAACAAACACACATTTCAATGAAATTAATTTTCGAAAAAAATTGAATACAATCAACAACAATAGGATGTGTCTGGTGATCTCAAGATCACATTGATCATGGGTCTCCAATTGGAACGAATATGAAATAGAAAAAATTATGGAAAAAATCGGTATGTTTGCTTGAGTGAATTGGAAAATAAATATCATTTACGGTTTTTCCGCACCAAAAAACCCCTTCAAGCACATTTACATCAATAAATTAGAAGAAAGAAGAAAAAAAAGCAGTGACAAAAATGCAATGTAAGTGAACAACCGATTTTTGACCGTGTTGTATGAGACAATTTACCAACTCTTATAAACCAATACTTGTGCTGAGTTTGTGAGACATTATATATGCCATATGCTTTGCACAGAACCACTCACTCACAGTCTTCTGTAGTAATTTCTCATAGTTAAGTAAATGCTATGATTGTTTGAAGCATAAACAACCAAATTAAATGTATGCACAAATGAAATAAAATAATATATTGCAACTATGATACGTTCAAACTGATCATTAAATTCAGAACACAGTTTTGTTTACTGTCAATTTCAAGATATAGAAGAGTGTTAGTAATGACTACATGCATGAAGTTATTATTATTATTATTATTACTGCACCAAACAGCGTTTCTTCGCCAAAGGTGGTTTATTTAAATTATTTTAAAAGATTTACAATTAATTAACATAAAATAGTTGATTCAGTAATTGTATCGAATCAACAATCCGTTGCCAATCCTAACGATTTCGGAGCAAGTCTCTGTGATTGCTGAACTACAAAATGAATCAAAAAGAAACAAACAATTGTTGGTTAATCCATTGGTTTTTTAAACAATTCAATCAATCTTTTCTTAACTACTTCCGAGCTGATATTAAAGTCTATTACAAATTCATTCAACAATTTTTCATTATAATATTTGTTGAATGTCTTAATTGAAATATTCAAAGGCATATTCTTTTGATAGCTATGATTAACAAGATGAATTCTCAAGAATTCAATATTTCTGACAGAATGATATGGAATTCTAAATTGTATCTTTTCCAAAAGAGACTCTGAACATATTTCACCCTTGATCAGCTTCAGGATGAACATTATTTGAGCAACACTTCTGCGATTTTCCAAAGTAATCATTTGTAGTAGAAGCAATCTATGTTCATACTTCGGAAGATGAAATCCATCGCCCCATTTGAATCTTCTCAGAGCATACAGCAAAAATTGTTTTTGAACAGATTCAATTCGTTTCGACTGTCCTATATTGTGTGAATTCCATACCTGAGATCCATATTCTAAAATAGGAACAACGAAACTAAAAAATAATATTTTTATTGTATAAGGGTCATTAAATTCACGTGCAAAACGCTTAATCCAAGCCAGTCTTGATCTAGCTCTTGCTATCATGGATTCAATATGAGCTTTGAAATTAAGTTTCTCGTCCAAAATAACACCAAGATCCTTAATTTGATAAACTCTTTCAATTACAGAATCACCAATACTGTAATTAAAATCAGTCACATTACCAAAGCGATGAAATATTATCATTTTTGTTTTTTTAACATTCAATTTTAATAGATTTAATTCAAAAAAACTAACAACACTATTTAAACTCTCTTGAAGAGTATGACAGTCATCAATTGAATTTATGTGATGAGAAAGTCTAACATCATCTGCAAATGATAAAATCGTTGATTTTCCACTGAATTTAGGAAGATCAGCGATAAACAATATAAATAGTGTTGCAGCAATGGGATAACCTTGACCCGTTCCTGAAGTAACAACAATTGGATCAGATTCACAGTCATTAATCTTTACAATTTGTTTTCTACCATTCATATAAGATGCAATCCAATTCAAAAGTTGACAATTCAAACCCATAATTTGCAACTTATATATTAAAACATCGATATTAACTGAATCGAATGCTTTAGCGACATCAATATAAATTGCATCCGTTTGATTATGAGGACTCAACTCATTCAAAGTTTGCGAGGTAAATTCTACCAAATTGGTGATTGTAGATCTTCCTTTTACAAAGCCATGCTGACTTGGATCAACTATGTTTTTAATATGAAAATTTAAGTGTTTCGCAACCAATGAATCCAAAATTTTCGGAATTACATTTTGTAAGGCTACACCTCTATAATTTTCAATATTACTTCTCGATCCACTCTTGAATATCGGTTTTACAAATGATGACTTCCACAAATCCGGAACATGCCCTAATTTAAGTGATTTGTTCAATAAAACAGTCATTGGCCCAATGAGAGCACCAATACATTTCTTAATAAACAAATTAGGCAATCGATCTGGACCAGAGATCAAATTATTTGGTAAATCAAGTACACTTTGTAAAATAACACTTTCATCAATACACAATTTGGGAATATTATGACAAAAATTAACAATTGATTCAAAGTTCCTAATGTTACAAATGTCAAATAAATTCAAGTTGTGCTGAGTATATGCAGAGGCAAAAAAATTAGCAAAAAGATTCGCAATATCTTTATTTTCGCATGTTTTCTGATTATTGTAATGCATTTCATGCGGAAAATCATTGTTAGTCTTTCTGACTGTATTTACAAATTTGAAAAACTCCATTGGATCATCAACAATCAATTTCTCCATTTTAACCTTATAATTATTATAAGCAATACGCGAATATCTATTATATTCAGTGCGACTATTTCTGAAATTCAAGTCATCATCCAATGAATTATGCCTTTTTTTGCGAAGTTTATTCAATCTATTTTTTAAATTAATCATTTTTGAATCAAACCATTTTGGATGAGATGAATTAATTCTCTTCTTCAAGACAACGTGTAAATCAATTGCATCATAAACACTCGAATAAAACAGTTTTAAATTGTCTTCAAGTGAGTCCTTTGATAATATCAAATTCCAATCTACATTTTTTAAATGATCATTCAAATCATTATAATTGGCATTTCTAAAATCATAATAAAAACTAAAATTGGAATTTCTCACATTATTCTCACATCCAGAAACCACAATTTCAATGGATCTATGATGCACTTCAGATTTCACCAAAAAAATATCACTATTTAAACAATATAACAGGTCTGGGTCATTCGTCCAGATCAAATCCAACATTTTTCCATTATTATTCGAAGTTCTATTAATTTGTGACAAACCAAATCCATGGAAAGAATCCAAAATGAACAATTCCTTCCTTGAACATGCATTAATAGGATATGAAACATTTGGATCATCAATGTCATCAGATATCCATAACAAATTAGACAAATTAAAATCACCGGACACAATGATTACATCATGATTACATAAGTTGTCCACATATCTTTATAAAATTTGAAAATTAAACGTTAAAAATAATACCGATATAAAAAAATGGTAAATCTTCAAGAATTTGATACCGATTTTTGTGGGAAAAACATATTTCGTTGAAATAATGTATAATATATTTTGTTATCCATGGGAACTAGATAAGTACTCATTCGAGTTTGGTAGAACTATTCTGAAAATATTATACACTGAAATAGTAAAAATGTTACATATATTAACGTTGTTTCAAACCAAAAATCGTTATTCATATAATTGCCGTTTTAAATTAGTTTGCAAATATTTTATCTTTTCTATGTAATATTTGAACATTTCTTGGTTGGGCTAACTTAATCACAGTAAAGAAATTCTTCTGGTTGACCAAAATCACAAGTCACAATTGTTCCAGTTTTTTTCTCTCTATAATCTACATTTATCACCCAGGAATTAAAAGAAAATAAGAGCTTAAAATTATACATACCTAATCTTTTTCTATATAATCATATAGCAGATTTGAATCATAAATAATATTATCATCAGAAGGAAAATCAATATTTCGAATTTGCGTCCAGAAAACATCATAAATTAGCGGAGTTATTGTTTTTAATTACATCCGTGCTGTCTATTACCATTTGTTTTTAAAGAGCCATATTCTAGAATCGGAACAACAAAACTAAAGTATAATATTTTAATTGTATATGGATCATTGAATTCTTTAGCAAAACATTTGATCCAAGCCAACCTAGATTTTGCTTTGGTTTTCATGAATTCAATATGAGCTTTGAAATCAAGTTTCTCGTCCAATATTACACCAAGATTTTTTATTTGATCGACTCTAACAAATACCGCTTCATCAATGGCGTAATTATAATCAATAACATTTCCGAAGCGATGAAATATCATTCTTTTTGTCTTTTTACTTTTCCGTACACACAATTCTGTGTGTGTAATTGGTCAAGATTTCAATAAACCTCAAAAACATGATTTCTTCACGTTTTGAACATCGGAGAACACGAATCTGATGCTTTTAGAGGGGGGGGTATTATGACTCTGTTTCACGTTATACGTTGTACACGATAGCTCATCTCCAACAAGCCCAAAAAAAATCTGATGATGCAGAATTGTTAGGGATGGAATCTATAAACTATAGGAATTAGTTACCATTAAATTTTCAGCCATGGATGATGATCACCAAGTGGATCCGTTGAATGGACGGTTGTTGAGTGTAAGTAATGTTTTTTATATGAAAAGTGTCCAAAATAGGCATCTCACGTCATTTTCGCCAAAAGAAATTCATGTTTTTTTGAGAAAAAAATATACCTCTTCGAACACTGAAAAGTCGGTTCCATTGTTTGTTTGGTCTCTAGATGAGTTTTTTTGCGAAAAATGTCACATTTGTATGGGAAAAACCCAAAATAAATTTTTTTTAGTATTTTCGCCAAAGGAAACTCATATTTTTTTGCGAAAAAAATGTAGGTCTTCGAAATTGAAATATTGAAAAGTCGGTTCCATTGTTTTTTTGGTCCTCAGATAAGATTTTAGGTGGAAAATGTCACATTTGTATGGTGCGTAAAAATGTAATTTTATGACATTCTAAGGACATAAAACTTTACTTATTTTGTGAAAATATGGAGAGTTTTATAGTACCGACCTTGAAATTATTTTCACTGCGTGGTTTTAATATGGGATTCTTTGATTTAAAATGTTTAAACATGGCAAATGTATTAGAAAAGACACATAATGTGAACATATTCGACAGTTTATTGTGAGAAAAGTAAATTTTTTTAGAAAAATTTCGAACAGTTTAGTATGATTGAGATCATTGTCAGCATATAATTCAGCTTCAAACAAACATAATTTTTTAAAAATGTGCACATTTTGAACGAATGGCAGAGTTGATCTTGTAAATTTCTTCAAACAAAAGTAACAATGGAATTTCAAACATCATTTACGTTATCATTTAAATCATTTTTGGTTTTTCTCAATGAAACAACAGATTTTATACCCATTTCGACCATAATTCATATTATTTGTATAGATGTAAGTTATAAGCTATGGCATACTATTATTCTATTATTTTATTACTTTTTTGTAATAGGATAGTCACATCCTATTATTTTATTACAATTGAAAAGTAATAAGATATTAGAACTTATTATTTTATTACTGTGTAATAGAATGATGTAATAACTATTATTTTTTTTTGAAATAGTAATAGGATTGAAAAAAATGCCGAACTTATTATTTTATTACTGTGTAATAGGATTAAGCCAAAGTAATAGCTATTATTCTATTACTTTTCAAAAAAAAAAAATTCAACACAATTTTTTCAAAGAAAACCAGTCATCTCATTCGCCTCTCCTCTTAACTGCATGCTTTTTCGTATCTCCTACAAATATACATAAAAAATGAATCAATTTCCAATTGATTTTTCTTAGCTATCCGGTAGGAAAAACGCAAAAATAAATTAATTTTTGACTATAGTAAAAAAAATTTCAAGACCTATCAACTAGAGGTGTCAATTACCCAGGCTGATCCATGGATTCCCAGGATTTGGCCTGCATTTCAAGGCTTCCTATTTAGAATTTCATATAAAAATATATATAAAATTATCTACACCAATTTTTCATGAAATTCCAAACAGGAAGCCTTGGAATGCAGGCCAAATCCTGGGAATCCATGGATCAGCCTGGGTAACTGACACCTCTAGTTGATAGGTCTTGAAATTTTTTTTACTATAGTCAAAAATTAATTTATTTTTGCGTTTCTCCTACCGGATAGCTAAGAAAAATCAATTGGAAATTGATTCATATTTTATGTATATTTGTAGGAGATACGAAAGAGCATGCAGTTAAGAGGAGAGGCGAATGAGATGACTGGTTTTCTTTGAAAAAATTGTGTTGAATTTTTTTTTTTGAAAAGTAATAGAATAATAGCTATTACTTTGGCTTTATCCTATTACACAGTAATAAAATAATAAGTTCGGCATTTTTTCTGATCCTATTACTTTTTCAAAAAAAATAATAGTTATTACATCATTCTATTACACAGTAATAAAATAATAAGTTCAGCATTTTTTTCGATCCTATTACTTTTGCAAAAAAAAAATAATAGCTATTACATCATTCTATTACTTTTGAAAAAGTAATAGGAAAAGTAATAGGTATTACTTTTTTTACATCTATAATTATTTGGTGTCAAAAACATTAAAATACATTATTTATCAAAGAAAAAAAATTATTTCAAATATATCTCGATAAATATCTCTACAATCAAGAATCAAAAATAAAATGTCTAACGTTCAAAATTCCAAATATGTATCCTCTTAATTCGAAAATTATTCAGAAAATGAAAAACAAAGATAAAATGTAAAACGAATAAAAAAGAAATATTGCCGACACCAGTGCGAGAAAGAACGATTTATATCGGTAAGACCTTTTAATACCATTCAATTTTAAGTTATTCAATCCAAAGAATTTAATAACGTTGTTCAAACTCTCCTGAAGAACAAAGCAATCATTAATTGAAGTTATGTGGTGGGAAAGCCTAACATCATCAGCAAATGAAAGGATCAACTAATCAACACTGAAGTTAACAATTTGTCATCCATATAGGACTTTCCAATTCAAAACTTACTCATTTAAACTCATAATGTCCAACTTATGAATCAAAAGATTAATATTCTTGGAGTCAAATGCTTTAGCAACATATAAAAAAGTAACATAATATAAATTGCATCTGTTTGCAATAAAATTATTATTATTATTTCTGAATAGTTCGAAGTTATTTATATAGAGTCAACGTATCCGCTACAAGTGTAAATGATTAAACAATATAAGGAATATGCTTACAGTTGAGGCAAACATTTGAATTTTCCGAAAAGTAAGCAAATCCTTTTGACTATAACAGAAAAACTGTATTTTCATATTTACATTACACAAAATATAAACTTTATTTTTTAAATGCATTGCAACAGGTATTATAGAGCTAGTTGCACCACATTCAAAGTTCAAAAGTGTTATATAAACGAATGGTAAAAAGTCTAATGAAATAATAGCGTCTAATGAGGGTTCAGATTACCCCTTCCTCAAGACCAACTCGAAAAATACCCTCTAAAAATGTTGAATAAATAACTTTGATCTTCACTAATTTTCTCACATTTTAGAAGAAATTTATACTAGATGGAATTGAATTTTAGGTGATAATTTCCCAATTGTTTGCATCAGAATAAATTTCTGAATATTTAATATTTTATCAGCAATACTGAAACATATGCATATTCTGAATACGTAAGGTATGGATAGCCTGAAAGAAAAACAAAACATATCAGACCATTCCAACAAGTGCTGAACTCAAAATTGAAATCACCCTCCACCCCCTCTTTCCATTCTGTCAGAAATGTTGAATTGTTGAGAATTCATACTGTTAATCATGCCTATCAAAAGTATGCACCTTTAAATATTTTAATTAAAACATTCAACAAGTATTATATTATAATTTTCGAATGAATTTGTAATAGACTTCAATGTCAGTTCGGAAGTAGTTAAGAAGAGATTGATTGGGCTCCGTAACAATTCAACGGCCAATGTCGCACAAAGTAAATTTGTATATGCCATAATTATGTACCAATTATGTACTATGCGTACCTATATTCAAATATTTTTGTACCTCAATTTTAATATTTTTTTTTCAAATATCAAATTTTTCCAAAACGCATTTTTTTATTTTTATGAAAAAACGAAAAACTAAATATGTCATAATTTTGTACCAATTTTGTACCTAATCAATCTGCATTCAAAAAATTTTTTCCTCAATATTTGATTCTTTTTTTTGAAAATTTTATTTTTACAGAGAAAAATTTTTTTCTTGTCTTTTGTGAAAAATCAAAAGTTGAGAATGCCATAATTTTGTACCAATTTTGTACCTAACCAAACCGAATTCAAAAAACATTTTTATGAATATTTGATTCTTTTTTTCGAAATTTTTTATTTTACAAGAGAAATTTTTTTTTTTGTTTTTTGTGAAAAATCAAAATCTGAGAATGTCATAATTTTGTACCTAACCAAACCGCATTCAAAAAACATTTTTATGAATATTTGATTCTTTTTTTCGAAATTTTTTATTATTGAATTTTAAATT
The DNA here is from genome assembly GCA_029041755.1 of Resseliella maxima. Classification (NCBI taxonomy): domain Eukaryota; kingdom Metazoa; phylum Arthropoda; class Insecta; order Diptera; family Cecidomyiidae; genus Resseliella; species Resseliella maxima. Next base: position 325,639 of record JAQOWM010000943.1, on the reverse strand, counting down.
ATTCATTGTAAAACATTTTCGTTTAAAGTGTAAACTAAGCATTCCAGATCGCCCGGATAAATCCGGGTTTGCCCGGATTTTTTTGGTAGAACCTGGCCAAAAATTCGCCCGGTTGGATGCCCGGATATCATTGAAAAAACCCGGATTTCGCCCGGATTTTTCAAAAATTGTTTTAAAAAAATTAAGTTAAGTTTCAATAATTCTTTTTTTGTTTGCACAAATGTTAATTTTTCCTACAATTTGGGTTATGAATTGTAATAAAAAAATTTAAATTGGTTTGAAAATTTTATATTTATTTTTTTACTGCATTTATCTTAATGTTCAACACTTCGATCTACAACCAAAATATCCATCAAAAGGATGAAATGACATAAGTGACATATCAATATCAATATTGATGTATTGATCTTATAACAATCAAATCATGTTGTCCTTTTGTTTAAAAAACATTTTCCGATTCGCAAGAAATTCAATAACATGCACAAAAATGATCGACTTCAAAAAAGAATACCAATTAGTTTACATATTGTCATCATTTTGTTCAGACCGTTCAAAGATAAAAATCAATTAAAAATGCCTGGTCCAAAGAGTGGTGCATGTAAATGGAATAGTGAGTACAGTAAATCCTATCCAGGATTTACTAGTGTGAAAATGGAAAATCAGATCATTGTCATTGCAATAATTGCGGTAAAGATCTTTCGATTCGCCACAAAGGGCGCGCAGACATTGAAAAACATATAAAAACGAAAGAACATGTAGCAAATTGCAAGAAAGTGTCCGGAACGCAAACTTTGAATCAATTAATCAACGGTATATAGTATGTTATTTAATTTTTTTTCTATATTCAGCCTCAGTTTTCGCATTATTTGGAGGATCATATTTTTTATTATTTATTTTAGTAAACACAAAAGCCAAAAAGATGAGCCTATTGCATCGACTTCTATGGAGACTAATTAAAAATTGAAATTGATTCGGTTAGATTTGGGCACTGCATATTGCAATAAATAAATAAAAACTCTACAAATAAAATAATGTAGATTTCCTTGGAAAAAGTAAAATGTTTTTTAAACGATTTAACCCAGTTTCTGTCACTTCTTTTGATTTTTATCTGATTCCTTTGACTGAAAAAAAAAAATTGAATTTCGCCCGGATTTTGCCCGGATTTATGATTCAAAATTTCGAGGCTCATCGCCCGGATTTCGCCCGGTTTTTTTGAAAATTCGCCCAGATTCGCCCGGCCCGGATCACTATGAAAAAAAATCTGGAATGCTTAGTGTAAACACAATGTTGTTATGTGAATGAGTCAAAAAATGAGAATTCTTCTTTTTGAATGCGGGTTGGTTAGGTACAAAATTGGTACAAAATTATGACATTCTCAGATTTTGATTTTTCACAAAAAACCAAAAAAAAAAAATTTCTCTTGTAAAGTAAAAAATTTCGCAAAAAAGAATCAAATATTCATAAAAATGTTTTTTGAATGCGGTTTGGTTAGGTACAAAATTGGTACAAAATTATGACATTCTCAGATTTCGATTTTTCACAAAAAACAAAAAAAAAATTTCTCTTGTAAAGTAAAAAATTTCGAAAAAAAGAATAAAATATTCATAAAAATGTTTTTTGAATGCGGTTAGGTACAAAATTGGTACAAAATTATGGCATTCTCAACTTTTGATTTTTCACAAAAGACAAGAAAAAAATTTTTCTCTGTAAAAATAAAATTTTCAAAAAAAAGAATCAAATATTGAGGAAAAAATTTTTTGAATGCAGATTGATTAGGTACAAAATTGGTACAAAATTATGACATATTTAGTTTTTCGTTTTTTCATAAAAATAAAAAAATGCGTTTTGGAAAAATTTGATATTTGAAAAAAAAATATTAAAATTGAGGTACAAAAATATTTGAATATAGGTACGCATAGTACATAATTGGTACATAATTATGGCATATACAAATTTACTTTGTGCGACATTGGCCGTTGAATTGTTACGGAGCCGATTGATTGAATTGCTTAAAAAACCAATGGATTGATATCACTGTGCAACACCAAAAATTAAACCGCATCGGACTACTTTTTTCTGAAATTATACCTATCCAGTAGCAAAACCCCCGCTGGGTTTATAAAAGTTAGCTCGAATTTTTTTTTCACGGCCCTGTGTATATTTCAATTTTCAGGACATTTTGGGGTTTTCCACATGCCTCAATTTTAACTTCTAAATTGATTTTTTTGGGATGTTTTCACATTTTATCAACATAGTCTTATGTTTTCGGGTGTGCTGAATTCGAATATGGCATTAACAATTTCAAAAATGCATTACATAACCTCAAAATTTGGATTTTTCTGACATTTCAGCCCATTTTTTGGAAAAATTTGAAGGAAATGGTTTTTTTTGTACACTTATGCTCATTTTTAAAACTTGATTCGTGTTCAGCATGAAAAATTACGTAAAAATTTATATTTTATTCAACATATAGTCAGATTTTTCTGCCAAAATATCAATAAAAAATGACGTATTTGGTGGAAAAAATAAATTTTTTGAGTAAAAACCAAAATTTCATCATTTTTGTTGCTCGATTTGGATTTAGCGTCCAAAAATACATAAAAAATGACCTTTCACACTTCAATTTTCGGGGAAAATTTTTTTTACGTTTTTTTGAAATTCTTATCAGGTTGATGAAAAAAAGTCAAAAAAAAATTTCACCAAATATGTCATTTTTTATTGATATTTTGGCAGAAAAATCTGATTATATGTTGAATAAAATATAAATTCTTAAGTAGTTTTTCATGCTCAACACGAATCGAGTCATAAAAATGTGCATAAGTGTACAAAAAAACAATTTTCTACAAATTATTCCAAAAAATGCGCTGAAATGTCAAATTTTGAGGTTATGTAATGCATTTTTGAAAATTTTAATGCCATATTCGGATTTAGCGTAGCCGAAATAATAAGACTATGTCGATAAAATGTGAAAACATCCCAAAAAAATCAATTTAGGAGTCAAAATTGAGGCATATGAAAGTTTCCAAAATTGCCTGAAGCTTGGAATATACACAGGGACGTGAAAAAAAAATTCGAGCTAACTTTTATAAACCCAGCTTGGGTTTTGCTACTGGGTGCGTATACTTCCAGAAAAAAGTAGTCCGGTGCGGTTTGATTTCGATGACCTCAAAATTGTCGCACAATGTATTTAATTGTTTTTTTTTCTCATTTCGATTCATCAATGTAGTTCAACAGTCGTAGAGACTTGCTGCGAAATCATTAGGATTGGCAATAGAATGTTGATTCGATGCAATTATTGAATCAACTATTTTATGTAAATTAATTGTAAATATTTTTCAAATTATTTAAATAAACCACCTTTGGCGAAGAAACGCTGTTTGGTGCAGAAGTAATAATTAATTAATAAAAATTCAAATTACCGTTTCCTTGAAGACAAGGCATCTGAAGATAGATAAAAAGTAGAAAATAGTTAGCTAGATATCCCGAATTTCATTATTTTTCAAAAAAAATTCACCTTAATGAATTGATTTGAATCTTAGTAGAGCTGTTAGATTTTGTTTGACGATTTGTCATATTTATCAACATATCGAAATGCACTTTTTTGGAGATTATTAATTATTGTTGAAATTTGATTTGTGTATAAAATTTTTGTTTTCAAAAATTATTGTTTTTTCCGCCTTTTTACCACGATGACTAAAATGAAAATTGAAAAAATATATTCATTAAGGAACCATTCATGAACATTCGAACGTAAATAATTTATTGACTCCGCATCCCATGAAAGTATCCTTTTCTGTCTCTAAATTCAATTGCTCAAATCCAGCTGAAAATAAATTTAATGTTAAAAATTATTAAATAATAAATCTATCAATTTCTAATTACATATTGTATGCGATGATCGTTACCAAGCAAAACATGATCCTATATAATAAAAGTGGTTATGCTATGTTATTCATAATTCACATTTGATTTCAACTCAACTTATATAATATGGAATAGCATTAATTTTTCTGATTTAAGTAAGCATATAATATTGTAAATACAGCTCTGCGATTTCTCGATATTGTTGTATTTATCAAGAATTTCATCGTGAAAAAGAATTTTAATATATATAGAAAAAATTTGGAGCGATCTTTTAATAATGAATTTAACTTTTTTATTATTATTCATTGAACTAAATTTTTTAACATGTGTTTTTATTAGAAGTATTTGACAAGTCATATTACGTGAGTAATACATTGAAGTACTGGAACAGTGAATCAACAACAATTTGATTCAAAAAATGAGAACAACCACACTAACCATTAATATTTAATAAATCAGTTTTAATTATTAAAATATATTATAGATTCCACGTATCAATTGCACGCACTGTGCGAAAATAATATGACAATGAATAAAAGTGAATCTATTAACTTCAAAATGTTCATAAAAGGTGATGCATGAAATTGTAATTACGCCATCTTTCAACATTTCCACAAGTAGACTATTTTACCGCGAAATATAAAGAAGAGTTTCACGACAGATGGCATGCCAATATCCATTTTATTAAGTGTATTATCAATGTTTTATATTAAAATATAATTTTTTTTATATATTCAAAGTAAATTGTTAACTAGTTATTGATAAAAGAAAATTTCAAAAAAATAAATGCGTATTTTATAGCAAAACATAAATTTACCGTTTCCTCTTAGGGCCCTTCTTGTAAGGCGATGTCAATATTGATACCTTTCAGTGTAAATGACGTTTGAAAAATGTAACATTTCTATTAAATTATCAAAAAACACTTAAAACTACATATCAATTATTAAAAATAAAATAAATAAATATGGTGTTATAAAATGAATAATTGTATTTTTTGTTTTAGCTTAATTACAAGTTAATGTATGACATATATCTATTTATATTGACATATATCTATTTATGTTGGTCTTCTCGCTCATATGATAAACGTCAAAATGTGTATAAACAAAAACATTATGGATTTATCAACAAAATATCAGCTATGGATTGCTTCGATTAATTATGTTGATGATATATCTTATATGTCATCATTTCAAGGCTGGGTGGTGTTTGAACATTTAAAATATAAAAGGATCTTTATGAATTCAGGACTGATTTGAATAGAATAAAAAAAAAACTGCATTAAATTTGAAAGAGAATCAATTTACTGCGCAAGTCCAATATGGCATCATAGCAAATGTAACTTCCGAAAATAGACACACAAAAATAATAAAACAAAATAAAATGAATATAAAATAGTACATGTGTATATAAAATCTTTGGTGTTTGCGTAGTCAAGGTGACAAGACCCTAGCAACCAAGACAACAAATTCCAGAAATACAATATTTTTGCATTCAAAGATTTACCCGCGATAAGAGTGGAAATTATAACAAAATATAAAAATTATTATTAAAATTATTCGTGCTATTTTAATTTATGTTATATAGCATGAACTGATAATATCGAGGATCAAAAGAAAAGTTGATTTCATTCAATATTAATTATTAAAATAAACAGAATGAAGTCAACTGACAGCACAATAAGCAGTTGTTGAAATTCTTTTTTGCTCTAAAATTGAATTTCAGTTAAAATTCGAGCTAAATTCGAAGAACAAAACATTTTGCTTAATAAAGGTATTTATTTTTTATGCACACCAACTTGAAATAACTTTTTTGTTTTCACTTTTACCGGTGCCTTGTATTAATTAATTCATTTAAAAAAATAGAATAAACGAAAATTGTTAGAAAGATATTGCCTTATAATCAAATTATTAATCTTCCAACAATAATATAGATGGGAAAAAATACACAACTAATAAAAAAATTTTTATTTACTAATTATAGAAAAAAAATTAATTTTTGATATATGAACTAACTTTTTTCAAAATCGATTTTTTTTAAACTTCAACAAATTTTATTTCATTTTTCAAATATTTTATTGTATCAAAAAAATTTATCATCTTATTTAAATATTACATATTAACGAATACAGAAAATCGCAAGATTTCTTCTCAAAATGTGTTTGTTCCAAAGTGTTAATATCCAGGTGTTTTTTCATTCAGTGTAGTAAGTAGGAAGCTATTCATTTGTTCCATATGCAATGTTTAGAATTTCGTTCCCTTACATTGCACCGAAACAGCTTGTCGATTCGCTTCACTGATTTTAGATTCGTTAGCATATTATGTACTACAAAACGAATTAAAAATAATATTTTTCCTATCGTATATGTACAACGAAGAACAACACACACAAATAAAACAAACAATTCTAGAAACAATATGTAAAGTAAAAATTGTGGCGGGGGTTAAATGATTTCAAATAATTCTCAATTTTATTTACAATGTAACTATTTTAAAAGACCATACAAATTAATTGAAAAATGAAGTTAAGATCACAAATTTAGTTCCAAAACTTGGTTTTCAAAAAAATCTAATCTAACTTGAAATTAAGAAATAGTCCAACAAAAAAGTGCCAGTTTGCATGAATTATTTGAATTGAAAATTTGAAGATATCTCGAGTCCAAAGTATTTTCTTCATATTGGAGTCTTTTTTCCATCTATTGAAAGCTATTAGTTTTTAGAATGGCACCATCAGTTCTGCGTCCATCGAAATATGTGATCAATGAATTGTGACCATGTTATCTTCAAATTTTTTTAGATATTAAATGAAATGCGTACAGCAAATAATTTTTAACAAATAATATTTAATCAATAATGGTCTCCATGCATATGTTTATTACCAGATGCATATAATTAAATATCCCTTTTCTCTATTTGTTTTACATAACAGAATATATTACAGAAACTACAGTTATAAATATAAAATTGACTGTTTTCATCGTATTTTCACTGTTAAGCGTTATGCGCAACTTATGAGGTACATGTTGGTTGTAATCATTCAATGACAAACATTTGAGAAGTGAAATTCCAGTTGTTCAGATGTAACCTTCGGTAGTACGTTGAAAAATTATTTTTGAAATTTCTTTTAATACAATTCAATTAAACAAAATCAAAAATACAATGGTTTAATATTGTTGATATTTAAAGTAAAATAAAATAAAGACAAGTATACTTCAATTTATAATTGAAATTCATAAACTTATTTAATGAAAATAAGTCTTGGGTGGGGTAGTCATGACAATGCCAAATTGGATACCATGGTAACAATTAGGTTCGGATCTTCTAACTAGAGCAACGAATCTATAAGCATAGCAACGCCCCAATATCTTTGTAAAAATACCATTTTTGTTAACGTGATCTGTGATTTTAAACTAAAAAATATTAATTTTTTTTTTGTATTTAAAATATCAATAATATTTTTTGAATTTTTAGAATGAAAGAACTCTATGAAAATATTACAACTTGAAGGGTGAAAACTGTACTGGAAACATTCATTTCTAACTAATAATATCAATACAATATAAAAAACGGAGACGCACACGAACAGACATTTTCTAAAACGCACTCCCATTCGGAATAGAGCAAAACTGGGCGACATGGCAACTCAATTGGCGTTACAAAGAAATTTTGTTACAATAACACCGAACAATCAAATAAATTCAAGCAACACACAACCGAATCATTCATCAACAACAATTGCCACCCCAACGAATGGTGAAATAGTTACTATCACTGATGGAAATCAAATTTCGTCTACTGAAACAAATAGCGCATCGATTCACATTATGCAGACACAGGTAAACTTATTTTTGTGCAGTCAATGAACAATTAATTTCACATAGTTCATTTCATTTGAATCAACAGAAAAAGTATATTCTGCAGACTGGAACTACTTCGGATGGTGTTTCAATTATTGATGTTGTTCCAATCGATCAGACAGATTCACCAGATGAAGCGCCAATTACCGTTTCTACAATTTTGCCTACCAATTCAGTTGCTTCGTCGCCCAATAGTTCAAATTCTCAGCAAATTACCGCACAGGTTGCTTTTGTACAAACTCAAGAAGCAAATGAAAGTTCTGAATCAAAACCTCAATTCATTACTGTCAACGGTATGTGTTCATTTTATTAGATAAATTTCCATATGGAAATAACTGGACTTAACTGACAGATGACTAAAATCAACGTAAACTGATTGTAATCGCTTACAATAATAAAGTTTAAATGTATAAGAAAAAAATCATTTGTCAGTCAGTCGCTTATTAAGATATATTTATAGTTCACAATTTTGACTCATTCAAAATATTTTCACACAGATTCTCACTGAAAAAATCTGTAGTTTCATATTTTCACTTTCAATTACGTGAACTACGGAAATTTCAATGCTAAATGATATGGGGCCACCAGTTATACACATTTCAATTTATACAGAAATGTCATCTTATTTTTATCAATACAATTTTTCTAACTCAAAAAAATATTTCACTTATATTTATTACTAATGTGATAAGTGACATTTTTATACCATTTTTTGAAAATTTGGCTACGTTACCGGACAAATATTCATATTTTCAAAAAAAAAAATAACAGAATTTTTAGTTTAAATAAAAAAGCATCCATTATCGAATAATATTGTATAATACTGGTGAACTGATGAATCGCAATTAACATACAAATGACACACCATTGTTGTCTGTATCTGTTGAAATAAATATAATTGTAGATTCTCGTATATAATTATGTACAGATAATTCAGGTTCTTTATTTTTATGATACTAAAATTAAATATATAAACAAATATATTTGGATTATTTCATTAGTATATATACTAATGAGTTTCTAAAGAGTTACCAAGAGCTAGGTATATATACCTAGCTCTTGGTAACTCTTTAGAAAGATTCACTACGATTGATATTCCTTATCTCATGTTTTCATACTCACTCTTATTTTTTTAATCCATTGTTTGTGTGGCAAAAATGTCAATTGAAATGAGAAAAATAAATTTTGCTTTTAGTCTATGCAATTATTTGATTAAAAATGGCCCGATGAAAATTTTACATACATTATGTCCCTGGAAATATTTGAAAATAAAAAAGGCACACAAGAAGAAATTTTTCGTAAAAAAAAATTCCGAGTGCCGTTCCAGTAGTCAGTGAAAACGAGGGACACTTTTATGCAAAATTTTTCATTTTGAACAGAATTCCAGTTGCATTGTTATTGGGATTATGCATTAATTCGTACAGTTTTTTTCAAAAATTGAAGCTTTATTATGCAAAAATGGTTACATGTTTATTGTTCAAAGTATTGTCCAACGCTAGCCACTACTTTTTTCCATCTTTCTGATAATTTATGCATTCCGTCCCAAAAAAAAAGTTTAGTTTGGCGGCCAAAAACGTATCGAGCCAATTTTTCACTTCTTCAGAAACACAAAATATTATTTGATTTAGAAGGAGTAATGTCTAAAGATTACAGCGGGGACAGAAGAATGTTTTTATCTAAATGCTCTTCGAAATTTTTAGCATGACTTTTGCAAAAAGTTGAAGAAATTTGGTAGCCCATAAAACCAACATTTTTAGCTTTTTGTAAATTCTAGTGACATCGTACTCCGAAATTGATTTAATTTATATCAATTGATGATTATGAGAAAAGAATAGCACGAAAATTATTGTGAGTTTTTACAAAGTCGTTTCAGCAAAGAAATCATTGTTTCTCACGTCATCTCAACGAGTACGGTGTGAATTTCAATGAATATCAAACAAAACACACAGTGGACTTTCATGCACAAATATTGGAAAACCTCATTTCTCAGAAGGACGATTGGTACGCCCCCTATATTGGCGAACTGACATGATCCAAAAAAATTTATTTTTGCTTGTGGCAATTGGGAAAGGTTCATTCTTCTTTACCAAGGTGCTCTATTATTGCTTTTCTCATCATAAAATACAACTGTTCCCGCAAAAACACTATATCAGGCAAACAATTCAACATTTTCGGATGAATAAAACATTGTATTTTTTACGCTTCAAAGAAATGACATATAATGAAAAAACTCACAATGACAGCAGCCTTCCAATGAATGTTTGGAAAACGAATACTAAACACATGCATGTCTATGGAACAATAATCATGGTTATTTAGTGTTTTATTTATTTTTTTTTTCGCGTTTTAACCCAAGAAAGAATCTAAGGGGTAAAACTTTTTTTACAGTTCAGGGCAAAATGTACCCCAGAAAAAATTAAATTGTAGAATATACCTATAATATATATTTAAATATCAAAATGAAATAATATATTATTCAAAGTTATTTCCTTTGGAATTTTTATTATATTTTGACCAACAGATTGATTCCTTATTAATTAGTTGTTTGAATCCACATTTGAATCAATCCAATTTTTCCTTTCTAAAAATAAATATGTGCTGTTCATCCAAGACATGCATTTCACATTAAAATACATTTGATTCAGAAAGACTATTTGATTGACAATAGACTGGGTCAAAAGAATATTTCTGTTTAAAAGAAAACGACTTTTGTGACCAAATACCTACTCAAACTTTACAAATTCAATTTAATTGACGTTATAAAACGATATGAAAATGAAAATAATAATGAAAACACTTGAATACCTTAGTGAAAATTCAATTACTTTTTGAAATATGACAATTATACCAGAATATCACGGAAAATTAAGTGAATTGGGCGCACTTTTGATGTCTCAGAAGTAGTTTTCTCAGTGTTTTAACTATGAAAATAATTCGGTTTGAGCTATGATAATTATTATTAAACGATATTTATAAATATCGTAAGTATACTTATAAGTATATGGTATACCATAACATGATGCATTTGAAAAACATCTCCATCAATACGTTTAATGTCGAACCGATTGATAAAGATATTGATCATGTTGTAGACCATATCATAATTTTCGATTTTTAAAAAGATTCGAATCAGAAAACAGCAGCATCTTGCCAAATTCGCATAATAGCACGTTTCATCTGCAATACACGATGACTCACTTTGGTCACGATGGTAGGTGTTAATCCCACTTTTTGCGTTTGGAATGCAATTCTCACACTTTTTGAAACGTTTTGGTTTCGACCATAATGGGAATCGTTGAAAACATATACCACAATGTTGGGATGTATTAAACTCGTTTACCATTAGGATTATGCAATTATTCAGCTTTTTGAATGCACCAATAAGTTTTCGGGTACCTGAGCATCTGACATGTATTCGAATCGAAATCGGTGAATTGGCTGCTATTTGACCACCTCCGATGAAAATAATAGATGGTTTATTGCCCACAAGCAAATGCTTCTTTGAAAAAAAAAAAATGGAAAAAGAAAAAAAGAAAATAAATCAGAAAAATGAAACAATAGAAAAGAAAGAAAAAAACAAAAACAAAACAAATGTAAATAAAAGTCCAAAATTACCTCTTCTAAGTTGCGAATGTCACGTCGTATGGTAGCATTCCAGGTCCGCATCCCTGGATCAATTCCAAGCTCGTAGAAAAAATCACCTGCAAATTATCTGCGGATCACCTCTTCATCCTTCACTTCGACAGGTGGTCTTTTTGGCATGTCATACAAAACCGAACAGGATACACCATCTGTTACGATTGCATTTACAAATGTCTTCTTATAATCGACAAGGCTGTTTATTTTGTCCATGTCGAAGAATAAACTCCAACTACCGATTTTATTCAGAAGAAATTCGTTCGGTTTGATAAATATATCTTGAACTTTCCCACTTTTCTGCAATTTGCCCATTTTTCGAGGTTTTTCTTTGATGCCGCATAGAATGTTATATAATGTCGTGGTATCGATGTGGATGTGGTGACGTTTGAATGAACACATAGGGATCACCGCGAAGTTGTACATATCTGGTGGCTCTGGTAGTGAGAGGTGCTTTCTTGAACAAAGACCAACTTCGTAGCAAGTAAGATTGAAATAGTGGATGTCTCTCTGAATGACCCACATTCGAATTGACGAAAACTATTTATTTTTAACAAATTGTGGGATATTACAGTCATCGGGTGCTCCAAAGTTACGAAGTTCATCTAATAACACTCCTAACCTTTGCTGATGTCGTTCAATTCATACACTCGCAACAACAACAATAAAAACAATCATTTATAGACCATTAATGCCCTACAGCATCTGGTCTGTATTGTAATGGTAGCCCTCTAACAATTCTTCTCCAGCTTGTTCTCTCGAGATTCAGGTCTTGAGATTCCCTATTCCAATCATACCCTCTTTCACTCAAGTCGTTCTTGACTCAATCCAAATAACCTCTACGCGGTCTACCTCTACCTCTCGGTGCGTTCACTTCAGCATTCAAAATTAACTTTGGCAAACGAAACTCATTCATACGCTGTACATGACCAAAACTATCTCCATCTTGACTTTCTAGCAACCTCGTCAATCGACTCCATATTCAAATCCTCACGTATTTTCTTATTTCTAATTTTGTTTTCCCATTGATCCCTACGCGACACATCCATGATATCGGAAAAAACATAACCTCAAATTTCATAGTATTTTGTATGAAAGAAAAAGAATTCAGATATCAGTAATTATGAATGTTTCGATGCATATATTTAAAACGTAAGTTTATTGGACATAAAAAATAATATATTTTAAATTTCATACATAAAACAAAAAGAAAAATTAATGTTTCTTTTAATCAATTTTAATCGATCAGATTTTGATCGGTATTGAACATTTCATGCAGATATTTGGAATGTAAGAGATTTACGTACTTTTTTATGTTATTCGAACTAAATCAAACGTAAAGCATAATTAAAAAATACTATTGTCTTTATTAAGTTTTCAATTAATCAGATTTCACCTTAATAAGTGAAAAACTTAAAAAAAATTTTTTTCTACGGTTAAAGTAATTTTTAAAATAAATTTCAAACTAATAATCATCTATAAAGTAGAAATAACACATCCTTAGTTCAGTGGCTCTTAGTCTATTATTGAAAACATGTGAACTAAGCTGTGCAACAACTTTATTACTATTCACTCTGCGATGTTCAAATTCCTTATCCAGCTTGGCGTCTTCAGAGAAGATGCAACCTAGATATTCGAATTGAGATACCTGCTCAAGCATACCCCAATTCAACATACAATCTACTTGCTTCCGACTCTTCCCTATATGCATAACCTGTGTCTTTGAGCTGCTAATGGTCATTCCGAAGTTCGTACAAGCCGCTTCTAGATCGCTTATGCTGTTTTGTAGTTCTTGTTCTGAGCCACCAAACAGCACTAGGTCATCTTCATATGCAAGAGCAGAAATAATGCTTCCCCCACTACTACATTACCCCTCAGATTAGCTGACTTAATCAATTTATCGATATAAATAATGAATAAAAGTGGTGAAAATGTACAGCCCTGTCGGAGACCATTTCGCACCTCAAACCATTCACTCAATTCAAAATCTACTCTCTCAGCCGCTTCACTATATCTATACATACTTTTGATTGCACCCAGAAGGGAACCATTCACTCCGTATTCACTCAGAACTGACCACAATATAATCTCGATATATTGGGTGTATGCAAAAGAAATGTCGATTTAGATAACAGATGGCGTAACTAGCGTTGTGTGCATCGGAGAACACCGCGGCCATTTTCTTTTTTTTTTGTCTGTCATTACGCTATAAATTTCAGTATATATCATTTTGCTGAAGTGTAAACAACAAAGATTTTTTTTGCTTCAAAAATGTCGAAATTCGTGCCTGAAAAAGTGGTTTTGCGGGGAACTTTAATAACCTTCTTTCATTTGAAGAAAACCGCTGCTGAAAGTTATCGTTTGTTAGTCGAAGCTTACGGTGAACATGCTTCAACTCAAAAAACTTGTGAACGATGGTTTGCGAGATTCAAAAGTGGTGATTTTGACTTGGAAGACAAAGAACGGCCAGGTCTTCCAAAAGAAATTGTAGATGCGGATTTGCAAGCATTATTGGATGAAATGCCTTGTCAAACGCAAAATGAACTTGCAATGGAGTTGAAGGTTGATCAAGCAACTATTTCTAGACATTTGCATGCAATGGGAAAAATTCGAAAGCTGGGAAAATGGGTGCCACATCAATTGAACGAAAATCAACTCAGAGCAAGAATCGAAACATGCAAAAAACACCTTGCTGAGCACAACAAAACGTAGTTTTTTGAGTCAAATTGTTACTGGCGATGAAAAATGGATCTATTACGACAATCCCAAGCGTAAAGCAGCGTATGTTGATCCAGGCCAACCAGTACCTTCGCAGTCAAAACGAGAAATTCATTGCCAGAAGATTATGCTGTGCATTTGGTGGGATCAGGAAGGTGTCGTGTATTATGAGCTGCTGAAACCTGGCCAAACGGTTGATGGTAAGTGCTACGAACAACAATTGATCAAAATGGAGCAAGCATTGAAGGTGAAACATCCACGAATAGTGACTAAACAAGACAAAGTTTTTTTTCACGATGATAATGCCAAGCCACATCGTGCAAAGATCGTTAAAAAAAAAGAAAGAACACTTCGGTTGGGATCAGCTTGATCAACCCGCGTACTCTCCAGACCTTGCCCCTTCGGACTACTATTTGTTTCGATCGATGCAAATTGACCTGGCCGATGTACGCTTTAAAAACTTTGAAGAAATACAAAAATGGGTCGCTGACTGGATAGCTTCAAAAGATAAGGAATTCTTTCGACGCGGAATCCACAAACTTCCTGAAAGATGGCGTGAAGTCATTGCTAACGATGGAGAATACATTGGTTGAAGTGCTCATTCATTCAGTTATGAAATAAAATTTTCTTTTCACCGAAAAAATCGACATTTTCTTTGCATACATCCAATACAATCATATGCCTTTTGCAAATCCACGAAACAAACATACATATCCTTGTTTCTCTCATGAAATTTCTCTATTAGTTGTCTCATGAGCTCCGTGGCCTCCCCTCGTACGAGGCCCACCATTACTGTTTCGAGCAGAATAAATTTAAGGTGAGGGCGTACTAAGCCACACTGCACCCGAGAAAAATCACCAATAATTTTGTCGAATGCAACTGGCCGTGGAACTCAATCGCTACCAATAAACAAAATAAAATGGAACGAACTCACCAATGAACCGCAAAATAATCAGAATAAAAAGATGAGTTTCATTAACCGCGATCGAAAGTACCGTTTGATTAATTGTATTATTGAAAATTTATTAAAATTATTAAAAAGAAAAAACCTGTTAACTGTACGGCAAAAATTGTTGCATTAATTATAAAATCGGAAATGTATTCGGTAAAAATTGAGCATTAACAAATAAAAATCAAAACAAAATCTAAGCGTAACACTGATTTTATTGAACGCGCCAAACTGTAAAACACAAACACTGACAAAAACCGCGGCAATGTGAAACGAAATTAAAAATTGACAAAAATATGAAATCAAATGCACTAATCTCCAAAAATTCACTTTAATTAATAAAATTACAAAAAATAATCACAAAATAAACTAATCATAAACTCGCATTTTAAAAAATTTAGATTAGTTTCAACGTTGGTAATATATTGTTTAATCAATACTTTAAACGCATAAAATCGAGTGTTAGTTGGCCATTGAAAGAAATTTCCCAACAAATGTGTGACCATCTGTTTGAATCCAGTCTGATCTACACAGTGGAATTTATGCTGGTTCTGAACGAGTACACCTTGGAAGCACTTGTTGATAAATTCTTTTCCATCATTGTCGAAGAATTCATTATCACCATTATCTACGGCTTCATTGACCTTTAAATAAACAATTTTTTCACAAATATTCAAATCAATCAATTAAACGCATTGAATTTTACAGTATCCTGCTATATAACACTAAAAAAAAGGTTCAAATTGCTGTTTATGCTCAATAAAAGATATAGCTAAAACGTATTATTACAAACAATAGAGGATCATTGTTCACAATAACATCAATTTTTCTCGTTAATTTCAATCAGTGAAGCATATATTAATCAAATATTCCTTACGAACGCAAACAAAAGAAAGAAATTACCTTGAAATGGAATAACAACGAAGCTAGAAATGCCATCTATTAAATAATACTCATCTCGCTGATCATTTTGATGAGAGTCTGGCGATATTCTGCGCGAATTAATGATAAAAAACAAAAACAAATAAATAATTAGCACATTCAGGGAATGAATCGATAAGCAATAGAATTGAAACAATAATAATAATTGAACATAAAAAAATGATTCCATTTAATCTTAGTTGACTTGACCAAAATCTCGTCTTCGAATGCCATCGATTGGTGAAATTCTGATGATTTGTAGCGTAACAAATCGAATCGAATGCTTAACATATATTGAAATACAAAAAACCCAATGTAAGACTCGAATATCAGTGACCGAGCGAAGCGAGGGAACAACTACATCACCATAGTCGGATCGCATTCCTAAAAAAAAAAAAAAGGTCATCGACTTCCAATGGGATAGCGTTGGAATGGAAAATTTCAAAAATTTTTCCGTAAAAATTCTATAAGCGCCACCTAAAATTTAACCGAGATACTAGATTTTGTGCAGAAAATTTTCATTTCATGTAATTTAATGCATTCATCATAAAATGTTTGAGCTTTAGTGAAAAAGAAATTTTATTCGATAATAATTGAAATTTATTTACTTGAATAAATTAAAAAAAATAAAAAAACAAATTTATCCATATATTAAAACCACATAAATAATAAAATATTTGTTTGCACACATGTCCACGTTTTTTCCATACTCGTGGAGACGAGACATATTGAAATACGTAATTACGTATTGATTATGACAGCGATTGTTTGTGGTCGGTGTACATCGTGTACCAAATATTATATATTATTCCATGAATTCTTGTTGTTGTTTCGTTTATGTGATTTTTTTTTTTTTTTTGGAATTTATGATCAGCATATAACCGGTTTATTTTATGTATTCATCTCAAAAAATCATTGCCACAATATGATATGATGTCGAATATAATTTTGCTCGTGAAAACGTATTGAAATAAATACGTAATAAATGAATAATTTTTTTGAGGAATTTTTTTTTGATGGAAACCGATATTATTGTTCACAGCGAATAAAGAGTTACATTGGAACTCACTGACATTTGTAGACATTGTTTTTTTGACAGTTCCATAGTTGTGCATACAACAAATTATTATTTCATCCACTCAATTCAATTGATATTGTCGTATTCAACAAGCACAACGATAATAAAATATATATTGTTTCGCATTGTGTGTTTGTGTGCTGCACTGTGTCTACGCAAATGAACAAAAGAAAAAAAATACATTGATTTTCGAGAAAATAGCAATAAACCTTTGGAATAAATCAACAATTTTTTTTTTCATAAAGTGTTCATTTCAAGAGTGATGCATTAAGCCCATTAAGCATTACTAATAATTAAAACATAACCTCAAATAGATTTGTTTGTGCCGTTTGTGCATCAAACAAGAAAGTAGACAGAATTTTTTTTAATTCAGTTTCTTCAGTTTAAATCGACAGGTACATATTATTTTGAATATCAATTTGAAGACAAAAATAAATGATGGCAATACCTCGAAATACAGTTGAATGAAATATATTTTTATTCAAATGTTAAACAGGATTAAAATGCATAGTTTTCTGTATGAAATGAATAACAAATTGAAAAATAAACATGGAAAGATCGAATTGTTTTGACATTTTTTGTTATACTTTTGTTGTTTATTTTCAAATGAATTCCCTGTTATTGGAGATTATTTTACGTCACCATAGAAGTATAGGTAGTAAACTGAAAATCTTCTGAGAATATCTACTTGAGATGACCAAAAGATTAGTTTAATGGTCGACTTGTGTCACGGATTTTTGCCAAACCAGATTTACCCAAAATCAATAATATTCTGTAAAACAAAATGTTTTATTTTATTCTTCAATATTCGGAAAATGTCGAAAAAAAAACATTTCATACAATTTAGTTGCCAACAAAATATACGTAATACCAACAGATGGCGCTATTGTTTGTGCTCTTGATTTTCATTGTAAGGCACACTATCCCATTGTTGACTTCAGATAATTCCTTCAAAATGAATTCATTAATTCATTATATGTATCAATGTGAGAGTTCATAAACAAATGGTCACCGGTTATAAAAATTTCACGGCAATGAAAAATTTGCAAACGATCACAAAGAATCCATTGATAGATACTTTTTTGGAAATAAACAGATTGGCCATGATCACAATGTAAAACACCGATTATCAGAACATTCAATTTATCACAAATGAGAATCATTTCATTTCGTCGTTCTATTCTTTATTGATATACTGATATGAAACCATTTCACTTTGGTTTTTAATGTTTCGTTTCTATCACCCGGTGATAGTGTGCCTATCTAAACAATATAAATACAATGTTTTGCGATGGATACGTTCAATCGGTCAATATAAGGGTTTGAATACACTCATTCAAACGCAATGTTGAGTGTGATTCAATGTAAACATATATTTTCTTTAATGTTTGTTGACGTTTGAGTGGTAGCGCTGGCATACAGATGTTAAACTCTCAATTATCACCGGGTGGTTTCTATACACTACCGTTCAAAAATTTGGATTCATTGCACATTTTTCATACAAATTGACATTTTTCGGACCCCAAAAAGTATTTAAAGGAGTTATCTTTTGGTGGTGATGTCTTCAGGTGATTTATTCAGTTTATTTTATGAACTTCATTTCATTCTCAGAACAAAAATCAGTATTTTGAACCCTTCATACATTTTCCCCAGGGGGAATGACTCTTGCAAATCTCTTCAAAATTTTTGAGAAATCGAAGCATTTTCACGAATCTTACGAGTCTTATGAATCTTCATTTACATGTGAAGTTGACAAAGAGATTTGCAATTGCGAGCATATCTATGCGCATCTTTTTAACACATAATCAAATGCGAATCATTGCGAATCTTTTATTCATTTTCAAGTAAAATACGCGAATCTTTAACTTTTTGATCATATTTTTGCAAATAAATTGGGATTCATTGCGAGTCATTTCCCCCTAGCATGTTCCAGGGTTAACAAAATATTTTATTTTACTTCCATATAAAAATGTGCATTTCTTGATCCTCCAGCATTTATTGTAGAAAATGTACTTGTAAGAGTCACCAGACTGATTTCTGTTCTGAGAATGAAATGAAGTTTATGAAATAAACTAAAAATCACTTAAAGACATCAACACCAAATGATAGCTCCTTTACATATTTTTTGAGGTCCGAAAAACGTCAATTTATATGAAAAATGTGCAATGGATCCAAACTTTTGAACGGTAGTGTATATACGAGGAGCAATAAAACAATTAATTTTTTGATAAAAAGAAGATTTTTTGGGAAGTGTGAATATCAATTGATTCGGCTTTTAACAATTTCTAAATAAAAAAAACACACGGGTTTTATTCAATGTTTTTAAATCAAATTTGAACAATAAAATCTATTTTAAATGTCAAAATTCTATTCAAATATTTTCTTTATTATTTTCATTTTAATATCGTTTTATAACGTCAATTGAATTTAATTTGTAAAGTTTGAGGCAGGGATTAAAATAACGGGCCGTTCTTCCCGATTCGGGCCGTTCTAATTTTGAATCGGGCCGTTGTAAACATAAAATCGGGTCATGAGTTTTTTTAACTAATTGCAAATAATACACGAAAAACCATAGAAAATGTCTCCTACAAAACTACATTTTATTATGTTATTTTTATAAAGAAAATCACTTGCAAATATGAAACAAACAACTATATTTTGGCTGGGAAAATGCGTTAAAAAATGGAATCACAGATGAACATGGAGTTACATTTCTTAGTGGAATTAAGCTCACACAAAAAAAAAACAGAATTCGCTCGAACAAAAAAATTGATTTCACATTGGTTCGTGAATCGATAATAATTGAAAACATCTCGAACCGTTTTTCATCGGATAAGAATTTGACAGATATCATCATTCCATTTATTTCTTTTCAATCCGATGCAAATTTAAATTGGATTCATGATCTTTTCAGCGCTGATTTGGATCTATCACTTATTTCAATACAGTATAATGAACTCATTGAATTAAAATTCGATCTTGGCCTTGACGTAAATTTACAAAACAACATTAATTCATTGATACGAAACACAGACGCTCCGTCAAATTTTATAGATATTTTGACTATACTTTGTGGAATTCAGGCATGCACACCTCACACGGCGGATGTTGAACGTTGCATCAGTTCGAATAACTTTCTCAAAACGCCCGTACGAAACAGAATGTGTATTGATACAGAAAACAAATATTTATATATTCAATTCAATAAATATGCAGTCGTTGCAAAATTGGGTACCGCGTCGTGCTATTTCAGTTTATTTGAACGAAAAGAAACGAAGAGAACGAGCATCAATATTAAAAACAACAGAAGCACAATATTTCAATGTAAAAAAAAAAATATGTAATAAATTTTGATAAAATAGAAAAAGATGAAATAGATGTTGATGAGCCAAAAATCAAGAAAAAAAAGTTCTGAAAACTTCATATTAAATGAAAACATAGTAATTTCATCATTTTTTACTTATATTAAATAAAATATGAATATTTGAAAAATCGGGTCGTTCTAAAAAAATCTTATTTTATTCCCTGGTTTGAGGTTAGGTATTTTTTCACAAAATTTTTTTTCTCAGTGTATAGAAACAAACAAAGCAATTTTATATCATATTTCTTTTAAAAAAATATTAATTTAGCAATGTTATTTTCTATTTATTTTGCTGATGCTTTAGATTTGATTTTTTTGGACACCCAATACATTTTTGATAAACAGTACACAAAAATGACAAATTGTGATAGGTTTTAGAATTCAGAGTTAACCTTTTTATTCTTTTATTAGCTTTTTAATTTAGAATCAACATTATTTCAAATATTAATCAGTATTTTTATATCAATCCGTATTGAATGCAATAGCAAAGTGCCAATTTGGAAATTCAAACTGAGACAACTTTCTCGATGCAGGATGAGTATGTACTTTGAGAACCTATGTTCTAATATCGTCGAAAATCAAGGCGGGTTCCCTGAACTCCATTCTAAATGCGTAAAATTGTATCTTTTTTTTTAAAAAACCCAGGAAAAATGAATATCTGTCCAGAAATTAAAACGTGTCCTACGTGTCTTAGGAAATCTTATTTTTGCTCAGAAAATCTTAGAAATTTCGAAAAGTCTTACCATGTTATATCAAATGAACAAACTAAGCTGTAAGCTCTTTTCGAAAATTTAGTCTTCACCAACAAATTTTTTTATTTTAGTTTTTCTCTTTGCTTTAAATAATTGACCAAAATTATTTTTTATAATAAGGAAAAATTGGAGTTTGAGATCTTTCCAATGAGTGTCTGTGCTTCTATTTTACTTTCAAAATAACCAACTTACCAAGGAACGAACTTTGGCTAATTTCCTCAGAAATTGAATTTTGGACGTCTCTCTCTCTGTGTGTGTTTGTTTGTTCGTACAAGAAATAACGTACTATATATCAAAATGAGCATTTAAGCGCTTAACTGTGTGCATGAATTGTTTGAATAATTTAGATTTTTCCTTAAAATGGGCAGTTCAAAATTCCACATTTTCGTGTGTACCTTTTGCTGACGTTCTAAGCAACTTCAGGTGAAAAACTGGAATCCTTTCGAACATTTGGACATATGCGAGTTTTTCAGGAAAATTCGTTAAGTCATTTTTCAAAGTCGGTACTAACTCAATACTTTTGTGTATAAATACAGATTTCAGAGAATGATTGACTTTGACTATGATTTGATAAATGAATTATGGGAAACAAATTATGAGAAACATAGGTTCTGACACAAGGTCTCTTGACACAGGTTTCTTGATCCTGAGACCCCTACAAAAATTTGGAATGTTTGTCAAAAAAGCTTTTTTTCTCTTAAATTGACCCCCTCCCCTCAAAAATTTAATACCCCCTAGAAATTTGCAATGTTTGAGAAAAAAGCTTTTTTTTGCTCTTCAATGGGATCTTTCTTTGAAGAATCAATTTTCGCGCCAAACCAACAACATTGAGGGAATTGGCGCAATTCTCTTAAAATACTCCTGCGCAGTTCACATCAACCAGATGGAAGGGAAGTTGCTGCTAAACTGCTAACCCACATAGTCGGGGTAGCATAAATAACTAATGTTACATTTGTTCTTTTTTTGTTGGTTTTGTGCTGATTAGACAGCATGATCAGCTGGCTGCTGGTCGTACTCGAACATTTCTTCAATATTATCCACGATAGCAGCAGCGGCTACTTCAGCAGCTACTTCGTCAGCCTCGGCAATAGTATAGCGTGCTCTGTACCTATTCATCTCATCCGGTATCGGAAGTCCCAGCAATGTCCATAGTCCTAAACAATCAAACAAATGAATCGTCAAGCAATCATTCAATTGCAAATTCAATCAATTAGCCTTACCTTTCAATAGAATGTTCTTTGCAGCCACGACATCACGATGCCAAATCACAGAGCATTCTTAGTGGTTTAATTCCCAGTTTTTAGAGTAAATTTTTACTTTTGAGTATGAACCATTGTTTTCAACCGATGCTGCTTCATTCATTGCGCTTTGCAACTGTCTGTTTATCGATAGATCTGTCTTGCCCTGCTATGACACAATAACTGATGGCAGTAATGTTTTGGCGTCGGGAATGCTAAATGAAAAAAATCATTCAATTAAAAACCTTCAAAGATATGTATGATTAAGTTTATTTTGAAATAAAATTACCATCGGCATCTCTTGAATCTAGCCGCTTTATTCTGGTTTTGGAATCGATTCAAACATCTTGCATCTGTTTGAGATGATCCCCATTCGTCCGTCATTTGTATGAAACAATCTTTGTGCTTATTTATTGCATTCAATGACAAACAAACCCCTGGACACCGCACGTGTTCCCTGATACTTATTGGGCTATCAGGTGGTATTTCGCCATCAGTATCAAAAAAGAACAATGTTGGCTTCTTTCTGGTCACCATGTTCACCCATTTGTCGACAACACTACTGCTTTGAATATGTTTGTCCAGGGTAAGTCGAGTGTATTTAGCAGTCGAGTAAACGCATATTCCATGCTTCATCATCTTGACTCGATGCTTGATGTAACTCAGCCAGTATGACCCCTTTGGCGATGGCCCCACTTCATACAGGTCGCGGTTTTCTCGATCATGGCGCTCCTTTTTCACAAATTTTCCCGTCCATCGATTTGCCTTTGCGTTGCGTACTTTTTGCCCTATCTGCCAGTAGAACTGCTTGCTTGACATGATGAAATTGTACTGAAAAAAGTAAGAAGAATAATTAGTACTCGAATCTGTGCCATTAAAATGTAAATTTTAAAAAATCAAATATATATTCATTGCTTATATTGTCAGCTCAGATGTAATTAAAATAAGGTTGAATGAATTGTTCAAGAGACTATATTGCAGTTAATGATCGCAGTGACGTCCGAGATAGTTAGGATTGGCAATGGATTGTTAATCGATAATTTATAAAAAGAAACTCTGTATGGTGCCGAATAATAATAATAAAACTTGCCAGTTTTGATGTACCCAAATCAAATTGTACCCTTCTATCTCGCGTTGCATATATGCAAGAAAAAAAAATCATTTTATAAGCTGTTTTTAATCTGCATGACCTCAAAACTGACAGAGAACATTAGTCCAAGGCCATGCCAATGTACCTATCTACTCAATTTATAAGCTATATTCACAGATGTCGTGGTAAACGCTCTTATTAGACCTAGGGGGAAACCGCCCAGACATTATTCATAAAATGTGAAAAAAAAGTGAATAAAAGTTATGTTTATTGAAATATGTGTAATATTTGTTTAAATGTGGTCATATGTTTTGAACGCCGTGATACTTTTTTGATCGAATACTTTGACGTTATTGTCAACTACGCTGGGTTTAAAATCGATGGCTCAAAATTTGAAACAACTATCGATTGCATTTTAATATTTTTTTTTTCTTTCAAATATTGAATTCACAGTTCAAAAACATCTATAGAATTTGAAAATCATTGAACATGACAGATGACATTTCTTCATCAACATCACATTTGACATTCGACTAGACATTTGACACTTGGTTTGTCTGAAAATGTCGGTATTATAGATTAGTTCTAGTACCTGGATCGTTGTATTTATTTTGAATTTTTTTTTTCACTTTAAATATCGTAAAAAATATGCTCAAACTTATTTGATTTTTTAAAAACGTAAAAAATTCATGAAAATTTATTAATTTTTTGGTGATATTTTAAATAATGTGAATGACGTTTCTAGCGAAATTGCAGCCGCCATTTGAAATTTTGGTCAATAAATGTGAAATCTATATATATAAAAGTGAAAGTTTACATGTTTGTCTGGGGTAATCTCTGGAACGGCTCAACCAATCTGGGCAGTCCAGATATCGTTGAAAAGGTCTCGGGCCCGAGATGGTTTTAGGCATATTTTTGGGACAATTTTTGGGACATTTTGGGACAATTTCCAACATTTATCCCAGACGCTCCTAATGTCACAAATTTCACTTTTGGGACATTTTTGGGACAATTTTTCAACATTTGTCCCAAACACTCCAAAAGTCACACATTTTACTTTTGGGACATTTATACCAAATATATAAAATTTTGGGACATTATATTTTTCAAATAAACAATTTTTGCAACATTTTTCAACATTTGTCCCAAATGTCACAAATTTCACATTTTTTAGACAGTTTTAGAACCACTTTTGGACATTTGTAATATTTTATCACGCTAAACTAATTCTAAAAAAACATTGACAAAAGTTGAAATTGTTCTTTAATATTTTAATCTTCCAAAATCTTAATACATTCAATGGACTTTTTGGTATCTAAACAATTTTGATTTCCTAATTTGATTTTCAGTTCAACGTTCCTATGGTTCATTCTCTCATTCACGAATCTATGACACACAATCGACTGTTCTAGGCTGTTATTAATCAAAAATCCTACGCCCCAATTTGCTCTACCGGTATTCACTCCCGATAAATACAAACGATAATTCCCTAACGTTTCTTCCACCTGACCCTTCACGCGCACATCACTCAAAGCCAATACATCCAACCCGAAAACATTTGCTCTCTCCACCAATTCATACTTCTTCAACTCAAAACACCCTCTCAAATTCAATGTTCCGATATTAAAAGCGGTCTTCAACTGTTATATAATGAAACGCAGCGTATTTTAAATCTTCCCATTGTATTTGTCTCTTTTTAAGAGAACTATTTCGAGCTTTATTGAGACGAATTTCCCGATTGAAAGATGTTTCATTTAACCGCAATCTTTTATCATTATTTCTTGTAGATACAAAACGATTTTCACGATTTATATCACTTTCATTATCTCTTAATTGTTGCATAAAAATGCGCACCGATTCAATACGAGCATCATGTTCATATGAAGTTTCATTGTTTCTATTTAATTTCTTTCTTTTAGAATCAACTATCAATCTTCCCAAAGATGATTTTCTTTTTGGCATTTTTCTAAAAGTTCACTCTAAAATACACGGAATAATCAAAACAGTTTCTTATAAAAAATTATTCACGAGAAAAATCAACAATACAAAATGTACGTAAAGTAAACAACACAATAATTGCAGAAAAAAATTACTATATCAACGTTAGAATCGTTATGTTACTGCAAATACATTCCAATAAAACTATATCAATATGATGGAATGTAAAAACCAAACTTACTTCGATATTCAAAATACCAATGAAAAAAACTCATTGCAACAACAAACAAAATGAACATAAAAATATAACGACATTTTTGTTGACAACATTATCCAAGCATGAAAATGTAAACAATCAAGTCATCTAAAATAAAATTAACACCAAATAAAAAGAAAAACATTTTAACAATTTATGAAATTTATTTCACGTAATCAGTAATTACAATGCAAATTCTGCTTAAATTTCATTTAATTCACAAATGCATCACTTCTTTCTATTTTTTTTTTGATTGAATTTTTTCACGTTGACTACAAATTTCCATGTTAGCACCAACTCTTTTGCGTCCACGCAAGCCAGCCAAATCTCCACCTTTAATTGTCTCTTGAGAAACATCACGATCCACTTCCTTCAAAACATCGCGATCCATTGCATTAACATCGATAGACTCCAAAATTAAATTTTCCATTGATATGTTTAATTTACATATTTTTTTAGATGCACCATACACCACATCTTCTGCTTTACGTTTGGTTTTCATTCCACGAAATATGAAAACGACAGAAAATTCGTCATTTTTCTTACTGATAAATCCTTTAACGTTATTTTCAATACAATAATTTAATTGATCAAGTACAAAACTCATTCCGGGTTCAAAATCAATATCTTCAAAAACCTCAGCCATTTTCAAATTTAACGACAAAGAATGATTACTGAACAACAACTCAATCTGATTGAGAATGAATAATAAACATTGACAATAAAGGCAATGGTAGTACCATTATGGTACCTATGTCAAAAAATTACCATAAAATCATTTCAAAACCAAACATATCATTTGAAAATTGCCAGAAAAACCATAAATGTTAAAAATACACTTCGAATTCATTGTCTCACTAAACAAAAAAAAAAAATCAAATGAGGACAAAACTTACAATTTTATTATTGATAGATATTGCAAATCTATTATATTGAACTATTTTTATTTCATAAATACCATTTATTACAATTTATTTTGAATAAAATTAATCATATTTTGGTGTTATATCCATATTCCAACAAACATGCTGTGATTTTTTAAACGTGGAAACATATTTCCCCAAGATTGAATGCATATTCTCCATTTTTGCAAGTTCCTTTTCACTTTCTACCTGCATATTAGCAAATTTTTGGCCAATGAATTCACGAAAATCTCCATCAAAATAAACAGATAAACAAATACGAGTACTTCACTTAAGAAGAACCAAAATCAATTATAATATTTGATCGAAAATTACCCATGTATCTGACTATATAGTCAGAATCAATAAATATTCAAAATGGAAACCAATAAAAATATCATGTTACTCATAAAAACAATAATAAATTTATATCAGTTTCATATCAGCAAAAGTAGGTCAAAAGAATGATGTACAAAGAAAGGAATTTCAAGACAAAAAAAGTTTCTTCAATTTGTTTAAATTTATACAAAAAAAAATTCATTTCCAATAGACGCCGAGGCGGCTAGTATGTTATAAAATGTGTAATAATTTGTGATAATTTGTAATAAATAGTAGAATGCGTAAAAAATGGGTTCATATGTGTTAGATTTGACCGTGCGGTTTCCCCCTAGTATTAGACATTACCATAGTATCTAAATTGTCTAACACAAAATGCAATAGAAACAGTCAATATGAAGTTGCATAAAGCTCTGTTTCTATATCATTATGTGTTAGACAATTTGGACACTATGGTAATGTCTAATAAGAGCGTTTACCACGACATCTGTGAATATAGCTTATAAATTGAGTTTTTTGTGTGTAGATAGGTACATTGGCATGGCCTTGGACTAATGTTCTCTGTCAGTTTTGAGGTCATGCAGATTGATTTCTGGAAACGCATTCAGGGCATTCACCGCGTTATACAAGGCCTTTCGAGTTTGTGTGGATCGCGAATTGGCAGTCTGATGTTTTTTTGTTTTATTATCAATTTCACAACACTATCGATGTCAATTGGCAAAATTTTCTGTGAGTCATCTTCTACAAATGTATTCCATTCGAATACTTTCATTTTCAAGTCTAGGGGGAAACATTTCTCACGAGTGCGTCCAATTTCTTGCGAGTTTTTGCGAGTTCGTTGTTGGTATATTTAGTTTGATTTTGAGCGAATGATAGACTGACAACTGACAACTGACTCTCGTGCCTATTTGCTGCAAACTTGAACTCGAACTCGTACGAGTTTGTACATGTTATTTAAATGGAGTTAAAAATTAAAGTGCGAGTTCAATCATTTTGTGTAGATTTCTTACAAGTTCTGCATGTTTTTTGCCGGTTTTCGAGTTATTAAATCCCCCTAGTTTCAAGTACTGGACGATGTGTTTTTGCGCATGCTTGGTTAATGACGACATTGTCTGTATTGGTCAAATGCTTGAGACCATTGCTGAAATCATTGTTATTGGGCCAATCGATACGATAATAGTCGTCAAGACCTTCGACAATTGCTTTGAAATCTGTGTCGATACATTTCAGCTCTGGTCGTGGTCCATGTGGGTTTTTTCCTCGTGGTCTCTACTTTGACTTTTCACTTTCGGCGGCTGATTGTTATGCCATAGCACTTGTTGAAAGCAGAGTTTGATCTTTTCTTCTCCACTTTCACCGAAGAATGTGAAATCACTGTTCTCGACGCCTATGTTCTATATACGCCTTTTGCACTTCAAATAAAAATAGCAATGATCCCAAGACGCAAATTGAAGTGGTTTGCACGTTCAATTCCGTCATTTTATTAATCAATGCTTCCCGAAATTGTGGGCGAATGATTGTCTTCAGCGCACATTTGATTGTTGCAATTTTATCTTTTGTTTCTCCTTTTGCTGGTATGGATGGCTTGAAACGATTCGCCATTTTCCTATTGAAAAAAAAACAAACACATTCAATTTAGTTTTGAAAAAAATCATTCGTCATTCAGCTTTGGAAATTTTTGCGATCGTGCAATTGCACGAA
Source organism: Resseliella maxima (assembly GCA_029041755.1). Lineage (NCBI taxonomy): Eukaryota > Metazoa > Arthropoda > Insecta > Diptera > Cecidomyiidae > Resseliella > Resseliella maxima. The sequence goes on along the minus strand of JAQOWM010000943.1, from coordinate 297,043 downwards.
AACAAAGTGAACACAGAAAAACTCCGATAATTTTCATAAATCATAAATTATAAGACATTTTCTGTGTGTTGCTTTTTTTCTCTATTACTGAATGTGTTAAATTTCTTCGAATTAAAGAAGAAAAAATGAATGAAGAAAACCAAAAAATCGTCTTTAAACAACAACAATTTCTTTTGTGAGTGTAATTTGATTTTGCATTTGTCACAATGTCAAATCGTTTTCAGGAAATGTGCATACAAATAGATTTATTTAGATACTTTACAAAAATCGAATGTCATTCACACTAAATTAAAATTATTATTTAAATTCAATTTGGTCTAACGACAACAGAACACACATTTATTGGCTTTTTTCATATTCATTCTGATGCAACACACAAAAATGACAAAAATCTTCGAATTGATAACAATGGCAGTTATTTAGAAAAGTGATTAACTGTTTCTCTTCTTCAAACAATGGAATTAATTTATAATCGATATTACCGCTTGAAATAAATTTCACGTCACGAAACAAAATTTTATTTTAATTGTTATTTTAAGAATTGTTTTGAAATGTATTTTGGGCGTTTTTTCTTCAAAATCTGTTGAGTTTCAGCAAGAATGCTTTATATAGTTGAATCATTTGGCTAGCTACAAACAAATATTTTAATGTAATTCTTTGTCATTAAATCAATACTACAGTTAGAATACTGAATTATACTGTTAAATACATTACAGGCAGATTATGTCATTTGCTCTATTGTAATTTTTATTTGGGGTCAGTTTTAATTTTTTTTTGAAAATAACGATTGTATTTCAGGAATTGCAAACCTGGCATCTGATATATGGCTTTTGTTTAATTGCGGCACGATTTACATTTGAAAAAAATAATAAAAATATAGAACAGTTGTACCAACCAAACAATGTGTATAACAAATGAATGAAAAAGTTCCGGGTAAAAATGTTATTATTCAGTGTATTCAACATACAAAAAACAACAAAAAATACATTGAATAATAACATTTTTACCCGGAACATTTCTGGATAACATTTTCACCATACATGGGCAAGGGGGGGGGGGGGGGTATTTGGGTTTTACCCCCCCTGAAATTCTCCGAGAGGAGCCCCCCCTCTTCAATTTTGTATACAAAAATTGCAAATTGAAGAGCTAAAAAAAAAAAAAAGGTCTTCGTTCTTGAAACAATTGAACGCAAAACACTTTACTTTTCACTTTTCAAAAGATATGACGATTTATATTCTGTCACTGTTTACTTTTCAATTTTCGAAATCGAAGACCTTTTTTTTTTTTTTAGCTCTTCAAAATTTCAATCCGAATTTACCCCACCCCCCTGCGATTCTATACCTTGCCCATGTATGATTTTCACTCTCAACTGTTCAAATATACAATGATTCTACGTTGTGTGAATGAGACATAAGCCAATTCTCACATATAATTGTCATGCTCATTATGGTGGCACAAATTATTATATTGGCTCAGAACATTTCTCCCCAAATCTTAAAATTAACTAGCGTTTAAAACTAGCTCATAGCCGTTTTCAGCTTGTATTCTTGTAATCTAGCCTGCTGGCTAAATTTGTGTGAAATTAGGTAATTTTTGCGTATTTTTATTGGGTGTGTGCAAAAAAAAATGTCGATTTTTTTGGTGAAAATAAACTTTTATTTCATAACTAAATGAATGAGTACATTAACCAATATATTCCCCATCGATAGCTATGACTTCGCGCCATCTTTCAGGAAGTTTATGATTCCGCATCGAAAGAACTCTTCGTCTTTTTGGCTACCCATTTTTGTATTTCTTCAAAGTTTTTAAAGCGTACATCGGTCAGGTCAATTTGCATCGATCGAAACAAATAGTAGTCCGAAGGAGCAAGGTCTGTAGAGTACGCGGGTTGATCAATCTGATCCCAGCCGAAGTCCATTTTCTTTTTTTTTAACGATGTTCGCACGATGTGGCTTGGCATTGTCATCTTGAAATAAAACTTTGTCTTGTTTAGTTGCTATCCGTGGCCGTTCTATCTTCAATGCATGCTCCATTTTGATTAATTGTTGTTCGTAGTGTTTAACATCAACCATTTGGCCAGGTTTTAGCCGCTCATAATACACGACTCCCTTCTGATCCCACCAAATACACAGCATAACCTTCTGGCAATGAATGTTTCGTTTTGACTGCGAAGGTACTGGTTGGCCTGGATCAACATACGCTGCTTTACGCTTGGGATTGTCGTAATAGATCCATTTTTCATCGCCAGTAACAATTTGACTCAAAAAACTACGTTTTTTGTGCTCAGCAAGGTGTTTTTTGCATGTTTCGGTTCTTGTTCTGATTTGATTCTCATTCAGTTGATGTGGCACCTATTTTCCCAGCTTTCGAATCTTTCCCATTGCATGCAAATGTCTAGAAATGGTTGCTCGGTCAACATTCAACTCCATTGCAAGTTCTTTTTGAGTTTGACATGGATTTTCATCCAATAATGCTAGCAAATTCGTTTCTTCAATTTTTTTTTTTTGGATGACTTACCGTTCTTTGTAATCACCACTTTTGAATCTCGCAAACCATCAAAAACAAGTTTTTTGAGTTGGAGCAAGTTCACCGTAAGCTTCTAATAACAAACGATAACTTTCAGCAGCGGTTTTCTTCAAATGAAAGAAGGTTATTAACCTTCCCAGCAAAACCACTTTTTCAGGTACGAATTTCGACATTTTTGAAGCAAAAAAAAAATCTTTGATGTTTACACTTCAGCAAAATAACATATCTGAAATTTATAGCGTAATGACAGACAAAAAAAAAAGAAAATGGGCACGGTGTACTCCAATGTACACAACGCTAGTTACTCTATCTGTTATCTAAATTGACACTTTTTTGCACACACCCAATAGTTTTTTCATAATAAAAAATTGTTCAAGAATGCCATGATTGTTAGTGACTATCCACATGAACTTTTTACAGAAATTTTAAACATAAATCACAAAAAAATAAATATTGAGTAGTCTCAATTTCACCCTTCATGAAAAAAATGACTATTTCAGTCCTTTTTTTCATTTTAAATTATTGATTTGGATTGTGGCATCAAAATTCTTATGGATCATCTTTCATAGTATAACTATAACAACGGAAGATACAATTTATTGAAATAGTTGGAATATAATTTTATATTATTATTATAGTCTATCGCAATTTAAATTTTTTGTTGTATTTATTTATTTAAATCAAATTGAAGAAATTTATTTTGTTTTGGAACTTCTTTTGGGACAAATGTTGAAAATCTCTTCCATACTTATTCCATCCATAACTCCTTCAATCACATTATCATTCGCGCTGACATTCAATTCTGACATACCTTCAACATTCAAAAGTTACTCAAAATACTCCCTCCAACGATTCAACACATTCTTTCTACCAATCACTAACTCTCCAGACTTATCCAACACAGCTCCAGGCGCCTGTTTTTTTACCACCATTACGTATGTTTTTGATCTTTGACTAGAAAACTTTGTTCCTTTGCTGTCCTGCATCCTCCAACTCCCTCACAAATTTCATCCATTCACCCTCCTTCGCCTCCTTCACTAACACCTTCATAATTCTCTTTTGTTCATTGTACGACACACGATTGTCTTCTGTCCGACACTATATCCATCCATCCCTCCCTTTTCTCTTTCACTGCCTCTTTCACTTCTTCATTCCACCAGTCAGTCTTCTTTTTACCATTCTTACTCACATGCATTCCACAACATTCCTTTGCAGCACTCAATTCATGTAATAAACCAAATTTTATTGAACGTTTGTGTACATATTCTAAAATGATCAAAAAATGTCCCAAAAGTGTCCCAAAAAAATATATATTTTTTCTAAATATGAAAATCAATGTGATAGTGTCTCTAAATTGTTTGTTAAACATTTGTGACATTTGTGAAAAATGTGTCCCAATGTGTCCCAAAAGTGAAATGTGTGACATTTGGGGTATTTGGGACAAATGTTGAAAATTGTCCCAAAATGTCTCAAAATTTGTCCCAAAAATATGCCTAAAACCATCTTGTGCCCAAGACCTTTCCAACGATACCTTGACAGCCGAGATCGGTTGAGCCGTTCCAGAGATTACCCCGCACAAACATACAAACATTCTCTTTTATATATATAGATAGATAGATAATTATTTATTGAAAGTTTATTGGAGACTGAATATTATTCATAGTTTACTTGTTCTTTTATATCAAAATTACTTGATTATAAAATCATAGATAATATGATTTCCAATATTCTGTCTCTTAATCATGCAATTTTAATTGACTTCTTAATTTTTCGAATTTAATTTTACAATTTCTTTGTAATGGGTTAATTAAAATGTCTGCCATCAGATGGACAATATAAACAAGAGATTAAACTAGTTTGAATATTATCTCTTATAAAATATGATTTGATATCAATATGCTTTGATTGATTTCCTGACCAATTTCAATTAGTAGTTGATTCAACCAAATGACTTGTTTTGTTGCTTCAACTAATGCGATAATTTCTGCTTACAACAACAACAACAACAATCATTAAAAGACCATTAATGCCTTTCAGCGTGTGGTCTGTTTTGTAATGGTCTGCCAATAACAATTCTCCTCCAGCGTACCCCATCGAGAGCCAGGTCTTCAGTTTCCCTATTCCAATCATACCCTCTTTCATTCAAGTCGTTCTTAACCGAATCAAAATATCGTCTTCGCGGTCTCCCTATACCTCTCGGTGAGGTAGATGATTCACTTCAGCATTCAAAATTAACTTTGGTAAACGATAATCATTCATACGCCGTACATGCCCAAACCATCTCAATCTTGACATTCTAGCTATCTCAACAACTGAATCCATATTCAGATCTTCCCGTATTCTCTCATTTCTAATTGTATTTTCCCATTGATCCCTACGCGACACACCCGAAATCATACGTAAAACTTTCATATCAGCCACCATGAATTAAATTATTTGAATCGAACCAGCTCTCGCTGCCATAGCTGGTTCGATTCAAATAATTGTTCATAACCTGTGTCTTTGAACTGCTAATGGTCATTCCAAAGTTCGTACAAGCTGTTTCTAGATCGCTAATGCTGTTTTGTAGTTCTTTCTGCTTCAGTTGATGAAATTGCAACAGTCTTCTGTTTCTTGCTAGACCAGCTTACAACACCACCATTTAACATGAAAACGAACCCACTATTTGATTTACGATCAGTTAGATTCTCTCCCCAATTAGCATCTGAAGCATCCTTTATAACTTGATTGATGTATTTCTCTTGATTGATACTATAAATTCCATTCTTTGATGTAATTTGAATTTTCAGATAGTATTTAAGTTCACCCATGTTTCGTATTTCGAATTTCGATGATAAATCTTGTTTAATTTTCTTTACAATGATCTCCCTTGTTGCTAGAACTAATATATCGTCAACATAAATTAATAGAATACACCAATCTCCATTGTTGTAATGTTTAAAATATAAACATGTATCCGATGTACTACGTTTGAATCCAAAAGTAATAAGTATTTCATTGATAGCATCATTCCAGCTTTTTGCTGCTTGTTTGAGTCCATACAAACTACGTTTCAGCAAACAAACCTGATTTTCTTTTCTTTTCCTTTTCTTTCAAATCCTTGTGGTTGTGTCATATAAATTCTTCACCGATAAATCCATTCAAAAATGCAATTTTGACATCAAATTGATAAATTTTTAATGTATATAAAGATGCAATTGATAAAATGATTCGAAATGTTGTTTTGCTGTCAACAGGCACAAAAACTTCATTATAATCGACTCCAAATTCCTGTGTATATCCTTTAGCTACAAGACATGCTTTGTATCGTTCAATTTCTCCAAATTGATTCGTTTTGATATTATAGAGCCATTTGCATCCAATCGCCTTTCGATTTTTGGGTAAATCACATAGAATTCATTCTTTAAAAGTGTTTTTATCTCTCTTCCATTGCATAAATGCATTGATTTTTCTCTGGACTATTTATTGCTTCTTTGTAGATCTTTGGTTCAATTATTGCATTAATTTGAAAATTTTCATCATATCCGAACCTTTTGGGTGGTTTTCCTTTTGTTTTACGAATTGAAATACGCATAATTGGACTTTCGTTTGTTGAGCTTGTTGATTGTGTTTCACTTGTAGACCTTGATGTTATTGAACTTTCGTTTTCGCTCGAACTTTAAGATTCAGTTAACAATCCATCATCAGCATCATCTGGTAAATCAACATCTCCTGGATTTTTCTGTCCCTTAAAGTATACTTCAGTACCTTCATTTGAATGTTGTTTAAGTTGTTTGAAAATAACATCACGACTTATGATGATTTTATTTGTTTCCATATCAAAACATCGATAAATGTTAGAATTGTTTTCATCAAATCCCATAAGAACTAATTTTTTCGAACAATTATCTAGTTTTCCTCGTTTTTCATTTAATATCTTCACAAAACATTCACTTCCGATAGCTTCCAAGCTTTTTAATTGTGGTCGTTTATTGTGCTATATCTTATACGGTGTTTTATTTGTTGATGATGTGATGAGACGATTTTGTATCTAACCTGTTGTTACCGTTTCACCCCAAAAAGTTTTTGGTAATTTTGCTTGATGTAACATCGTACCATTTCAATTAAAGTTCGATTTTTACGTTTTGCTACTCCATTCAATCGTGGTGTGCTAGGAGATGTGTATTGATATTCAATTCTTTCACCATCCAAATAATTTTGTTACCATCAATTGTCATCAATTTGTTTACATATTCACTTCCGCGATCTGAACTGAATTTCTTTGGTTTAGTTTCCTTTTGAGCTTTCATCAATTCTTATGTAATAGATAAATTTTTGTGAAATGTGAATAATCATCAATAAATGTTAATATGTATCGTTTTTGTGAATGTGTTTTTGTTCGCATAGGTCCACATAAATCAGTATGTACTAATTCAAGAATATTTTGAGTTAATAACTTTGAATCGATGCATACATCACAATGTGAAGTTCACATTGAGATTCACACTTACATCTGATTATTCCCAGTAACTAAGTTTTGATTTATCATTCTTTTAATTGATTCAATGTTTTTGTGGCCGAATATTTTATGAAATTCATGAATGCATGCTTTTTTATTCACAATTTCATTGGTTACTTTTGCGATACAAATTTTTTCTTGATTCAATTTGAATAAATTATTTGAAAGTTTTGCATTTGCGATAATTTTTCCTTCTTTTTTTAAATCAGCTTTTTTGTCATGAAAATTAACACTAATTCCTCGTTGATTTAATTTTCGAATTGAAATGAAATTGTGTTTTAACTTAGGTACAAAAAACACATCAGTAATATTTGCTTTGGATATTTCTCCGTTTCCATTATTCATTTCAATTTTGCATGTGCTTTCCCCTAAAATTTCAACTTTTGATCCATCAGCCATTTTCACTGTTTTACTTTCAATTGCTGTTAATTCGATGAATAGTTTTTCATTGCTTGCAACATGACTGGTTGCACCTGAGTCAAGAATCCATTCTTCATCATTATGTGATTTGATTCCGAATGAAGATTTTTCATTTAAGATAAGAATTGAATCATCTTCAACACAATTGGTTTTATCTTTTTCTTCATTTCTGCTGTTGTACTCCTTGAGCTTTCTGCAGTCCTTCATAATATGATTGCGCTTTTTACAGAAGTAGCAGAAGATGTCCTTTTTCTTGGATGAATTGAATGGAATAATGCAGTAACTGATGTTTCCGATGTTGGTAGTAAACTGCTCAGGACTACTCCTATTTTATGGATTTCAGAAAAAGTCTCTCCCATATCGGTTAATTGTTGCATTGTGCTTGTCAATTTTTCGAGATGTTTCTGTAAATCTTCACCATCTAACATTTTAGTTTCATACATTCTTCTGAATAAACTGCATTTATTTGTCAATGTTTCACTTTCATGTACACTTTTTTAATTTGTCCAAGCTGTTTTTGCATTACTTGCTTGTCGAACATATTGAATTTGATTATCAACAATATTTAATCCGATTATTGCTCGAGCACTTGCATCTGCATTTTTTCAGCTTGTGTCTGGTGGGCCTTGCTTGTGATATTGTGTGCCATACTTTTTCCTTATTCATCAACAATTCCATTTTATATTTCCAATTAAAATAATTTTTGTTGTTAAGTTTTGCAATTTGCACTTTGGTCTCCATGATTATTCACTTATTTTCAATAAAAATTCAACCGTAACTGTTATTTAATATGAATGTTGGCCCATAACCAATACTGAAATAGTTGGAATATAATTTTATATTATATAATTATTTTGTAAGCATTTTGTCAATCTTAAAGAAATTTGACAAATGCATGGCCCAATTTGTTCAATTAAATGCGAGCCTAATTTCGGTTTTGTCTTGTGTATGTGTAAATGTGACCCGGCTCACATTAATTGAATCATATTGTTAGCCATCTTGACTTGTAACTTGCTATTTGTCGTTCTCTTTGTGTCGAACCGTCAACGAGAACTGACGTGTTCACTTCAGTGTGTTCATACGAACACGTGTTAAATAAAGTTAATTTGGAATTTGTAAATTCATCGATTTTTATTTTGATAAATTATCGGCCATCATAATTTATTGAAAGTTTATTTGAGACTGAACATTATTCATAGTTTACATGTTCTTTTATATCAAAATTACTTGATTATAAAATCATAGATAATATGATTTCCAATACAATTTTGTTTATAAAAATGTATCAACATTTTTCAAAAATAACCACTTTCATTTCTGGTAAATTTAAAGGTGATAAAATGGTATGACTTGTCACCAAAAAAATACAAATTCAGACTTAATACTACCCAAATGGAGCATTAGTTTATTATTTTAAATTATTTCAAAATCTCGAAAACCGCAAAAAGGTGTAGCCAATTATGGGCCGAACGTTCGATTGTGGTGCAGTTGTGCCCTGCAAGCCTCTCACATACGCTTTCGAATATAATGTTCACTGGCTGATTAAAGACTAAACACACTGAAAAATTCGGTATACCATTTGGTCTATAAACTATGATTAATGTAATGTAATGTAATGAAAACCGCGAAAATAGTATAGGTAACATCATTAAATTGAATAAATTTTCTGTTTTCTATTTTTCTCATACCAATGGACAAACATAATGAATAAAAATGAGCAAACTATTCATGGATAAGAACAAAATGAATAAATTTGCATATTTGGTATACCCATATTCATGAATAAAACGGTAATTATACCGACTGTGTTAATTTGCCAACAATTAAAATATACAAATTAATGAAATCAATATAATAAAAGATATGTATAATTATCGGATCATGAATCATTCATATTTATCGATAAAAAAGTTTATTCTGAATAACAGTAACGAAAACGGCACGTATTTCATTCGATGTGCATGATCTCAGCAAAGAATTTTTTTGTATACATAATTTCTGAGCACATTAGATTCTCCAAAACGAAAATTTGAACGTTTCCAGTAACATTTCGGAAATATTTTTGACCATCATTGTTGAGATTAAGATCGCGGAATTGTTTGCTATCAAATGTACAAAAGAAATTTGTGTAAAAACTACGCAACGCGCTCGAATCTGGAATAATAAGTTTACTTCATCACATTGTTCAATATGAAATATCGTAATTGGTTTTTTTTTAAATTTTCAAGCAGATCATTAAACTGAGGTGTAGTTTTATAGCGGACATACGATTTACAGATTTACATCTAAAAAAACATCAACCACTCGAAAACTAAAACAGAAATGTTCCTAAGAGAATACTAAAATGTATAAAATAAATGTGTCCATTTATATGAAAAAAATAGAAGACAGAATTTATTTAATTTAATGATATTACATTTTCTATTTTCGCGATTTTCGAGATTTTGAAATAATTTAAAAATAATAAAATGATGCTCCATTTGGGAAGTATTGAGTCTGGTTTGTATTTTTGTGACAAGTTATACTAATTTATCACCTTTAAATTTACTAGAAAAGAAAGTGATTATCTTTGAAAAATGATGATACATTTTTAGCTTTATCTGCAATAAAAAATGTATCTTCTGTTGTTTCTGTTGTTATAGTTGTACTATGAAAGATAATCCATAAGAATTTTGATGCCACAAATCCAAATCAATAATTTAAAATGAAAAAAAGGACTGAAATAGTCATTTTTTTCATGAAGAGTGATTTTGAGACTACTCAATATTTATTTTGTTGTGATTTTTGTTTAAAATTTCTGGAAAAGTTAGTTTACACCATCGAAAATATCAAAATTAAACAAATATTCATAAAATATATGCCAAAATATGAAAGAACGCTGATTTTTTGAAATTTTAAGAACTCCTAGAGTAATTTCAACACCAGATTCGGATTTAGCGACCCAATTTACTCTAGGATATATAAAAGGGCGATTCACGAACTTGAAATACTAGCAAAACTAGCAAAAACTAGCAGAAATACAACATTTGTAAAAAGTGTTATTGTTGTTATTATTCACCTTTCATTGCAAATTAAAGTATTTAAATTGATTTGAAGTGTTACAATAAACGACTTTAACAAATAATAAAAACTAAAATCAATTGATAACATGTTATAATATTAATTTTTATACAAAATATTCGGAACTAGAAAACTAGCAAAACTACTCTGAAAACCTAAGCGCGGGCTACAGACGTAATTTTGAGGTGTCATTGAAAATAACCACACAAAGTGGTGCGTCTACAGCGCAAAAATATTATAATGTGGTGAATTGCAAACGAACCACATTTAAATAATTTTGCAATATGAACGCACCACAATGTTGGTGATTTTCAATGACAGCCCAAAATTGTGGTGCTCAAATATAAATTCAGTGTGTGTGAATATCGAGTAGCCCACGACTGGGTTTTCAGAGTAGCAAATATTAGCACCGTAAATCGCCCCTTGGATATATAATACTGATATACTAACAATCACAAGAATTCCATTCTTAAACAATTTTTTATTATGAAAAAACTAAAAATACGCAAAAAGTACCTAACTTCATACAAATTTAGCCAGCAATATTTACAAGAATACAAGCTGAAAACGTCTATGAGCTAGTTTTAACCGCAAGTTAATTTTAGGATATGGGGAGAAATATTCTGAACCAATATAACAATTTGCGCCACCCTTATGCTCATGCATTTTGAACTCTATTCACACCATTCACACACTAACGAATAACGTCACAATAAATTCAAAATTGAGACAAAAGCGCATTTGAATATATTGTAAACATCACTCAGTGGAATGCAAAGATTCTGTTTCATTGTGCCTATGTATTAGTTGCTTGTTAGACAATAGCTGTTTGAGCATTCTCAGCACAAATAATATAGAGATCAAAGCTGTGCAACCAAAATACTACGCACTCTATTTACGCTATGCAAATTACATAACGTAGCCTACTACGCGCTCTAGAATATTTATGGCATTGCACAGTACATACCTCTTACAGAGATGAAAATAATGAAACACAACAAGTAATAATCGAAAACTTTGTATTTGATTGTCTCGTACAGGGAACTTATGAAACTCTCGGAAAGCGGTTGATTTGCACACAAAAAAATTAAAAAAGTCTTGAATTTTTTTTTTTTTCAATTCTGATGTAGTGTTTTGTGTGCCATTTCATGTGATATATTCGATTTAATAAGATGCACACTCTTTCTCCCTCAAATCACAATTGGTATTGCGATCTCATGCTATCTTGCTTACTGCTGCGCTTCATTCCATACATTCTCTGAGTATGATGACAATCAACACTCTTTATATTAAAATGCAGTATGCCAGACTCATATATTTGTCGTCCATTTTAATTGCGCATCAAAATGTATGTGTGAGCTCTGCATACTGCATTTGCCTATGGAGAGTATTGATTGTGATCAGTTTCATAAAATCATCCGAAGCCGGATAGAATTTTCTTGTCGTGAGTGCGTTTGATATAAAAAACAAACACATCCATTCGGAATTAACTCGCAAAATTAAATAGTAAATGATGAGGAAAATTCTTTTTAAATTTTTTAAAAGATTTAAAGAATTTCAAAAAAACTGAAAAAAATTTTTTTCCTGAACTCCTGTGAAGCATCATTTCCTATGTAATTTTACAAGCTGATTCTGAATCTGTCATTGAATATTAAGAAACATTTTTTCAATGAAAATTTGATTTTTTTCCCTAATTTTCCCTGCACGATAGTCAATTTTTCTCTGTTTTTTGCAAAAATATGAACAAGAATTTTGTACTAAATTATCTTTTCCCATGAATTTTTGGTTGCTTAGTTCTAATAAAGTTATGAAAATGGTTTATTTTTAATCGTTTTGATTTATGCACGAACAACTAAAAAAATGGCTCTTTTTTAAGAACTTTGTCAATACGACGAATTTGATGTTTTGTAAATAATTTGTTGAGAAAACCTGTAGATCTATCATTTGACAATATTTTTGCAGCGGACAGTGTGTATAAATTCGAAAAAAATGTGACACAACAATGCTAATTGCTAATAATGTATATACTAAAATCATTACATACTTCAAAGCCTTTATGGCGCAGCATGTCACTGTCCCATAATATATGAAGGTTTGATTCCTGTCATACTGCGCCATGAGTTCTGGAGTGATTCCTTTTTTTTTTGGGAAAAATCTTTTGTTGAGCCAGTTTTCAAAAATAGCAACAGCAGTAAAATTGAAAATTATCAGGGTGTTGCTCTTCAATGTGTAATTTCAGAATTATTGGATTCAATCACTGCACATCAGTTGAATTTTATCAAGTCGTTTCAATCATGCCTTTTGTGGCAAATTCCGCATTTCAATTCCATTAATGAATGAGGAAAAGTTTCAAATATTTCAAATTTTTTCATTAATTTCTTCGAATTGTGATGCTATTTAATAGTAATTTATTTAGGTGTTTCTATTTGTACTGTTAAGAATAGACTGATATTTTATTTTAAAAGTTGTCGCTCATTATAATTATTTATAAACATTTAAATGCTAATTCATTTATTTTAATAATAGTGCCAAATAATAATGATATATTACATATACTATAAATTATAGTCTTCTTTTCGACTAAGCATGCCATTTTTTTTTCTGGCGTATTCCGCCTGGCATTTTCCTGGCAATTTTTTTCAATTTCCTAGCAATTTTCCTGGCAATCAAGAATTAGAAATCCGGGCAAATTCCGGGCATAATTCTGAAAGATTTTCAGTCTTACTTACCATTCTCTCAAGATAAAAGGGAAAAAATTTCGAAATTAGTAAGAAAAACATGAATTATCTTATTCCAATATCACAATTCAACTGATTTCGGGCTATAGCGACTGAACACAACGGAGAGAATCGATGAACTAACAATAATCGAATTGGAAAACGTTCCGCATCGAACATCTCTGCTGTCACAAAATCTTCGCCAATCAAATGCAACAGATCACTTTTGTTTTCTAAACATTAAACAATACGAAATCTTTCTCTCTTTCACTCCTAAATATGTCTTATGATTATTTGAATTTTGAAACGACAAGATTCGAATATATTGTATAGTTGTATGTGAGCGTGTCTTTAAGACAGAATTTCTGAATTTGCTGCATAGCCATAAGAGCGATAAAGAACGAATTTTTTTCAGCGAATTCGATAGTTATATTCCCGGGCAATCCCGGGCATTTTGTCCAAAAATACGGGCATCCGGGCCGGCAAGCTGTTTTTCCGGCCAGAGTGCAATTTTTCCGGGTTTGCCCGGGAATTTCCGGGCAATCTGGCATGCTTATTTTCGACCAAACATCATTTCGATAGATAGGTATTTAAAGATTTATATTTATATGCTGAAAACAAATTATCGACCGACTCTTGTAATATGTCTCGTTCTATTATATTTTTTGAAAGAAATTCACAAAAATTTGATTATTATAACAAATTTATTAAACTATCTATATTAAAAAAAGTCTTTTGAATCATTATAAATTTGATTTTTCTATAAATCCAAGATACAGTTATACTTTTCCGAACGCAAAACATGTGCATTGTAAAACTAACACCTGTCAAAGCTAAACTGCTTCATGATAATGGTTTATCTGTATTTAATGAAAATATGCAGCTATTGTAGTAAATTTTGCAATGCGTTGTGCCCTAAAATTCACATATGGCTGAACTGTTGATGATAAAAATGTTATTAATTCAGCATTTTTACGGTATCACAATATTGTGCTGATTAATGTGAATTAATTCGTCTGTTCCATTTTTCATATAAAAATCACCCTATCAGAACTAAACTGTACTTTCGATTTTAATAATAACGCATAATTTAAGCATATCCCTTGACAACGATAGCGCGCATCAGATGAAATTTTACCTTTGGTATATTTAACTAGTTATAAAAAAAATCACCTTTATTTAGGATCATTGTTACATTTTATATTACTTTATAATGTCATATACAGCTAACCAGATATAATATGATCCATGAAGGGCATTTAACCTGACGTATTCGATGTCGTTTGGTATATTTTATAACATATAGAAATCAAAGGTGAAAAATTGTATCATTATCTGTTTGATTCATAAGTATAGATTATGACCGATGTGGAACGTGTGCGCGCACGTGGAAAAAAGTTCCCTTATAGCACAATATTGCCGCATCAATAATAGTTTACTCATGTTTTAACTGCACCCCTACTGGTTTGTTTACAAAATAATCCACTTTAATTAGAAGTTTCTGTAATTTTTTTCCCTTTGATATTCCAGTCTATGAATAACGGGAAATTTGCTAGGATTATACAATGAAATTCATCCGTTACTAAATACGTGATGTATTTGATTAGGGTGAATTTTATTTTGTCGATCAAATGATAGGTAAAAAAATATAACTAGATAAAGAATCAGCAATGTGGATGATTTAGATTTAAACAAGTAGATAAAAAAGAATAAAGACAATATTGTTTAGAAAACTGAGTAAAATGTTTACATAAGTATTATAAAAACCTTATCGGTTTGTTGGGAGTATTTTCTTGTAAACTTTGAATGAAAACAAAGTCCACCCACTACTTTCAACCAAAAAAAAAAATTTTTTTTTTATGGCATATTATATTATATCAGTTCTTTTACGCCTTAGACTTAAGTTATTTTATTGATTATTTTAAAGCAATCTTATTTCATTTCATTTATAAAATATAACTTAGAAAATCGGAAAATGTTTTCTCTGATTTAAAAATCAAAGATTGAAATAGCCAACCTGTTGCATATAATATATTCATTTTATTCACTTTACACTCAACACTTAAGTGTTAACACGATATGAAAGGCTCCGGGAAAAATGTTACACAGAAAAGTTCCGTGGAAAAATGTTATTATTCAATGTATTTGTTGTTGTTTTTTGTATGTTGAATACACTGAATAATAACATTTTTCCACGGAACTTTTCTGTGTAACATTTTTCCTCGGAGCCTTTCATATAATTCTTTATTAAAAACTATTGTCGTAAATTAGTTTTATATTACAGATGTAAATGATAAAAATCTCTCTCTCCACTTTAAATTGCAGGCATTTATGATTAACTTAAGTAATTTTCATACTAGTCAAGAAATTGCTAAAACTGACTGGATAGAGTACTTAAAATTTATTGAATGATATCAAAAGTCCATGTTTGTCATCTAAATAATCTTCCTCTACTGAGAGAATTTGATTCGTTCTTCTTAAGAGCGGGGTGTTGCCAAATATTAACGCCACCCCCTTTTTTATTCATAACTGAACTGTATAAAAGCGGAAACAAAAAAGACGCGAGTATACTGTATTTCTTTCCAACCTGCACAACGAAGTATATACATGAAGTAACGCGTACAACTTCTCGGCCTCTGCTTCTTTGTTGTAATTTGCCCAAATTTTGTAACACGCTGAGTGAGGAATGGTGGATTTTGCCGAGTAGGTGGATCACTTTCATATGTCACATGTTAATAATATAAAATATATTGAGACATCTGAAGTTTTTTTTTCTCTTTTAGATAGTTGATTTTAGATGAATTTGTACACAAAATCTTCGAATTCTCTGTAAACACGATGTATTATATATTAGAAACATACTTCGCGTACCGAATAAAGTTATGCTCATGTGTTTTATATTTCCCTCACCTTTGGCAGAGCTTACCCAACTCCCTCAAATTTTCTTTCTCTCTCTTTCAAACACAATATGCAATACGAACAAGTTTTTTTTTCGTAAATAGCGATATTTGTTTATAACTTTACCAGTCCGTAATAATACCAATAATAAGCAACAATCAGTATTCACGCAGTATAATTTGTATATATTCCCAATATCTGAGAGACCAATTAATTTGGTGAAGAAATATTGAGTGGTTACGCCAAAAGCCATATTTCTAAAGCATCACCAAATGCTGAAATCAGTTGATGATATAACATCATCGCGTGACCTGTGTTGCTAGGTGAATCGAAATATACACGATAGAACTATAAAACAATTCCATATGAGATATAACATATAATATACAACAAATTAGTAAAATGAAATTTCATCTTTTTTCATTTTCACTACCCGTAAACTACTCCTATTTTTAAATCTTCACATCATATATTTTCTCCGGATCTTGTTACGATAATGTTGTTACTCTGGTGATTTTATTTTTTTTTCACAAGGAGATCAGTTTTCGTCTGCTCCTTTAGGTTACAGATATTGCGTGCATTGTATCCATTAGTAACTGTGATTTAACATCATAATAGTATTTTCCGTGTAATTTAATTTATTTTAATTCTTTTTTGTTTCATTCCTGAAAATATTCCAAAAATTTGAACTTAACAATACTGAAAAAATATTCCTTTTATTTTGGAAATGAAAAAAAAATTAACAAGAAAAGTGTTGAAATGTGTGAAAGTGATTGAATAAATGAGGAGAATTTTTGTTCTAAAACTTATCGAGTTTATTAAATGAGTTTTGAATCATTGAGACATTGTTTTGTTTTTTCGTTACTTGTAATTCATACTCAATGGATTTTACAGAAAAATATAAGACAATGTATCGACGACAAAATCATATGCCTTCTTATTGTGGTATGTATAAAAAAAGTTCAACACATGTCATATTATAAACAATAAGAATTCTGACGAAATATTCATTTCAATAAGCAAATATGCATAGTTACAGTTAAATGCTATTTTATATAAATTATGTTATTCACTTAACTTGAAAGTAAATGAATGAAAAGTGCAACCTATCAAACTTTTAATACTTTTCGTGTTAAAACGATATTCAAAACATGCAAAAAAATAAAAATAAACACTTGATTTGAAAGACTGGAGTTTGAGATTGAATAACAATAAAATAGAGTAATATTTTTTGAAAATAAATTCCCTTTAGGTATTTTCTTTCCAAAAATTCGTCATTTTTAGTTAATTCTGTCTACAACTTTGATGGCACAGTATATTTAAAGAATTAAGAAAAACCAAGAAAATTTTGTATAAAAAATAAAATCAGTACACTGAATAAATAGTAAAATATACTAAAAAAAATATACTATATATTTAGACTAAAAAAAGAAATATACATGTTTTAACCATTATAAATATGTTTGTTTTAATTTCAGTATCGCAACAAGAGAATGTTACAGGCCATGGAACATATGTTGAATATGTTGACTCTGGATTATATGCAACTTCCACACAAGGGCAGTCTCAAATGTAAATATGGCTTTAATGATTCTGTAAATATAATTTTAAAGAAATTGATATTTTATTTTATAGACTATTGTATACTATTCATCTATCAATGGTTATAGTATTTATTTATTTTAATTTATACAGCTTAATAGAATTTAGAATTGAAAATAGCACTTGAAAAAAAGTTATGATCTTAAGATTCCCCTTGTCCAAAATGAAGATCTTTCGTAATAAATATTGACAATTAAATGAAGATTAAAAAAAAAACACAACAAAATAAATTTATAACAATTAATATTTATATATCAAAACAAGCTGATCAGCAACATGTCTCCAACAGTTGATAAATGCACCCACAAATTTAGGCGCATTCGGTTTGTCCATTAAAAATCATTGTCAATTGATTATAGCAGAGCACGAGTGTATACAATAATGGATATTAATAAAAATTTGTATTGAGATTTATTCATCATATCACAATGTGATGATGTGTGTGATAATCACAGTTTTTCAATATCACAACAAATATTCCAGTATTTTTGGTGGTAAATCGCCTTTTTAATGCCTTTGGAAGAAATCATTAAAATTTTAAGTTTATACACACACATTTATCCAAAAAAAATATAGTAAATTCTACAACTCTTTTTTCAAACTAGATGTTATTTAAAGTAAGAAAGTACAAACATTATAGATGATATCGACAGATTTGGAAATTCCAATTGGCCGGCCTGCGTATGCGATTTTCGATAAGATTGGTCAGAAAATCGACCGCTAGAATTAGCCGTTTTATTTAAAAAATTTAAATGTAGTTTTGAAGACCTTGAAGGGTAGTTACAATTAATGGAAAGAAATTTTTGTTTTGGTCTCGGTTACTATTAATGAAAAAAATTAAAACTACAACAATATATTATTTTATTTTATTTAATTTTAATATTACATTTAATAAATGGGTTTTGACAATAATTGAGTTGATAAATATACAATATTGTGGATATTATAGGGCATATCCAGTATACGTGAATGAATACACAACTGGTGCACAGCAGCAATATTATACAGCGAATGAGTCATTTTCCGCAACAGGAAATCATCAAAGTGAAACTTATATTGTGCCGGTAGAAGAAACGATGATAGCAAATCAATCGCGCGAATCGCCACAAGCAATATCAACTGTAAGTAATGTAAGTAATGCAATAATGCATTAGTTATAATAATACTTGAGAAAAAATCATAAGGTTTTAACAACCTACATGATACACTAGTGAAAGAATGGATTAACAATCCTTCACATTTACAGAAAAGTATAAAAATGCATCGACAAAAAAATCATATATTAATTGTATATTCAACTGCCCGTAGTCTGAACACCTTCGGTTTTAAACATGAGATCCAGGAGGAATATTTGAAAATTTTTGTGGTGAAATTCAAATGATTGCAAACAAAAACCAAAAAGTGAAATTAATTCTGTGGAGTTTGCCAACAAAAACAAACTCAATGCAAATGGTTATACCCGTCAAAAGAATTTCAAAAATAAGTAGACTTAGAACACGTTTTTATCTATTTCTCCCATTTCATTAATAAGGAGTTAAGGGAGCTATATACTTCATTTAGATAATGTATTCAGAGCTTCGGACGAAGTATGCCTACGCCATCTGAACTATGTAAGACGAATGATCTAATTACTGAAAACAAATATTTTTTTTTATTTTAAAATTTCTAAGCAAATAATATTTCTTCATGAGTGAAATGAAATATTTCATTAAAACACAGTCAATCATAAACTGTAATTTTTTTCAAGATTTTATTGCGTTAAATTGAATAAATTAATTGTGCTGATCAGTATGTATATTAGGCCGTCCCAAAGTATCCGGAAATCATAATCAACATACATGTACAGATTCAGCATAAAAAACTGCGTCTATTGATATTAATTTCAGAATTGATAAAGGTTTCTTCGCGATCAAAATCGCGAATAAAATCATAAAGAAATTTGACAGGTTTCAATAAAGTGTTTCAATCTGACGACAAATGTACATTGTCAGTATGGCTACTTTACCTTTGCAGTGTTTCAAACAATACAATACCGAATGACATTCTAGTGTATTTTCAAACATATGAATGAATGAATGAACGAGCTAGTGTATTTGGTTGATGTTAATAGTTAAATTGATTCAATATATTAAGAGATTTTAATTATTTATTGATAGAATTACCTAAAATGAACTAAAATCGGATAAAGTTGATTATAATTGTCTGAAGTTGAGTAAATTTAACTAAAATTGATTATAGTCTAATTTTGCCAACTTTAATTAATTTTATTTAACTTCGATCGATTTTAGTCATTTTTGAAGAATTTTATTTAAATATTGATGAAATTAAATAAAATTAACTAGAACTGAATAAAATTGAATAAAGTTGATTGAAGTTGGCTAAACTATTGTGAAATTGCACCAATAGACATGAATTGGATGCATAACGGTAAATCACGTAAACACAGATCCAAAAATGCAAGCAAAACTTTCAACTGTGCATGAAACGGTGAGGTCGGTTAAAATTATTTCGCACTTTTTGGGTGCAAAAAATCGAAAAAACCAAATAATTTCGATTAAATATTTTTGTGATGTGTTTGGTAAGAATTGATAATATATTTATTACTTCTATAGAAGTGTCCAAAAATCAGAAATGAATCTTTCAATTTACTTGATTTTTTTCAAAAAATGTGAGCTCGGGTAAAATTTTTTCGCGCAATGTATTACTATCTGTGAGTAATCAATACAGTCTTGACAATTTGACTGTGGTCGACATTTAAAAGTAAGCCCTTGTGAAAAAAAATAACTGAGCAGACAGCCGATTGTAAAACGACTAATTTGAGACTTTTCTGGCTGAAAGTGGCTCAATACAGAAACTTAAAGTTACTGACATACAATAATTGAACAGTTCAGAGCAAAAATGGTATGTAGAAAAGTTCCGCGGAAAAATGTTATCATTGAATGTATTTTTTTAGAAAAAAAAGAATATTTAGAAAATAAATAATCACAGTCAGTCAGTCAGTCAGTCAATTTTCTTCACAAGGGAAAACAAAAATGCATACACTTTTAAAGGTGGCAGGACAGTCAATTTTGACATTTCATCCGTCCATCTACCGACAAAGAACGGGCGGAAAAATTAGAATAATCCGACTTAAAAAATGCCGAATGGACATTTTCAAAATCGTCGGACTTTGAGGTGGGACGGACGTAGATTGTACGAACATGCTAAAATTTACTAATAATTCATGCCGCCTAGTATGGTTTCTGTATTATTTTATTATACTTCGGACTACTACTTACATTTTGAAATGAATACATATATGTCAAAAATTTCAGAATCTTAAAATGTCAACTATAGAATATAAATAGTATTTGACTTTCGTAATTTGATTTGCACCTATGAAAATGATGCTTCATGCGTGGGAAAATTAATTTGATTTGAAGAAAATTTAGGAAAAATCCAAATTTTTCCATTTCTGTTCAAAGCATTTTTCACAAAAAAATTATGACTGTAATCATGATATTACTAGATATATGTAAAGCAAATAAAAGTTTTAGATGAAAAAATATAGCGTCTGAGCCTCCATTTCCAAGGCAATGAAGAAAGTATAATCTATAACATACACCACTAATTAATCATAGTCACCAATTAGTTCATGTAATAATACATATCTTCTATATTTAATAATATATTAGCACGATAATATTACGAATCCATTAGTGAATAGCAGAAATGCAATGTTAAAATTTACGCAGTCATTTGTATGGGAAGTTCAAAAATTTGGTTAGTACAGTGTAATACAGTGCAATATTTCATGCTCTGCACATTGTAGATTTTTCATTACTAATATTATGGCACAATTTTACTTTACAGAAGTTTTTAATTAGCGAATTTTTTTTGAATTTTTGGGCTGATATAGCTAGCTTAGGGTCTCCACATGTCATTTCAGTGGTGCGATTTGAATTGTTTTTTTTTCACACATCTGTTATTCTTACTCGTTCGTAAACGATGTAAGCGACAGCTATGCATCTCGTCTTGTTCATTTATCAGTAATCCATAAATGTTACCGTTCAATTTTGATTTATAAGAAACAAAAAAAAAAACAAAACCAAAATTAATTTGAAGCTAATATCTTTATGGGAACAACCGGAAGGACAATTAATCAATAAGTTTCGAGAATTTGATACATTACCAAAAGAAGGCCAAGTTAATTTATGCCTTCGAATTGTCAATTACATCTACAGTTGGGCATTTTCGATATAGTTATTAGAATGCTATTATCTTATTAAACTAATTAGATCATCCATCTTATTAGTTATTAGTTTTCTATACTAATAATATGTTTAATAAGTATAGTTATTAGAATGTTATTAGTCGAAAAATTTTAAAAACCGCCGAAGCAACTCAGTGACGGCGTATAAAATAGAAACTCGGAAAAACTACAAATCGATTTTTCTCGCTTTTCCGATGGGAATATCGAAAAAATAAAGAAATTTGGTCAGGTATGTTACCCGGATGTATGATCGAGGTCAAGAACACTATGGACTAGGTTGGGTCCACCTACTCCACAGGATTCACCTGCTTCCAGCCACTTCAAAAAAAATTAAAAATAAAGTGGCTGGAAGCAGGTGAATCCTGTGGAGTAGGTGGACAACGTAGTCATTGTGAATTTACTAATATTGGGAGAGGGAAATAATAATGTCGATTTATATAACAGATGGCGTAACTAGCGTTGTGTATATTGGAGTACATTGCGGCCATTTTTTTTTTCAGTATATGTCATTTCGTTGAAGTGTAAACAACAAAGTTTTTTTTGCTTCAAAAATGTCTGAAAATGTTATTTTTTAGGGAATTCTAATAACCTTTTTCATTTGAAGAAACGCTGCTGAAAGTTATAGATTTTTGTTAAAAGCTTACGGTGAAAAATTGAACATGCTCCAACTCAAAAACCTTAAGGTTTGCACGCTTCCGGAGTGGAAATTTCGACTTGGAATACAAAGAACGGCTAGTTCAGCCTTAAAATTTGAAGATGCAGAATTTCAAGCATTATTGGATGAAAATTCGTGTCGAACGCAACAAGAACTTACTTTGGAGTTGGAAGTTGACCGAACGTTGGTAAACGTTTACATGCAATAAGAAATATTCGAAAACTTGGAAAATGGGAAACGAAAATCTTACAGCTTCTTCACAAATTTATTTAAAAATTCTAAATTACTCAATAATTACAAAGACTTTACTTACATTGGAAACGGCACCTTGAAATAAATCAATCAGATGGATTTATCCGATGGATTCATCGCTACATTGGTTGCACTGAATTTTTTGAAACCACATTGAATGAATTTACACTTTTTGACTTGCCTGATACAATGGAAAAATTGGGCTACATTGTAAATAAATACAAAAAATTCAATGCAACTAACGCAGCGTCAAATCCATCGGATAATTCCATCTGATGTATTTGCTTCAAGCTGACGTTTCCAGCGTAAGTAAAGCCTGATAATTACATCGATTCAACAATCAATTGCCAATCCTAACGATTTCGGAACAAATCCCTATGATTGTCAAACTAAAATATCAAGATTATATGGAACAAGAATAACAATGACTAATCCATGAATATAAACAATTTATTTAATCTTTCCTTAGTCACATCCGAACTAACATTAAAGTCAATAACAAACTGGTTTAAAAGTGGGCTTCTTTCATTATAATACATGTTAAATGTTTCAATCAAAACATAAAATGACATGTAATTTTGATAAACATGATTGACAGAATGAATTCTCAAAAAGTGAATTTTCCTGACAGAATGTTAAGAATTTCTGAATTGAATCTTTTCCTAAAGAACATCAGAATCTATTTCGCCCCTACAGGGGTCATGATCAGTTCTAAGATGAAACAATCTTGAGCAATCTTCCTACGATTCTCTATAGAAATCATCTGAAGTAGCAGCAAACTATGCTCATATTTCGGAATGTGAAAACCATTGCCTCAATAGAACTTCCTCAAAGCACATAGCAAAAATTGTGTCTGCATATATTCAATTCGTCTTATTTGTCCCAAGATGCGAGTGTTCCATACCTGAGATATTCTAGAATCGGAATCACAAAACTAAAAATTAATTTTTAATTGTATAAGGGTAACCATAATCTAACCAATTTTTAGACCCTCTAGAATCTAATGCAGTGGATTAACAGCGATAAAATAGGTGACACTGTTTTAGAATTACTGTTAAACACATTATAGTCGAAAATCAGCTCTTTGGGCCATTTTTCAAATCCGAGGCTAATTTTTTGTACCAAATGACAATGTATGCTGATTCTTTTTGTTGGATTAGTTAGAATGATAATTCAAGAGTAACATACTACAATTTCAGCTGGATTGACGAAGAAATGTAGATTTTTATAATGACATCAAATTTCACTTCAAATTTGCAAAATGCAGCGTATTCAAAATGTTTAAAAATCGTAAGAAAATTTCGTAGATTTAATATCACATCGCTTCCTTCTATCACATGTATTGGCAGGGCACTAATCTACCCCACACAATTAGAAAAACTGATAAAAACTTTTAGATAGTACATAAACACAGGTAAAAATGGGAAAAATACCCATATTTCGAGGTATCTTGGACCAAGACTCATCAATTTCGTAATCAGAAGACAGAATTGGCTCAAATTTCATCAGGAGTCCTCTAAAAGTTGTTCCTATCGAATACCATCAAGGATTTATATGTAGTGATTCCATCTGTATGTCAGTTCAAAGACATATCTAACGACCTGTTATCTGAAATAAACATTTGTTGATCTTCGACAACACTGTAACTTCTAATACTTCATTTGTATAGTCGGTGACAAAAATATGATTCTATTTCTATCTCTTTTATCCGTACGCTTGTCTTACCATTGCAATGCTCAGTTTGGTCTAAATTGTGCGCAATATTTTTTTATTGCGTATATTTGATGCTCTACCACATTCACATGCATACAAAACATTGTGATCGCTACATTATGTTTCGGTGATTATTCTTTGTGTTGGTTATATTCAATCAATAATGTTAGATATGCTTAATATGACCAGAAAAGGATCGATCAATCAATCACT
Source organism: Resseliella maxima (assembly GCA_029041755.1). NCBI lineage: Eukaryota > Metazoa > Arthropoda > Insecta > Diptera > Cecidomyiidae > Resseliella > Resseliella maxima. The sequence goes on along the minus strand of JAQOWM010000943.1, from coordinate 272,237 downwards.
CCCTGTCGATCTAATTACTAAGCTATTGCAGAATATTGGCAATGTTATCATGCATACAGTTTTGCAATGGAAGCTCTGTCACTATATATTGTATTCGTACGATGTAGCTGTTGCTACGTCGCTCAGGTTATTCAGTCTATTGCGAGACGCCCGTTTTATAGTTTTATTAGTTATTATTTTTCAATATTTTTCTCTGAATTAGAGCCGGTCCTGATCGTGTTCTTCCGCCATACAACTACCAGTGCATTTTTGCAGCACCGTACCCATTGTGCTACATGAAGAGCCTCATCACAAGACAAGCAGTTCTTCTCAAATCACATTGACCTATAATAGAGCTAATTAATCTTTTTCTCTTTTGAGCATTCAAACGGGTGCATGCATCTGCTATTTGTGTACCGATATATTCACCAATAGCAGGCAATACTTTTTACGGTAATTGCATTCGATTGGATTCTGATATGCGAATTAACACATGACATTTCCATCGAAGACAATTACCTAACGCTTAAGTAACCCGTTTTTACATACACAGCTGTTACTCAGTCTTCTGTATTACTGTGCACGGGACCTACAGTTTTCAAGTGCTTATCCGAGACACTCCGCGGTTCAAATACCGTGCGTAGTGAGTGCGTTCAATGAATAGAAATGATTTGAATACAAGTCGGATTCGAACTCACGTCCCCATGCTTGCAAAGCTGGTGCGCTAGCCACTACTCTACAGCTGGGTCACTATATAACGGTAACATTTATTGTTTATGCAAGTCCCAAAACTCTGATTTCATTCCATTTTAGTTTCCTTGATGGATATAATAATACATTTGCTCTGATTTTACATTTTATTTATCATGTATTGTTTTGCGCGGAATGACCGACAAAAAAAACTCACAGATGTCCAAAAAAGACACATAATTTCACTACGATATGAGAGTAATAATAATTTTGAAACCATTGCACGAATGACCGAAACTTCAGTCAGTATTTTTTTATTTCTAATATTTCATCGGAAAGGCAATTATTTTCGTATTATTATTAGGTAAAAACGGTTCGAAAATAATAAAATCGATTTGAACAAGATAAGAAAAAAATATTACTAAAATATTTTTGTGTATGCAATGCAAAGTCTGATTACATTCTATACACTTCTGTATATTTAGGTGTGAACTCTCCCTATACAACGCCATCTTAACGGATAGAATTTGAACGATGGCAAGCAGAGACGTTGATGCCGTCGCTGCTGTTTAATACTGTGTGAACAACGAATATGCGAGAGAGAAAATGTGACGTCAGCAACGGCAATGTTTGCAATACATTTTATATGATACACATGCAATATGAACCGGCAAACGGTATTCTCTCTCCCATATTCTTTGTTCACACAGTATTAAACAGCAACGACGGCATCAACGTCTCTGCTTGCCATACATTTTATATTTGTACCGTACACAGTGTACTACACACAGACTCTTACATACCGTTTTCCATTGTTCATATAAAATGTATTACATGTTGTGGAGATTTGTTTGGAACTTTATTCAGATGAAGTAAGCCACTGGCAATTTGTCATTGTTATATAGTATAATCAGACTTTGATGCAATGGCAGTACTTCCTTTTAGAATTCTATGGGTGAGATTGAGAGTAGAGTATGTTTTTTTCTCCATTTAAATTTTTGAAAAGACGAAATTCTAGTGTAGAATTTTACATGCCATTTCATCTGGTATGTTTGATTTGATAAGATGCGAATATTTCATAACTCAAATCACTATTAGTAAATTGATCGATCATAGAATTGACAATACATACAAACACATTTCACAAATACATATATAAGTTCTCGTTTGTATTATGAATGGTCCACAGATCAGCTGTCAGTGTATGTGCATGTTGTAATATTGTATCTCGATTAACCACAAAAAGTGTATAATGCTATTGCGCATAATTTTACTCAAATGTAAGAATGAGATAGAAACAGGAACATATTTTTAAAACCAAAGAAGTGAAACGCTGGGCACGTAGTTGTTACTACGCGTTCGAATATTCTTCGGTAGCCACAAAAATGTGTCTTCTGAGGTACAAATGGACACGTAGTGCCCTGCGTTTCACCGCATTGTTTGACACCGATAATACTTGACTTCGTAGTATTAACATAGTAATATTAGTATTAGTAGAAGATATTTATTCGCAGACTACGAAAAATTTGTGGTGTATATGAATGTAGTTGTAGATTATACCTTCCTGTTTATCTTGAAAATGGAGTCTCAAAACGCCATATTTTATAGTGATTTTATTTTTATATATTTTTATGTCAATTTATTTTATTTTATTTTTAAAAGTCTTCCAAATTTATAATTTTTCCAACATTATTATGATTTCAGTCATAATTTTTTTGTGGAAAATGCTTTGAAATATTGCCAAAAATAAAAATGGAAAAATTTGGATTTTTCCTAAATTTTCTTTAGATCAAATTAATTTTCGTTGTTTCAATTTCAGAATCATCAACGGTATAATTGAAGTCAATAAAATTACTAAAGCGATGAAATATCATTCTTTTTGTCTTTTTTACATTCAATCTCAATTAATTCAGTTCAAAAAATGTAACAACATTGTTCAAACTCTTTTGAAGAACATAAAAATCATCAATCGTAGTTATGTGATAGAAAAGTCTTACATTATCCGCAAATGAAAGGATTGCCGAATCACCACTGTAACTTGGCAGATTAGTGAAAAATAATTAGTGAATATAAATAACGCTGCGGCAATGGGGTAGCCCTGACCAGAACCTGATGTTACTACAATTGGATTTAATTTAAATTTATCAATTTTACCGATCCGATTTCTGTCATTCATATAAGATGAAATCCAACCTAAAAGTTGTGAGTTCAAACTCATAACATTCAATTTGTGTATCAAAAGATCAAGATTTACAGAGTCAACAATGTAATTATGAGGTCCTAACTTACTCAAGGTTTGAGAAGTAAATTCAACCAAATTTGTTATTTCCCTTATAAAACCATGTTGATTTGAATCAATTAAATTTTTGTTATGAATTCTATTTCGATCATTTCCATCAGGCTAACAATCTCCCTCCTTCCCCTTTATATCACATCTGAAATGAAAATTCCCAGTTCTCAGATTCATCAGAAAATATAAACAATCACATACTCAAATTACACTTTATTATTTTCTTCCATTTCAATTTTATAACTATTATATGCAATACGAGAACAACAATCATATTCTGTACGAGCAGTTTTAAAATTATGGTCATCATCCAAAGAATATATTGTATTATATTTTATTATTATTACTGCACCAATTGGCGTTTCTTCGCCAAAAGTAGTTTATTTGAATAATTTGAAAAAAAAATTATAATTGTGTAAATCAATTAGAATAAATAAAATAGTTGATCCAATAACTGCATCGAATCAACGATCTATTACCAATCCTAAAGATTTCGGAGCAAGTTTCTGTGATTGCTAAACTACAAACTGAGAAACAATTATATTAATTATTAGATCCATTGGCTTTTCAAACAATTCAACCAATTTTTTCTTAACTACTTCCGAACTAAGTCTATTACAAATTCATTTAAAAAAATTTCATTATAATATTTGTTGAATGTTTCAATTAAATTATTCAAAGGCATATACTTTTGATAACCATGATTAATAGCATGAAGTCTCAAAAATTCAATATTTCTAACAGAATGATATGGAATTCTGAACTGAATATTATCCAAAAGAACCTCTGAACCTATTTCACCTTTAATCAGCTTTAGGATGAACATTACTTGAGCAACACTCCTGATATTCTCCAAAGAAATAATTTGTAACAACGGCAATCTATGTTCATACCTTGTAGGGGGAAATGCATTACTATAGTCATTTTCATTAAGATCTGTTACACTACAGTACTTTAAAAAATTAGGCAAATACTTAATTTTTTAAAATTTTCTTATTCATTGCGGCACATATCTTAATGGTCCAGTTATAACTATATTTTGGACTCGTGTTACATTTCCATTTGGAAATCAAACATTGCAACAAATGTTGCTGTTATTTCTTTTATGTCAACTACTTCTTAAGCTATATCATCTTTGATGTTGTTATTAATAAGCATTATTGCTTTCTTTGTCTCTTTGTTGTTGTTTTTGCATTGCACTCGACTCTTCTCCGCTTTCTCGTGCTGTTTATCTCATCCGCATCTGCATTATGAGTAGTTTCATTACTAGTTTTTATTTTTGGTGGTGGTCTTCGCAACGATTCAGCAATTTCGATATTTTTCAATATGCACATGGCTGCAAAAAAAATTTAAATGGACAATTTTAAAAACAAAAGAATTGGAAAAAATTCTGCAAAAAGTATTCAAAATGTACAATTATAAAAATAGATGAATGTTCCATCATTATTATTGTTACATCATTATTTGCACGTCCTGCACAAACATCACGATGCCATGAAATATTTTTGCTTTTGCTTTGAAAATTCGATGAGTTCTGGTCGAAGCGTCGAACTTTCGACAATGAGCGTTGATTTTCTTGGCGTTTGTTTTGTTGTTGACGTTGTTTTATTAATGCACGTGCATTTTTATTGCTGATGACGACTTTTGCTGCGTCCATATCACGATGACTTCCTTTACAATTGACGCACAATTTATTTCGACTAGCTTTCTTGTTTAATGCTGATTTCCCTTCTCGATGAATTTCTTCAAAAGGATGTAAGCATTTGCCGCATACTTGTGATGTTTTAAATTCTTCTACAAACATTACATCTGTATTTCTTTTCTTTTTCAATGCGACGACTAATTTTCTGGTCCCTGGACATCGGCGTTGTTCTTTAATTATAGAGTTGGGTGACAAATTTTCACCTCCAATACAAACAAGGCTATTATCATTCGCAACAAATCTGTTCACAATTTTGTCCATTGTTTTCTGCTTGGCGAAATGTGCATCGAGATCAAGTCTTGCAACTCTGTTGAACAATTACAATTTATCATTTGAAACATAATCGATATTATTTGTGTTTCGAAACACAATTGAGAGTATTTATTATTTGAAACACAGTTTCAAATCTTACCTTTTATCACACCACGCATCAATTCCGTCTTTCATTACTTTTAGGCGATGTTGAATATAGTGCATCCATCCATTTTTGGTGTTTGGTGATGGTTCAAATTCATAAATATCTCTATTGTTTCTATCTGCTGCTGCTCTATCTTCAAATTCTTTTGTCAGTGATTTCAATCTTTTTTGCCGTTTCTTGTCACCAATCATATGATAATATTCTTTAGAAGATATTTTTAATAAATCCTCTGTTTCTTCTTTTGAATTTATAATAACACCACTTAACCAACATTTCATACCAGGATCAAGTCCAATTTTTCTATTGTATTTTTGTTCCGTTATTTTCTTTTTCATGTTATCAATACAAATGTCACTTTTCATCACTAAACGCTTTCTCTTTACATTTTTGTATTGAAGACAAACTGCTTCACCATCACTAACAAAACTAAAGTCATATTGTTTTTGTTTTCTACATGCACTTAATATTTTTTTTTCATTGATAAATTCTCGCCAATATGTCCATTTACCACGTCCTTTGGGTTTTCGAAATTCACTTGGTTCAATATATGCTTCTAATTTTGAATTTAATTTACTTTCTCTCTTTGGACAAAGGTTCAATTGCACTAAAAGATTGTAAAATGTATCTTCTTCATATCTGTTGAATTTTCTTTTGTGTGTGATTTTCGGAATTAATGTAAAAGTTTTTAATGGTTCGACTTTTTTTATATCATTGTTGATTTCATTTAGTTCTTTTGATAACTTTAATTGTTTGTTCACTTTTTTCAAATCGTTTATTTGTTTTTTTAATTAGTTTGTCCTCTTTATTTTTCTTTAAATATAATTCTTTCAACGTTTCTTCGTTCGCTTTCAATTTTTTGTAGTCATACAAGCGGTCTCTGATTTCAATCAATTCATTATATTTTTCTTTATTTTGTTCATTTTTTTCACTTATTTTGATTTGAATTTTGCGAAAAATGTAAACACACGAAAACAAATGTTTTTCTAATAAATATGTGAAAAATCCGCGAGCAATCTTTATTTTTGATATTTCTTGTATGATATCGATGCCCGGAATTGTTTTTATTAACTCTTGGTGCGGCTGAACAATAGACTTTTTTTCAAACATGAATTTCACTGTATGATCAATGTATTTTTGTTTTGTCTTGTTTGTTCCATTTAATTCACAAATGTTGAAAAAAAATGATTTCATTCGTATTTGCGCGTGAATTTCTACATTATTTGAAAGAGAAGTTGAATAAGTTTTGCACAAATATTTTAATGTATTTCCGTAATTGTCTCTCGATGGTTTTTCAATATTATTAACATTCATAAGTTCGACGAAATCAGTTAACATCATATTTCTGGAGTCATTATTCTTAAGTTGGCGTTTATTATTTACATTTTTTATTTCACTTACTGCAAAAAAACAATTCTCAATCACATTTTTAAATTTTTGTTTGAAAAAATCAAAATTGTCTTCTTTCACATTTTTATTGACATGGAATAAGAAAAGCAGATACGCCAAAATTGAAATTTTTGTTGAATTTATACTTCGCTTTGTAATTACTTCTTTTAATTCAACGGAATTTGCTCCAATCAACACAGAATTCAATGTTCTCTTGATAATAGTGAGTTCACTTTTTTCACTGTTATTCCCAATTTTTACGTCTTTTTCCATTTTTCTGTTTTGAACTACTCTTACCGAACAGCAAAACCAAATTGATTCCAAATTTTGAGGGAGCAACGATCTCAACCTCCAAATGCAACAAATTCTGATAAACATTTTGTTTATCTCCGAATTGTTCAATCACAATATTTCCATTTTCGATTAATTCTATTGTTCTTATTCGAAACGAATGGTATTTGAATTTTACTACATTTATGCTGTGTAATGTAAACAAAACAAACGTCTTATTTCGAATTTGACAGTTGACGGTTAACAGCTGACAATTAAGATCAAATGAAATTTGAATTTAAGGCGGTAAAACTGAAAAAAAATTCAAATTATAAATATATACTATATGTAATGTAAATTAATTTCATAAGATCTAATACAAGATTTTTCTGCGTAATTCACATTCACTGCAATATGTTTTCTATATATAATTGGACCATATAGATATGTGACACAATACTTTATAAAATGAAGTATTTGCGTAATTTTTTAAAGTACTGTAATGTAACAGATCTTAATGAAAACGACTATACAATTGAATTTTCTTAAAGCATATATAGTAAAAATTGAACAGACTCAATTCATTATGAATCATGTCTTTTTACGCAATTTATTCAATTTATTTTTAAAATTAATCAAGTTAGAATCAAACCATTTCGGATGTGTTGAGACAATCCCCTTTTTTATTAAAATAAAAATAAATGAAAATATGCATATGAATTGCACCATTGACGCAAGAATAAAAATTATTCAAATTATCCTCAAGTGAGTCACTAGATAACAACAATTCCCAGTCAATATTAGTCATTCAATTTCACGTAAGAGTTTCAATACCAAATTGTTAACAATTCCAGATGCAATTTTTGACAAAATATTATTAGATGAAAATATTGTTTTATGATATTTTTTCCAGCATACACTTAATCATACTGTGATAACTAAAACTTGTAAGACATATCTTATTTTCTGTGCAATGCGCATATTTATTTTCAAAATAATCAATACATTGTTAAAATTGTTAGCTAGTTTTTTAGCGTTAAATAAAAATAAATAAATATTATTGGAATAATTATTAACTACATCATTATTAGTATTTCTAAAATCAAGATATGATGTAAGAATGGAATTATTCTGTCTATTATTAATCTGACCAAAAATGACAATCTCAATTGATTTATGATAAACCTTAGTATTTATCAAACAAAATATAAATACTATTTAAGCAATATAACAAATCTGGATCGTTAGTCTAAATCAAATCCAACATTTTACCATCGTCATTAAAAAATCCATTAATAAAAATAATTCCTTCCTTGAACAAGCTTTGACTGGATAGGAAATATCTATGGGAATTGAACTATTCGCAAATAACCTCATTCGCTTTAATGGATTCAAAATTTTATTTATATAAACCATTCGCAATATATTCGCAAAATTCGTTAAAATTTTTTTGTTTTTTTCGAATATTCTGCGAATGGTTCGGCCGCCATTTGCAAATAAAAATCGCCAGATACAATAATCGAATCACTATAACCAGAATTGATGCATAAAGACTTCACTAACAATATTCATAAAAATCACAAATGGTGAATTGGGTCTAATATACAATTAAACCAAATTAAACTTTCTATGATCCATGTTAACACTAAACATACAATTTCAGCACCATACACTTCAAAACACCACCACCATGAGATATTTTATCAATATGATTGTAGTGTTTCGGGCTATATTTTTTTACTTAGTAGAAAATGTAAACAAAATTTGTGATTTTTTACATCTTTAAAGCAAATCTAAGTCAACAATATATAAATACATGCGAGGTTGCAGATGTCCAAATGTCAACTATCAAAAGTAACATGAAGTAAATATTTGCCTGAAGATTCATTAGATCCGACAAATTTTGATGAGAAATATCAGAATAAAAATAAATTTCAAATTTTAATAATAATTAATTTCATCATTGAATTCGAATTAAAATTACACAATTACTGGCCATTATATTGATACAAGTCGTTTTTAAAAAAAATAAAAAAAATGTTCAATTCAGGTCAAAATTAGTTTCCGTTCGTCCGTCCTAAAATATGAGAAATATATTCATACGTACGAAAAAATATTAGTGTCCATCCGTTATACTTTAGAGTCGGATAAATTGAAAATGTCAGACAGTTCCTAAATCTCTAGATGCCTGTCCTAAATCTCTAGATGGACGGACGAACATGAAAAATCAGAAACTTTCCGTTCGTTTTATGCCTTTACCTTCAAATAAAAGTTACATATGCTCTCAAATGTACATATATCTTTAATTGAAAGTCATCTAAAGACTAAAAAGTATTTTAAATAAAAGAAATTTTCAGAAAATTATGTAAATCTCCCTTCTTTAAAATAATCAAACATCACTTCAAAATCTTTGACGCAAAGGACATTTTCAAACGATTTTTTACGTATGGAACAAACAAAATACAAACTTAAGTTATCCAGCCATTTTAATATTACTAACAATTTTATGATTAACAAATAAATGTTAAAATAATAATTTTTCTCGAATTCACTGTATTAAATACAGGATATGGCTTACGTTCATAATCAACAAAACACTCCAACTACTCCAACAAATTCAGAGTCGGATTGTACACCGAATATTGCACATGCAACTCGTGTATCACCTGCGACGGTAAGTGTTTGTTACCAATTTTGAATTTTCATTTCATTTAGATATTTATTATCATTGGTATATTGGTAGTGTGTAAAAGTTCTCGCTTCTCGACAGCAGATGGTTCCACTTGTAATATATATTGTAGATGAAGCGAATTTTTTTTCGTCATTGTAAAGTTTAGACATCTGTCAAAAATATTCAGTACACAGTGCATTGTTCATTTTACAATAACACAGTTTTTTATTGCATTCAAAATTAATAATTTTGTGGCGAAAAAATAGTATTTGCGATGAATTTTACTCCATTGTTTTTTTACGAAGAAAACGGCTGCAGAAAGTCATCGATTCTTCTAGAAAATTACGGGAACTATGCTCTATCTGAAACCACTTGCAGAGATTGGTTCCGACGCTACAGAAATGGTGATTTTGATTTGGAAGATAAAGAACGTTCGGGAAAGCCAAAAAAGTTTGAAGATGATGAATTAGAGACATTGCCCGATGAAGGTTCATGTCAAACCCAAGACGAGCTCGCATTATCATTGGGAGTTGATCGATCAACCATTTCCAGGCATTTAAAAGCCGCCGGATACATTCAAAAGCAAGGAAATTGGGTACCACACGAATTGAAGCCGAGAAACGTTGAAAGACGATTTTGCATGTCGGAAATGCTGTTTCAACGCCACAAAAAGAAGTCATTTTTGCATTTAATTGTTACTGGTGATGAAAAGTGGATCTACTATGATAACTCCAAGCGAAAAAAGTCATATATCAAGCCCGGCCAACCAGTAAAATTAACACCAAAGCCAAATATTCATGGAATGAAGGTAATGCTCTGTATTTGGTGGGATCAGAAGGGTGTGTTGTATTATGAGCTGCTAAAACCGATTAGAACAGTCACTGAGAATCTCTATCGACAACAACTCATCAAATTAAACGCAGCAATCAAACAAAAATGGCCAGAATATGCGACCAGACACGAGACTTTGATTTTTCATGATGACAACGCTCGGCCACATCGGGCTCAAGGGCCCAAAAACTATTTGGAAAATGTCGGATGGGTAACCTGCCTCACCCGCCTCATAGCCCAGACCTGGCCCCTTCTGACTACAGAATGCCTTTCTGGAATACGCTTCACTTCAGTTGAGGGAATCAAAAATTTGCTCGACACGTTCTTGGCCTCGAAAGATGAGAACTTTCTTTTCTTTTTAAGATAATTCTTTAAAACATAATATCTCTAAAGTCCAGGATGTCAATAAAATCAATTTATAATAATGAAATCATTCGAATTCAATCAGATTGAATTTAATTTAAATATGATGATTTACCATATGAATAAGGTTAGAAGATATAAGGAAAAAACATTGAATTTCGATAAGAGCAAATGGCATAAAAAATACACTATTTAAAGAAAAAAATTAATAAAATATTAAAATTCTCACTTTATTATCAGGTATTTAAGATTGATGTCAATCACATTACAATGCGCAAAATGAGATGGACTAAATCACAGAAATAATTTTGAATTTTTCAAGTTTGTTTGAATTTTTGAGGTCTAAAAGTGTGAAATGATAATCAATGTTGCTCTCGTTTTTGACACTCGTTGTATGGAATTCACCGTTATGCACATTGCGATGTGTGCAAATTTACCATATTTATCTGCTACCAAATCAACCAACTCTGAGGTCAGATTACAAGAACTCATAAACATGTCTACTGAATGGACTTATTCATAGTGAAAAATTTGGAAATTGACTTGTCGTATGGACTTTGGATTTTGAAATCAAATGAATATTCTTTTTATAATCGTTTGAACAAATCTGGAAAGTGCAAATTTGTCAATGAAATTGCTGTTTTTGAAGCATTTTTGAGTAGTGTCTCCAAAAACTGAGAAAAATTGGAATCTGATTTCACCCATCGATTAATTAAATAGGCTCCAGATTAATTGTTAATACTATTTCACCCAATGGTGTGAATATGGTGTGAATGGTTCCCTGCTGAGTGCAATTAAGAGTTTGTACAGATATTGTGAAGCGGCTGTGAGAGTGGATGGGGAATTGAGTGAATGGTTTGAAGTGCGAAATGGTCTTCGACAGGGCTGTACAATATCACCGCTTTTATTCATAATTTATATGGACAAACTGATCAAGTCAGCTAGGCTGAGGGGTAACGTAGTTTTGGGGGGAAACATTATCTCCGCTCTTGCATATGCGGATGACCTAGTATTGTTTGGGGGCTCAGAACAAGAGCTACAAAACAGCATTCGCGAACTAGAAACAGCTTGTACGAACTTTGGAATGACCATTAGCAGTTCAAAGACACAGGTTATGCATATAGGGAAAGATAGGAAACAAGTAAATTGTATGTTGAATGGAGGTGTGCTTGAGCAGGTGTCGCAATTCAAATATCTAGTATGCATCTTTTCGGAAGTCGGCAAACTGGATAAGGAGTTCGAACATCGCAGAGTGAATGGTAATAAAGTTGTTGCACAGCTTAGGTCACATGTTTTCAATAAACGAGAATTGAGTAAGGAGACGAAGTTGATGATTCATGGGTCAATCTTCAGACTAACTATCACGTATGGCAGCGAGAGCTGGGTCGATTCAAATAACCTAATTCATGGTTTGGAAGTGGCTGATATGAAAGTTTTGCGTATGATTTCGGGTGTGTCGCGTAGGGATCAATGGGAAAATAGAATTAGGAATGAGAGAATACGGGAAGATTTGAATGTATATTCGGTTGATGAGATAGCTAGAATGTCAAGATTGAGATGGTTTGGTCATGTACAGCGTATGAATGATTATCGTTTACCAAAGTTAATTTTGAATGCTGAAGTGAATCATCTACCTCACCGAGAGGTATAGGGAGACCGCGAAGACGATATTTGGATACGGTTAAGAACGACTTGAATGAAAGAGGGTATGATTGGAATAGGGAAACTGAAGACCTGGCTCTCGATGGGGTACGCTGGAGGAGAATTGTTATTGGCCGACCATTACAAAACAGACCAGACGCTGAAAGGCATTAATGGTCTTTAAATGACTGTTGTTTGTTGTTGTATTTCACCCAATTGAGCCATAGATGTTTCTGAAAGAAATCGCTTGCGGCACGTAGCCATTTTTAAACTTTTAGTATACACAGAAATTCTTCATTGTGAATTACAATTTGTCATAATATGTGGACTAGAGCTGCTCATGAACCTAATATGAACTGTTCATGTTCGAGAATTGTTTCACTTTTATGTTCATGTTCGCTCGGGTTCAAGTTGTACGACAGAGAAAAAAGGGTGTTCATGTTCGTTCGAGTTCAAGTTCAATTTGTTCATAATGTTCAAGTTCGGTTCACCAAATTGAACTGTTCAATACAACAATTAAGTTTGAACATTGATAAATGTGTTAGTTAATCAAAAAATTTCGATCTCATTTTGAATATATCTTGCACAGATTCTTTTTTTTTTTTTTTGTTCTTCTCGTTCATTCTATTGGGTGTATGCAATAATTTCCGAACTTTTTTTGTTCAAAAGATACGTTTATTTCAATAATAAAGTGAATGAATACGTTAACCAATATATTCTCCATCGTTAGCTATGACTTCGCGCCATCTTACAGGAAGTTTGTGGATTCCGCGTCGAAAGAATTACTTATATTTTGAAGCTATCCAATCAGCGACCCATTTTTGTATTTCTTCAAAGTTTTTAAAGCGTACATCGTCCAGGTCCATTTGCATCGAACGAAACAAATAGTAGTCAGAGGCAGCAAGGTCTGGAGAGTACGGGGGTTGATCAAGCTGATCCCAACCGAAGTGTTTTTTCTTTTTTTTAACGATCTTTGCACGATGTGCCTCATCGGATGTGGCTTGGCGTTGTCATCGTGAAATAAAACTTTTTTCTCAAACCGAAGTCATGGAAATTTCTCCAGCGAAAAAACAATAAAACAACTTGAAACAACATTTACAATTTATTGTCACAATGCAAATGGACTCCTAACAACACTTCATATGTTTCATGCTGAGGTTCTGACCATGTCACATTCAATTTATTGCCTTACAGAAACTGCATTGAATGATAATATTGCTTCGTCTGAATTATTTCCAGTCAATTTCAATGTTTTTCGATATGATAGAAGTTGCAAAACGAGTCAAAAGAAAAATAAAGGAGGAACACTTATTGCAACAAAGAATACAATGTATTCTGAACAAATATTGTCTGGCGAAGAATTTGGATGCGAGCAGATTTGGATTAAAATCAACGATAAATTCAGTTATCTCTATAAGGCTCGCTGTATTTTCCACCACAATCACCATTACAATTATACGCTGCGCATACAGAACTGATCAACAGAATTATAAATATAGTAAATGATGAATCGTCGATTTTTTCATTTGGTGAGTTCAATTTACCAAATTTAAAGTGGGAACGTTTGGATGAAAGTGAAAATGTTTTCCTTCCAATGAACTTATCGTCGGAAATTGAAAAATTTGTGATTGAAAAATGCTTGAATTATGAACTCTTTCAATTGAGTAATTACGAAAATGATAATGGACGGATATTGGAGCTCTTGTGGTCCAATGACCCTGATCAAATCTCATGTTAAAAAATGAAACACATCACAAAGCATTATTATCGAATATGCATTTAATTATGCTGACACAAACAATCAAAATCTAGAAACATATCTTGATTTTAAGAATGCCAATTTCATCGACATAAATAATGAGCTGTTTTGCGTAAATTGGAATTTAATGTTCAGTGAAGCCGATCTAATTTGTTGTTTGAAAAAATTTTATGAAATTTCCCAACAAATTATTGATAACCATATGATAAGAAAACGGACAAAAATTAAAATTCATCCCAAATGGTTTGACAAAATAGCAATTAATATGAAAAATCGAGTAAACAGCAAACATAAAAAATTCAACAAGACAACAACAATCAACAGAAGATCTACATTTATACAAGCTTTTGCGAATACAAATATGAAATGCATTTTCGGATCATTGAAGACCCAAATGAATTCTTCAAACATGTCAAATATTCTAAGAAACAATCTGACGATATACCAAATCAAATGAAATTAAACGGGATTCAAGCAAACTCGCCATCTGAAATTACTGAATTATTCGGATTATTTTTTGAATCAAGCGATCTACATGCGATAAATGATTTCGACCAATTTTCCAAAACACGAGAATTAATTGCAAATTTGTAAACATGTGCCTTCAATTAGAATAAATGAAGATATAATTCAGAAATTTTTAAACGAATTGCCATTGAATTGTGTATCTGGTCGCGATAATGTGCCAAATATTTTTCTTCGTAAGTGCTCGGATCACTTAAAAACGCCGATTTCTTATTTATTGAAAAAATCATTTGACAATGCATTGGTGCCTGTTATATGGAAATCATGAAATGAAATACCGGAAGGAAAATGATCGAAAGTATTAACGCGCGTGAGATAAGTCGTGAAAATTAAGTCAATTTGCGAAGGAATTTTACCCGGCCACCAATGCAATGCGTAGGGCAATCATCATTCACTAAATTGAAATTTAATGCGATGTTTGAGTTTATAACTGAAGCTAGATTCAATTTATTTAGTAAATTATTGCTAAAGTCCCCAGCAAAAATTACGTTTTGCTCATGCGCAAAACTAGTGCTTATTAATTCAAAAAGATTACGAGTATTTTCGGCACTACAACGCGGAGCACGATATACAACACCAGAAACCATTTTCGATGTACGCGTGAAAATTTCAACAAATAAAAATTCTACGTTATCAATTTGATGATTATCTTTAGACGAATTAAGGATCACCTATTGAAATAAGTTTTGAAATTTTTCAAAACATAAATCGAGGAGGTGGTCCTTATTTCTATCACCGGATTTCGATTTTCGATCAGAGCGGATAATTTTGTAACCAGGAATATCAACGGATTTATTTGTATTAGTGGACCTAAGCCATGTTTCAGTTACCGCGATTAAACTAACATTACGATTATCTTTCAAAAGTAACTTCAATTCATCAAAATGACATAAATCAAGCAATCCCTGAGCATTAATATGAATAGAATTGTAGCTACCCTTGAATTGATTTAAATTATTCACCGAGTTTATTTTCTTTTTACATTTATTACGATTTATAAAATGTACTGAGTCGATATTCATGGTTACATTTTTATTAGCAAGAATGCTGTCAAGATTTGTCATGCAATCACGCACACTAACAACAGGCTGCAGGTCATAAGGCAAAATCTGTGTGAGTGCACCTGTCAGTGTTACGATATCAGCCGACAATGATTCATGACAATTAAACCTACGCGGAGGTGAAATACAATCAATAGAATGAACATTTTGCTTGATTTCTTCAGAATCACATGCAAAATTGTTATTTAAATTCCCGATATTAACATTGATTAATAAAGAAAAAATAACCGGTAAACCAACAAGCGCGCGGCTGCTAACACGATTTAACAATGTGAGGTTATGAGACAAAACAATATTTTCATAATTACTTGAAAAATGTGAGCTATGCGTGAAAAGAATGAAAGCAAAGAACACAGACGATTTATATTTTGTGTGTTGTTTATTTGCCGTCCTGACAAGAACTGATTCTTAACTAATTTACAATATGACATTTAGCGATTTGATTTGTGGCAACACCATTATTTTCAATTCTCTTCCGTTTTGTTATAAATCAAATATTTCAATTTAACTAGAAATAAATTCAAATTTGAATAACATTTGCTTTTCTTCCAAATAACTACAATTTAACTCAAATCTGAACACATTTATGCTAAACAAAATAACAATTTCAAAAAAACAATTTAATTTTTATCCGGAATTGGTATGATATTTAAATTTACACGCAATTTTTCAAATCTGATTTTTGGTAATGCTTTCGTAAATATGTCGGCTAATTGACCTTCGGTGTTAATGCCCATTACTTTAAATAATTTTCGCGATACATTTTCTCTTATCGAATGATATTTTACTTCAATATGTTTTGTTCGCTTATGTAACACCGGATTCTTTATTAATTTTACTGCACTTTCATTGTCAACGTAAACCAATGTTATTTCCAAAATGGTTGCTTTATCCACTTCTTGTAGTAGACGCTTTAACCAAACCAATTCTCGTGAAGCATGCATGCTTCACATGTGATGCCGCTATATACTGTGATTTCAGCTGTCGAATGTGAAACTGATGACTGCCGTTCAGAGCTACAATGCCCTTTCCAAGTAATAGGCAATAACCTATGGTTGACCTTCTTGTTTGAATACAACCAGCGTAATCCGCATCAATGTAAGAGCAAAACTTAAAATTGTTAGCATTTTTACTTAAAAAGAATATACCATAATTTGTCGTTCCTCTCAAGTATTTCAAAATACGTTTTACTGCTGTCACATGTATTGATGCTGGTTTCTCCAAGTATCGGCTTACGTAGCCAACAGCAAAACTAATATCAGGCCTTGTTCCGATTGCCAGATAGATGAGACTTCCAACCACCTGTCGATAAGGAAAATTCACGAATCTTTGTCTCCATCCAAAACTTGATACAAATTAACCGGTGTTGATCTGTTGATACAGCATTCGATTTTTCAAATGCAAATTTTTTTAAGTGTATGATGTTTGACTCAAATGAATCGATCCATCCGATTGACGGTTAATTTCCAGACCCAAGAAATATTTCGCATCGAATACTTAAATTTCGAAATGTTCTTTTAAATATATAATAACCGGTTTTATATCAGATTCATTCGTTGAGAAAATCATTCCATCATCCACAAAAATGGCCAAATAAGTTGTTTAGTCACCATTTCTGCGAATAAATACGCATGAATCAGCTGTACTCTCTTTGAAATCAAAATTCATTATAAATCGTTTGAATTTTGAGTTCCAACACATTGATGCTTACTTCAATCCATAGAGGCTTTTGATTAATTTGCATACTTTATTCGATCCATCTTCAAAACCCATTGGTTGCTTCATGTAAACTTCTTCCTTCAAATCTCCATACAAAAAAACAGTTTTCATGTCGAGAATTGTTCCATGAACATTTTTCGCTCTACAGCAATTGATAATAACGTTCGAATTGAAGCAAATTTTACTACTGGACTGAAAGTTTCGGTGTAATCGATTCCATAACACTGTGTGAATCCTCGTGCTACCAATGTTGCTTTATAACGATCAATCGATGTTTCCACGTTCCGTTTTTCATAAGAGAATTATACTGTTCTTGACACATTTAATGTTTCATTATTTATTCGTTCGCAATTCACGTTCAAATTCACTACAGAACCATCATTCGCATTATCATTATCACTATCATTGACCAAATATAATTGAATAGCCTTTTCTCTATCGTGTTCGTCGAAAAACAAATGTAAAATTACTTCATTATGTTTATTGTTTTCATTTTGATTATTTTTGATCGATGTGACTTTTCCCGCAAATTTATTTTCATGTAAAAATTTATTCTCTTTTTCAACACTGTTCTCAAATTCTTTGTTATCAAAAATAACGTCTCGCACAGTATTCACTGTATTAAATTGTAAACATGAAAACCTTTCGTATTTTCATCATAACCAACAAAAATACACTTTTCAACATTATCATCTAGTTTGCAACGTTTTTGCTTGGGAATATTCACATACACCACTGAACCGAACGATTTTAAATGTTCAACTGTCAATTGTTTTCCAAACCATAATTCACATGGTGTTTTATTCAACACTGAACTTGTTCCCGAACGATTAATCACATAAACAGCCGTATATGCTGCTTCAGCCCAACATTTCTTTTGCATACTACGAGCATGTAACATTGCACGCACTGATTCAATAATTGTTCGATTTTCACGTTTAATTCCCCTCTCCGCAAAAAACTTACTGCGTTCTTTATTAAAAAATTCAGTTCCCCTATCTGATCTAAATGCTTGATAACATGCTCCGTTTGTTTTTCAACAAATTCCATAAATGATTTTATTTTAAGTGACACTTCTGATTTCGCCTTCAAGAAAAATACAAAACGCATGTGTGAGTAATCGTCTTTCAACACTAACATACACCGTGCTCCACCAATTGAGTTCACTTCGATCGGTCCATATAAATCTGTATTAGTTCACCACACTTATATGTTTTTTTGTTTGACTTTTGAACGGCAATCGATGATGTTTGCCCATTATTACGAAACACATTGAAAATCTCATCTATGCTAATGCTAGTCGCTCCATATTCTCCTAAATAATGCCATATTCTCATACACTCAGTCTTTACCGCTATCGACGCACACTCAAACGATACTTTAACCTTGATGAGCATTTTATACAATCGATTCTCACGCGCACCCATTGCAACATTACGATTATTAATACGAATAGCAATTGTTTGAATTTGCAACATAAACGTATCCTTTGTCGCAACAACGACCTTGTGAAAATAAATTTGTATGTAATTCCGGTACGAACATTGCATTTGATAAAAATTTTCCGGTCCATTTATTTCCATCGAATACTTCAACGTTGATATTTCCAATACCAATTCCATACACACATTCACCACTCCCAACTTTAACTGGACGACGCTCCGTTAATGCTGTGTATTCATGAAACCATTCGCGTCTATTCGACATGTGCTCAGTTGCACCCGAGTCAAGATACCATGCGTCATTTTAGCTTACTGAAGTAAGTGCCTCGCACACTAATGCATTTCATGAATTCTCTTTTGTTGTATTGCGTTGCGGACATTCTTTTCGCAAATGCGAAATAGACGAACATATAAAACACTTACGTTTCATGTTCTGATTGAAATTCATACTTTTCCATTTATTATTTGCAACAAACGCACCGCTTTCCGTTGATTCGTCGTTCGACATAAATCGTATCTCTTCAATCATCAGACGATTTCGCAATTCCGTTAGATTTTTTATCATCGGCTGTAGACTCCCATGCACTATGGAAATGTTGATCGCTTGTCGGGCAATGCCATCAAAATTTTTGTCATTATCATTTTATCCGAAACTTTCTCTTTTAGATCATTCAATTGCTGTACAATTTCTTCAATTTTTCATATCAATTTCTGGATCTTTCGTAAATGTGAACAATTTGGAATACAATAAATGCACACTTGTTTCAGACCGTTGCTCAAAGGCGACAAGCAACTTTTTCTACATTTCACATGCATTCTTGCAATTTACAATGTGAGTCGACGGTGTTTTTTCAATGCTTGTGAGAATGATGCTCTGTGCCTTTAAATCCCTTTTCTCCCATTCGGCATGCTCTTTCTTGAATACCGTTGTATCAGATTCATTTGCACCCACATTCAACGTTGGTTCTTTCTTTGAACCGTCTACAACATCAAATACACCCAGAGACTTTAATACGACTCTTATTTACATTTTCCATAGCGTCCAGTCTTTTTCTTCTTGCAATTTTGATAGTTTAATCACTTCATTAGACTTTTTCATAAGAAATTCGAAGCAGTTTCAATATACAGGAAAACACACGTGTTTAACTCCAATCGAAAAAAAATTTTACCGATTAATTTATCCCAAATTAAATATAAAAATTATTCCATTTATGTCGCACATAATTAATTTTTCTTTGCTATTCTATTTCTTGTTACCGTTTATTCGAACAGTCTTATCTCTCTTTCTATCTTATTGTGGGCCCATAACCACTTAAAAAATGTGAGCTATGCGTGAAAAGAATGAAAGTAAAGAACACAGACGATTTATACTTTCTGTGTTGTTTATTTGCCGTCCTGACAAGAACTGATTTGTGGCAACACCATTATTTTCAATTATAAAGAATGTAATTATTGAAATTCACGAATTTAATTAGGCAAACGAGCGTATTTTTTACAAGTCTGACATCATCTGCAAATGATAAAATCGTTGATTTACCACTGAATTTGGGAAGATCATCAATAAACAATATAAATAATGTTGCAGCAATGGGATAACCTTGACCTGTTCCTAAAGTAATATCAATTGGATCAGATTCATTATTATTATTACTGCACCAAACAGCGTTTCTTCGCCAAAGGTGGTTTATTTAAATATTATACAATATTTACTTATTAATTTACAAAGAATTAATGATTCAATAATTGCTCCGATTCAACAATCTATTGCCAATCCTGATGATTGCGGAGCAAGTCACTGCGATTATCAAATTGCAACACTGAATCCTGACAAAAATGTACAACAATCAATTAACCAGTTTCTTAAATAACTCATTCAGTCTTTTTTTAGTTAAATTCGAGCTAACATTAAAGTCAATAACAAATTGATTAAGAATAGGAGTTTTATCATTATAATAACTGTTAAAAGTCTCAATCATAAAATGTAAAGGCATGAACTTTTGATAACTATGGTTAACAACATGGATTTTCAAGAACTGAATATTTCTAATAGAGTGGTAGTAGTGTTGGCCTACGAACATCTACGAACACTCGTTCGTTCGTTCGTAGGCATTAGACATATCATATTTGCTCGTTCGTTCGTTCGTTCGTAAGAATAAAAATTCTTATTTTTGTCCGTTCGTTCGTTCGTAGAAATTGACAAAATGATTTTTGTTCGATCGTTCGTTCGTAATTTTTAAAAAATAAAATTTGCTCGTTCGTTCGTTCGTAGAATTCAATTTAAACTTTATTTTATACAAAACAATCAATGCTCAGGTTATTTAGATTGCCTCATGAATTCCAAGTTGGAATTTCCAACACATGAATAACGAATATTTTTTGAATTGAAGAACTGTATATATTCTAAACATAATTCTTCTCAGTACTTTTGTAAATGAATACAATTAAACAACAATGAATAGAATAATTTTATGGTGAACAAAAAAAGGGATAAAAATTTAATCAAAATATGAATTGTTTATTGAATTATATTTTTCATTTCTGTAATCATACTTGAAATTATATTTTGTTTCTTCGCACGATTTTTTCTCTGAGTTTATTTTGAGTTTATTTTGTTCAAATTAAATATGTATGCCAAACATTTTTAGATAATGGTACTAACGAACAAACGATTTTTTTGAAACGCTACGAACGAACGAACGAGCAAAAACCAATTTTTATTTTTCTACGAACGAACGAACGAGCAAAAACCAATTCTTATTTTTCTACGAACGAACGAACGAACGAGCAAAAACCAATTTTTATTTTTCTACGAACGAACGAACGAGCAAAAACCAATTTTTATTTTTCTACGAACGAACAACGAACGTTCGCAGCCAACACTAAGTGGTAGGGAACTCTAAATTGTATTTTCTTCAAAAGAGCATCCGAACATATTTCACCCTTGATCAGTTTTAATATAAACATCATTTGCGCAATCTTCCTTCGATTCTCCAGAGAAATCATTTGAAGTAACAACAATCTATGCTCATATTTCGGAAGGTGAAAGCCATTGCTCTATCTGAAACTTCTCAATGCATATAAAAGAAAATGCTTTTGAATAGATTCAATCCGTCTTGTCTGTCCCAAGTTGTGAGTATTCCATACCTGAGAGTCATATTCTAGAATCGGAATAACAAAACTAAAGAATAATAACTTAATAGTATATGGATCATTAAATTCTCTAGCAAAACGCTTGATCCAAGCCAATCTAGATTTTGCCTTGGCTACCACAAATTCAATATGAGCTTTGAAATTAAGTTTCTCATCCAAAATTACACCAAGATCTTTTATTTGGTCAACTCTTTCAATTACTGAGCCATCAATAGTGTAATTGTAATCAATAACATCTCCAAAGCGATGAAATATCATTCTTTTTGTCTTTTTAACATTCAACTTTAATTGATTCAATGTGAAAAATTTAACAACATTATTCAAACTCGCTTGAAGAACATAGCAATCATTAATTGAATTTATGTGGTGAAAGAACCGACGAATTTCCACTGAAGTAAGGTAAATCAGCAACAAACAATTATTATTATTACTGCACCAAACAGCGTTTCTTTGCCAAAGGTGGTTTATTTAAATGATTTTTAAAAATATTTACAATTGAGAAAGAAAGAACGTCAGAGAACTGTCATTGCTAGTTGTTTTTTTTTTTTATTCCATTAATTTTTCGAATTTTAATAATTATTTGCCATCATTTTTACACTAATTTGTTTTATTTACAAAGTAATTATACTGGTTTACAAAGATTCATTGAAGTTCATTTCTAATAAGTGGATTTTGTTAAACTTTTTTGTGATTTATTCAAGTTTTAATTTTTTGTTGTTGTAATCATGACAAATTTGCATTGCTGTGTTAAAAGTAAATGTCAGGGTTTGACATATGGTGGTATTTCTTTGAAATGTAAATTTTGCAGTAATCCTATATTTGTTCAATGTATGAGGAAAAAAGATGAACATGTTAAAAAACTACTTGAATATTTTGGTTTGGCGAAAAAGTTCAAAGATGGATCATGGGTTATTGTGACACCAAATGAGGAGAATGATGAAAATCTGAAGTTTTTTTGTTACATTTTCAGTGAAAGTTCACCGTTTGCTGTCACTTGTGAAATTTGCAATGATAAGTTTTTTGATAAGAGTAGAAATAATGTAGAATTGAGTACAGACCAATTTCATGACACGCTTAATGAGATTGTTCAAGATGATTCAGAGATCGGAATGGATAAAAGCAATTCAATTAATGATCGTTCTCAAAGTGACATTGGACAAATATCATCAGAGGATGCTTATAATGAAAATTTATCTCAAGTGATGAAGAGATTCAAACAGTTGAGAAATTCATCTGATGATTCAATGGACTTGAATAATTTTGATATTGTTGCTGAAATTACGAAAATTCATGTTGAAATTGCTGATTTGAAGCAATGTGTGATTTCAAAATTGGTTACTCAACTTGATCGGTTTAATGAAACTCCAGATAAACCAGAAGTAATTGTGAAACCAGTTATTAAGCCTTTAGATGGTGTTTACATATTACATGTTTCAAAATTTGCCAATGATTTCACAACCGATGATCTAGTTTCATTAATAACTGAAAAACTAGGAATTAAATCGGATTCATTTAGGGTTGATTTTGCGAGTAAAAAAGTGAATAAAAAATACAAACATATCAGCTTCAAAATTTCTACCTTGAGTAAAGGTGTTTGTGATTTATTGTTTAATTCAGACATTTGGGCACCGAATTATCAGATTAAGCCATTTGTATATAGAGCCAATGGTAAAGGGAATTCTGGAAAATTGAATAAAGTTGATCCTGCTGATAATCGAGTTAATTTAAAAACCACATTGAAGAATAAGAATGAATTATCAAATTTACAAAATCATTCGATTCCATCAAAGAATATGCAAAAACTAAACATGAAAACTTCATCAAATGTTAATGTTCGAAATGATCATCGTTCCAATTATAACAATGTGAATGATAGCTTTCATCATCCACAACATTCTCTTCATCATCAACAAAGTTATCAACCGCAACAACGATTTAAACCACAACAAAAGTTTCAATCACAACAACATTTACAACCACAACAACAGTTTAATCAAAGCCAACAAGGTACTAATTGGTATGGTCTTCCTTTTTGGAATCGGGCTTATCCTGTACCATACATGAGTCCAATGCAGTATCGTCAATATATAAATCCGGCGCAATTTCATCAGAATTTTGTACCGTATCAAATGTTCCAGCCCATTTCCCATTAATGAATATTTCAAATAATGATGCCAAGGGAAAGAATTGCATTTACTCGTGCAATGTTAATGGTTTGCGAACTAAAATTCCTGAATTTTTTTCTAATATTTTAATTAATGATTTTAAAGTTTATTTGTTGTGTGAAACGCACTTAAATAGCACCATAGGTAATAGTGAAATTTTTCCAAACGACTTTGATGTTTTTCGTTGCGATAGAACGGATCTTACAGAGAGGGATCAAACCATTAAAAAGTCTCATGGAGGTGGTGTTTTGATTGCAACTCACAAATCATTGAATGGTCAGTTAATTTTTGATGGTGAACTTTTTGGTGCGGAAATTATCTGTGTTTGTATTAGCATTAATTGCCGAAAATTTTATTTGCTTGAATTGTATATTAGACCTAATTCACCATTTAAGATATTTGAGAATATAGTTAATGCTATAGATTTTTTGTTTTCGAAATCAGTTCATAAAGATTCAATTATTGTTTCTGGTGATTTCAATTTGCCTGATCTGTTATGGATCACGGGTGACATTGATTGTCCAAATGTTTCCTATCCTATTAATGCTTGTTCAAGGAAGGAATTATTTATTTTGGATTCCTTTCATGGATTCGGTTTGTCACAGATTAATGGAGTATCAAATGATAATGGTAAAATGTTGGATTTGATATGGACAAATGATTCAGATTTGATATATTGTTTAAATAGTGATATTTTTTTGGTAAATTCTGAAATACATCATAAATCCATTGAAGTTGTCATTTCTGGAAGTCAGAATAATGATAATAATTCCAATTTTTTTTTCTATCATGATTTTAGAAATGCAAATTATGATGAATTAAACAGTTGCTTCAAGAATATTGATTGGGATTTGATTTTGTCCAACGATTCACTGGATGATAATTTGAATAATTTTTATTCTTGTGTTAATAATGCAATTAATTCTCATGTTAATTTGAAGAAAAGAATTACGTCAAATCACCCAAAATGGTTTGATTCAAATATGATTAATTTGAAAAATAAATTGAATAAATTGGCTAAAAAGAGACATAATTCGTTGAAAGATAACATTGATTTTAAATTGTCTCGTACGGAGTATAATAGATATTCACGCATTGCCTATAAAAATTATATGATGAAAATGGAGAAATTAGTTGTTGATGATCCAATGGAATTTTTTAAATACGTTAATGATGTCAGAAGGACTACCAATGACTTTCCAAATGAAATGCATTATAAAGATCAAAAATCATGCAAAAATAAAGATATTGCTAATCTTTTTGGTAAATTTTTTGGTTCAGCATATACTCAACACAATTTGAGTCCGTCTGATATTTGTAATATTGGAAGTTTTGAAACAGTTATGAACTTATGTCATAATATTCCCAAATTGATTATTGATGAGTCTGTTATATTACAAAATGTACTAAATCTTCCAAATAATTTAATTTCTGGTCCTGATCGGTTGCCTAATTTGTTTATTAAAAGATGTATTGATGCACTTATTAAGCCAATTTTTTTTTTAATGGACAAATCACTTAAATTGGGTTATGTTCCTGGCTTATGGAAGTCTTCTTTTGTAAAACCGATATTTAAAAGTGGATCGAGAAATAATATTGATAATTATAGAGGTGTGGCATTGAGTGATAAATTTTGATTCGATAATTGCGAAGCACTTAATTTTCATATTAAGAAATAATAGATTCTACCAGATGGTTTTGTAGAGGTAGATCGATATTAAAATTTGGTAGAGTTTACTTCGAAATTTAGTTAAGCCTCATATCAAAATGCTTTATATGTTGCTAGCATTCAAGTATTTGACTTTTGACCCATAATTAAGTAATGGTTTAATTGTCGATCTAATTGATTCGTATATATAATTAAAAAGTAAAATTAACGATTGTAATCACATTATTTACTTGGTACGGGTCAAGGTTATCCCATTGCTGCAACGTTGTTCATATTGTTTATTGCGGATTTACCCAATTTCAGTGGTAATTCAACAATTCTTTCGTTTGCGGATATGTTAGACTTCTCATCACGTAGATTCAGTTGATGATTTTATACTCTTCAAATTTAATAAGTGACAAATTTTAAAATCATTAGTTAATATTAAAAAAAAAAATATATCCTTGTTGTGATTGATTAATTATACAGGTAAAATCAAAATAAGGACTTATTTTGATAAAAGCTTTAAAAATATTAGTAATGGTTCAACTAAATTCTATAACTTTTGCATATGACTACCAAAAATTATTTTTTATTTTTGTTCTATTTTAGAATATGTAAGTAAATATACAAAAAAAGTATGAATAATTCAAAATTTGTGTATGCTTTAAAAATTTACAATGGAACCTAAAGTATGAAATAGACAAATCGTATGCAAAGTGCTTTATTAGTAAAGCTCTTTGAATTAATATTTTGTAAATAGTTAAATATAAAAAGAAATATTAATTGTAAAATAAAGTATATTGTATTTATCCATCTCTAACATATATAACATTTAATTTCATTTAGCTTTATTATTATTTTATTATTATTATTACTGCACCAAACAGCGTTTCTTCGCCAAAGGTGGTTTATTTAAATGATTTTTAAAAATATTTACAATTGATTTACATGAAATAGTTGATTCAATAATTGTATCGAATCAACAATCCATTGCCAATCCTAATGATTTCGGAGCAAGTCTCTGTGATTGCTGAACTACAAAAATGAATCGAAATGAGACAAACAATTATTGGTTAATCTATCGGTTTCATAAATAATTCATTCAATCTTTTCTTAACTACTTCCGAACTGACATTAAAGTCTATTACAAATTCATTCAACAATTTATAATTATAGTACTTGTTAAAAGTTTCAATTAAAATATTCAAGGGCATATGTTTTTGATAGCCATGATTAACAGATTGAATTCTTAAAAATTCAATATTTCTGACAGAATGATAAGGAATTCTGAATTGAATTTTTTCCAAAAGAACATCCGAACAAATTTCACCCTTGATCAGCTTTAGGATGAACATTATTTGAGCAATACTCCTGCGATTTTCTAAAGAAATCATTCGTAACAGCAGCAGTCTATTTTCATACTTTGGGAGGTGAAATCCATTATTCCATTTGAATCTTCTTAAAGCATACAGCAAAAATTGCTTCTGAACAGACTCAATTCGTCTTGCCTGTCCCAAGCTGTGAGTGTTCCAAACCTGAGAACCATATTCTAAAATAGGAATAACGAAACTGAAAAATAAAATTTTAATTGTATATGGATCATTAAAATCTTTAGCAAAACGTTTGATCCAGGCCAGTCTTGATCTTGCCTTCGCTATCACTGATTCAACATGGGCCTTGAAATTAAGTTTCCCGTCCAATATCACACCAAGATCCTTAATTTGATCAACTCTTTCAATTTTTGAATCACCAATCGAATAATTGAATTCAATCGCATTACCAAAGCGTTGAAAAATCATTAATTTCGTCTTTTTAACATTCAATTTCAACTGATTCAAATTAAAATAACTAACTATATTGTTCAAACTCTTTTGGAGAGTTAAACAATCATCAATTGAAGCAATATTGTGGGAAAGTCTAACATCATCTGCAAATGAAAGAATTGATGAGTCACCACTGTATTTTGGTAAATCAATGATAAACAAAATAAACAAGGTTGCAGCAATGGGATAACCTTGACCCGTACCCGAAAAAACCTCAATAGGATCTGATTCACAATCATTTACTTTGATAATTTGTTTCCTACCATTCATATAAGAATTTAACCAATTTAAAAGTTGTGAATTCAATCCCATGATATTTAATTTATGCATCAAAAGTTCAACATTTACAGAATCAAATGCTTTAGCCACATCAATGTAAATTGCATCTGTTTGATTATGTGGCTTTAGTTCATTCAACGTCTGAGAAGTAAATTCAACCAAATTCGTAATAGTTGATCTTCCCTTTACAAAACCATGTTGACTCACATCAACCATATTCTTAATATGAAAATTCAAGTGTGTCGCAATAATTGAATCCAAAATCTTTGGAATCACATTTTGTAGAGCAACACCCCTGTAATTCTCAATATCATTCTTTGAACCACTTTTAAATATAGGTTTAACGAAAGATGATTTCCATAAATTAGGAACATAACCATATTTGAGCGATTTATCTAACAAAATAGAAATTGGTTTACTCAAGGTACCAATACATTTTTTAATAAACAAATTAGGTAAACGATCAGGACCAGAAATTAAATTATTAGGAATTTCAAGAATTTTTTGAATAATATCTGCTTCATCAATAATCAATTTGGGAATATTTTGACATAAATTCACAATAGCTTCAAAACTTCCGAAGTTACATATATCTGATAAATTTAAATTGTGTCGAGTATATGCAGAAGCGAAAAATTCACCAAAAAGATTTGCAATTTCTGTATCTTTGCAAGATTTTCGATCATTGTAATGCATTTCATTCGGAAAGTCATTGGTAGTCTTCCTAATTGCATTAACATACTTGAAAAATTCCATTGGATCATCGACAATCAATTCCTCCATTTTCATCTTATAGTTATTATAAGCAATTCGAGAATATCTATTATATTCCGTACGAGCAATTTTAAAACAATTGTCATCTTGCAATGAATTATGCCTTTTTTTAAGCAATTAATTCAATTTATTCTTTAAATTAATCATAATTGAATCAAACCACTTAGGATGAGTAGAAACAATTCTTTTCTTTAACTTAATATGAGAGTCAATTGCGTTATTGACACAAGAATAAAAATTGTTCAAATTAATATCAAGTGAGTTATCAGATAATAACAAATCCCAATTAATATTGTTGAAACAGTCATTTATGATATCATAATCAGCATTTCTAAAATCAAGAAAAAAACAATGATTGAAATTATTGAAATCATTCTGGCTTCCATAAATGACAATCTCAATGGGTTTGTGATGGATTTCAGATTTCACCAAGTAAATATCACTATTTAGGCAATATAACAAGTCTGGGTCATTTGTCCAGATCAAATCCAACATCTTACCATTATCATTTGAAAAACCATTAACTTGTAATAAACCAAACTCATGAAAGGAATCCAAAATAAATAACTCCTTCCTCGAACACGCATTAATAGGATAGAAAATGTTCGGATTATCAATGTCATTCGAAATCCACAATAGATCAGGTAAATTGAAATCACCCGATACAATAATTGAATCTTTGCGAATTGATTTCGATAATAAGAAATTCATTGCATTAACAATATTCTCAAAAACTTTAAATGGTGAATAATAATGTTGCAGCAATGAGGTAACCCTGAAGAAACAAAGATAGGGTTTGATTCATAATTGCTAACTTTAACAATTTGCTTTCTATCACTCATATAAGACTTAATACAACTCAAAAGTTGATCATTCAGACCCATAAAATTTATTTTGTGAATCAAGAGGTCAAAGTTCACAGAGTCAAACGCCTTAGCAACATCAATATATATTGCATCCGTTTGATTATGAGGTCTAAGTTCACTCAATGTTTGAGATGTGAATTCTACCAAGTTAGTAATGGTTGATCTGCCTCTAACAAAACCATGCTGACTTGAATCAATTATATTTTTTATATGAAAATTCAAGTGTTTCGCAATGATTGAATCCAAAAGTTTGGGAATCACATTTTGCATAGCAACACCCATATAATTTTCAATATTATTCCTTGATCCGTTTTTATGAATTGGTTTGACAAAGGAAATCTTCCATAAATCAGGAACATGACCAAAATTGAGTGATTTACTCAGTAAAACATGTATACGTTCAATTAAAACTCTAATACAGTTCTTAATAAACAAATTTGGTATATTATCCGGACCAGAAATTAAATTATTTGGTAAATCATGGACTTGTTGCAAAATAACATCTTCATCAATATTCAAATTGGGAATATTCTGACATAAGTCCTTTATTGATTTAAAATCCTCATCATTGCAGGCATCAGACACAACCAATTTATGCTGTGTATAAGCAGAAGAGAAAAATTCTGCAAAAAGATTAGTGATTTCAATACCATCACATGACTGAAAGCCATTATAAAACATTTCATTTGGAAGATTACAGTTGGTTTTCCTAACTGCATTCACATGCTTGAAAAATTCCATTGGATCTGAATTAATCATCTCCTCCATCGCTATTTTATAATTATTATAGGCAATACGAGAATTTCGATGATAATCCGTTCGAGCAGATTTAAAATTATTATCATCATCCAATGACTTGTGTCTCCGTTTCCGTAATTTGTTCACTCTGTTCTTCAAATTAATTAGGTTAGAATCAAACCATTTAGGGTGAATCGAATTATTTTTCCTTTTCAAATTAACGTGTGTATCTATTGCACTCTTAATGCAAGAGTAGAATTTATTCAAGTTATCATCAATAGAATCATTTGATAATAATAAATCCCAATCAATATTGGAAAAATAATCATTTATTAAATTGTAATCTGCATTTCTAAAATCTAAATATGTGCAGTGTTCTTTTTCAAAACCAACATTAATTTTATGATCAAAAATGATAATTTCAATGGTTTTGTGATGAATCTCAGATTTAACTAAAAATATATCACTATTAATGCAATACAACAAATCTGGATCATTAGTCCAAACCAAATCCAACATATTACCATTATTGTTTGAACAACCATTAATTTGAGATAAACCAAATTCATGAAATGAGTCCAAAATCAAAAATTCTCTCTTAGAACAAGCATTAATTGGATAGGAAACATTTGGATTATCATTGTCATTCGAAATCCACAACAAGTCAGGTAAATTAAAATCACCTGAAATTACAATTGAATCACTATTATCGGTTTTTAAGAATAAATCTTTTAAAGCATTAACATTATTTTCAAAAACTTCAAATGGAAAATTCGGTCGAATATACAACTCCACCAAATAAAACTTTCTATGTTCAATGTTAATACAAACACAGACAATTTCAGCACCATACCATTCACCATCAAATATTAAATGACCATTCAATGATTTATGAGTGGCGATCAAAACACCACCACCACGAACCTTTTTCACAATCTGATCTCTCTCAGTAGAACTCGATCTATCACAGCGAAAAACATCGTAGTTCATTGGGAAAATTTCCGAATTCTTGATGGTATCATCTAAATGAGTTTCACATAACATATAAATTTTAAATTCATTAATTAGTATACTGGAAAAAAAATTCAGGCAACTTTGTCTTCAAACCATTAATATTACATGTGTAAATATGATGATTTTCATTTAATAATGGTGTTGATACATCATGGGAAAATTTGCGGTTGGAATGAATGGAACCGAATTGACATTGGTCATTTGAAATGGATTGTGACGATAGTATGGCTGCTGATGAATTGGAGGCGGTTGATTGAATTCCATTCGCCAAAAAGGATAATATTGATTTTGCGGTAAAACATCTCGACTTTGCCGTGAATAACCATTTTGATTAAAACGATTTTTAGAATTAAAAATATTCTGATTATTACGGTGATCATCGCTGATTATATTATTATTCTGTTCAATTCTGTCACGTTTCTTTGATAATTTTATATTATCCTTGATGTAATGTTTTTGCATATTCTTTGATGGAATCGAACGATTTTGTAAATTTGATAATTCATTCTTATTTTTCAATGTGGTTTTTAAATTATCTCGATTAACAGCAGGATCAACTTTATTCAATTTTCCAGAATTCCCTTTACCATTGAATCTATGTACAAATGGCTTAATCTGATAATTCGGTGACCAAATGCCTGAATTAAACAATAAATCACAAACACCTTTACTCAAGGTAGAAATTTTGAAGCTGATATGTTTGTATTTTTTATTCACTTTTTTACTCGCAAAATCAACCCTAAATGAATCCGATTTAATTCCCAGTTTTCCAGTTATTAATGAAACTAGATCATCAGTTGTGAAATCATTGGCAAATTTTGAAACATGTAATATGTAAACACCATCTAAAGGCTTAATAACTGGTTTCACAATTACTTCTGGTTTATCTGGAGTTTCATTAAACCGATCAAGTTGAGTAACCAATTTTGAAATCACACATTGCTTCAAATCAGCAATTTCAACATGAATTTTCGTAATTTCAGCAACAATATCAAAATTATTCAAGTCCATTGAATCATCAGATGAATTTCTCAACTGTTTGAATCTCTTCATCACTTGAGACAAATTTTCATTATAAGCATCCTCTGATGATATTTGTCCAACGTCACTTTGAGAACGATCATTAATTGAATTGCTTTTATCTATTCCGATCTCTGAATCATCTTGAACAATCTCATTAAGCGTGTCTTGAAATTGGTCTGTACTCAATTTCACATCATTTCTACTCTTATCAAAAAACTTATCATTGCAAATTTCACATGTGACAGCAAACGATGAACTTTCACTGAAAATGTAACAAAAAAACTTCAGATTTTCATCATTCTCTTCATTTGGTGTCACAATAACCCATGATCCATCTTTAAACTTTTTCGCCAAACCAAAATATTCAAGTAGTTTTTTAACATGTTCTTCTTTTTTCCTCATACATTAAACAAATATTGGATTACTGCAAAATTTACATTTCAAAAAAATACCACCATATGTCAAACCCTGACATTTACTTTTAACACAGCAATGCAAATTTGTCAAGATTACAACAACAAAAAATTAATACTTGAATAAATCACAAAAAAGTTTAACAAAATCCACTTATTAGAAATGAACTTCAATGAATCTTTGTAAAACCAGTATAATTACTTTGTAAATAAAACAAATTAGTGTAAAAATGATGGCAAATAATTCACAGTCATTAATCTTTACAATTTTTTTTTCTACCATTCATATAAGATGCAATCCAATTCAAAAGTTGACAATTCAAACCCATAATTTGCAATTTATGTATTAAAATGTCGATATTCACTGAATCGAATGCTTTAGCGTTTCAACTCATTCAAAGTTTGCGAAGTAAATTCTACTAAATTGGTGATTGTCGATCTTCCTTTCACAAAGCCATGTTGACTTGTATCAACTAAGTTTTTAATATGAAATTTCAAGTGTTTCGCAACAAAGTGTCAGATAAATTCAAGTTGCGCTGAGTATATGCAGAGGCAAAAAAATTAGCAAAAATATTCGCAATATCTTTATTTTCGCATGTCTTCTGATTATTGTAATGCATTTCATGCGGAAAATCATTGCTAGTCTTTCTAACTGTATTTACGAACTTGGAAAACTCCATTGGATCATTAACAATCAATTCCTCCATTTTAACCTTATAATTATTATAAGCAATACGCGAATATTTCTGAAATTCAAGTCATAATCCAATGAATTATGCCTTTTTTTTCAATCTATTTTTTAAAATAATGATTTTTGAATCAAACCATTTTGGATGAGATGAATTAATTCTCTTCTTCAAAACAACGTGTAAATCAATTGCATCATAAACACTCGAATAAAAAAGTTTTAAATTGTCTTTAAGTGAGTCCTTTGATAATACGAAATTCCAATCTACATTGATTGAGTGATCATTTAAATCATTATAATTGGCATTTCTAAAATCATAATAGAAACTAAAATTGGAATTTTTTCCCATTATTCTCTTGGATATGAGATATGTAACAACAATTTCAATGGATCTGTGATGCACTTCACATTTCACTAAAAAAAATATCACTATTTAAACAATATAACAGGTCTGGGTCATTCCTCCAGATCAAATCCAATATGTTTCCATTATTAATCGAAGTTCTATTAATCTGTGACAAACCAAACCATTGGAAAGAATCCAGAATAATTCCTTCCTTGAATATGCATTTATAGGATATGAAATATTTGGATCATCAATGTCATCAGATATCCATAACAAATCAGACAAATTAAAATCACCGGACACAATGATTGAATCTTTTTGGACTGATTTCGTAATTAAAAATTCAATTATAGTAACAATGTTCTCAAAAATCTTAAATGGTGAATTTGGTCTGATGTACAATTCAATCAAATAAAACTTTCGGTAATTAATATTAATGCCAACACAAATAATCTCTGCACCATAAAAATCGCCATCAAAAATTAACTGACCATGATTTATGAGTAGCAATTAATACGCCACATCCATGAGACTTTTTGGTGATTTTATCCTTCTCAGTTTGAATTGATTGATCACAACGAAAAACATCAAAATCAATGGGAAAAATTTCATTGCTATTCATGTACGGTATTGGATATGTCTGATTCCAAAAAGAAGGACCATTCCAATAAGGTCTATGTTGATTATGATTAAAATGTCGTTGTGGTGGATATAGTTCCCGACCAAATTGGTTATGGTTACGTTGATTGTTATTGTTATTGTTGTGGTTTTGACTGTTGTTATATTTGTTATTATTATTGTTGTTAATGTTTTTGCTTCTGCTGTTGTTACTGCTGTTTACTATTTTTGTTACTGTTTTTATTACTGTTTTTGTTCCTGTTATTATTCACGTTATTGTTACAGGGTGGGCCAGGATAACTGTCGGTTTTATATTAATTGAAAAATGTATTTTTTTTAATTAAATCAAATATTTTTTTTATTAAATGTTAAATTAAGGTCCAAAATTTGTTTTTCATTTTTTGGTTTTGAATCTGCTTGCTTTGTTGCGGATTACCAATCGCAAAAGTTTTGAAAACGATTTACACGCGGCACGCACCATTTCAATGGGAATATCGTTCCAAATTTTGACGATTTTCTTTTTTGAATGCATCCAATGTTGAAGTTTTCGTAATCTTCAGACCATTTAGCTTCGATTCCATGTAACCCCACACAAAAAAATCTAATGGATTTAAGTCTTGAGGCGATGGCAGCCATTCATCTTTCTTAATGAAAACCGGCACATTTTCACTTAACCACTGTTGCACTGTGTTTGCTCGATGTGACGGTGCTTCGTCTTGCTGAAACACCCATGGTTCATTACGAAACACTCTTCTGGCATGTGGCAACAATTTTGAACGCAATATTTCTTCTTTGTACACAGATGCATTGATTTTTACGCCACTTTCAACGAAAACAAGAGGAAATTTGTGGTCGGCCGAAACGGCGCCCCAAACCATGACTTTTGGTACATTCTAAAATCTTTCAACCACCAAATCATCTTCAGGAAGGTCCTCAATAGTCACTGCGTAAACACGATCATTTTGCGCATTAAGACTTGGTTGTAAAAGGATCAATTTTTCATCTGAGAAAACGATATTTGAAGTTACGTGCCGGCGCAACAATTCTTTGCATTTTTGGATTCTGTCTTGCTTGTTTTTGATTGTTAATCCGTGTTTCTTGGTTTTTTTGTACGGTTTCACTCCTAAATCTTCTTTTAATACTCGTCGCATGGAAGATCAACTGATATTATGCTCACGAGCCAAGACTCTGGCACTTCTTCTCGGATTTCTTCTCGTACCTTTTTGACCAGATCTTTTGTTCGTACAGATCTTTTACTGCCCCACTGTTCCACGTTTCTCGTATCGTTTTATAGTATACTATAAACGTATACGTTCAATGAACTTCAAGTTGATATTTTCATCGTGAAGCCGGCGAAAAATACCCACTTGTCGCAAACCTTTTTTATATAAATTCAAAACGAGTTAACGTTTCACATCCATTGTTATTGCAAAGTAAATAAGAACTGCGCAATAATGCTTGTCATCACAATGGATGGCCAAAACATGAACAAACATAACGGTAAACAAAAGGGTAGTCGGAAAGTTAATATAGTGGTACAAAGAAACGACAGTTATCCTGGCCCACCCTGCACACATAGAAATAAGTGTCAGTGTTTATGTATTAGTGATTCTTATTTGTGAATCTGAAACAGAATTCTTTTCACCACTACAAAAATTCTTTTTCGTGAAAACGAATTTTGGTTATGTTGTGTAAAAAATCAGCACGTAATTTTATATCTGAACTGTCACCCATATATATTTGACACAACATAACCAAAATTCGTTTTCACGAAAAAGAATTTTTGTAGTGGTGAAAAGAATTCTGTTTCAGATTCACAAATAAGAATCACTAATACATAAACACTGACACTTATTTCTATGTGTGTGTAATGTTACCCGAATGAACTTTCGGAGTTACAGTTAAAACCGATTTTTGTCTTTGTACTAATTTAGTAATGACATGTTCTGGCTTCCAAAATGTACCATTCAAAATTATTTCACAATTTCTTCTTGAAAATGTACAGATCTTGAAGGAAGAGAATTTCTTTCCCTTAAACTTTTTGCGTGATAAATTTTCTACGGAGAATGTGTCCGATTTCAAGTCTGTTTTCTCTATGATAAGCGAAACAATGTCACTCGGTTTATATTCAAATTTCGATGCATGAATTGAAAAAAACCCACCAACATGTGACGGAACAGTCTTCGGATGAACTACCCTTTCAATTCTGTTCTGGCGGTAAAAATTTCAGAATTATTCTGGCTAGGGTTAGCCTCATTCATTCGTTCATTTTTTTTTTTTTCATTTTGGAAAATTCCTGTTGAAGTGTTCTCAGATGTAGTTGATGGGTCTGATCTCCGTTATAACAGTGTTTTGATTTGAACGTTTTCAGAATTCAATTGATCAATTTCACTGTTCAATTTTTTAATCTCATCCGGATCATCAACTGATAATTCACCATTTTGGATCTTAAAAGAGTCCGCCTTACACAAATCACATGTAACTGCATATGGTGATTCTTGTGAAAAAATTTTTTGGAAGGCTGCCATAACTACTTTCAACAAATCCATAGTCACTTTCTTTGAGTCATCCATAATGCCCAATTGAGTCAAAAGACATGTTGTTTCAAGACCACACATTTTGTAAAGGCATTTTATATATACAGTCATGGACAAAATTGAGTATACCCCTTATGAAAAAAAATTCTTTGGTTCATTTCATTGCGTTTTTATCGAATTTTTGTTACGATAAGGATTATATTTTTTGTAAAATAATGTATTCTAAATAATACCGAGAGATTTTTGATAAATATTTTTGAATTTTAGGATTTTTATTTAAAAATGTAGAAGTATGGCGTTTTTGCGTTGGACAAAATTGAGTATACTGTGTAATAATTTGAATGAAAAATGAAGAAAAATCAAAAAAATGTTTGGGATTCGGTCTAATTCTAATATTTGGTGTTTCCACCGTTGGCTTTGATCACAGCTTGAAGTCGATTCGGCATGCTTTCAACCAAATTTTGCAAATAATCTGGACTGAGTTCATTCCATGCAGTTTTGAGGCTTTCATAGAAAGTTTCGCCATTTGTGCGGCCACTCGGTGGTACTTTTGAGTCGAGTTGGGACCATAGGTTCTCAATTGGGTTTAAGTCTGCACTTTGAGCTGGCCATTCGAGAACATTGATTGCAGCATTTTAGGAAAAAGCGCTTAGTTACGCCGGCCGTATGCTTCGGATCATTGTCCTGCTAGAATATAAATTGATCAGCAATATTCATCTTGCGGGCTGATTCTTTGAGATTGTGTGCCAAAATGTGGATATAATATCGAGCATCCATAATACCATTGATTTTGTGCAAATTTCCAACACCGAACCACGAGAAACACCCCCACACCATAATGGAGCCGCCGCCATATTTCACAGTTTTCGTGGTGTTCTTGTCAAGCAGCGCCTCGCCGCATTTTCGGTAAATTTTACGGCGTTTTTTCTTACCAACCAATTCAAACTTACTTTCATCGCTCCAAATGATGTTTTTCCAAAAAGATTTTGGCTTATCGATGTATTTTTTGGCGAACGCCAGACGTTTCTTCTTGTTGGTTGGTGTGATTAATGGCTTCCTGATAGATACACGGCTAAAAAATTGTTTTTCGTGCAATCTTCGGCGGATTGTTTTTGTGGAAACATTCAAATTGAGTTCATCTTTGATTTCTGTACTCGTGGTGTCAGATTTCTTCTTTATTTGTCGAATAATAAGCGCATCTTCTCTCTCGGTTGTCGCACGTTTACGACCACGACCTGATATATTACCGATTTGTTGTGTTTTCTCGAACTTTTTACATATTTTTTGCACAGCTGATTTTGAAACAGAGTATTTTTCAGCGATTTTACCGTAACCCAGACCGTTTTGGTGATCCTGAATAATTAAATTTCGGATCTGAAGAGCGATTTCATTTCGCGCCGCCATCATGTCAATGCACAATGATAAAATTATCGAATTTCATAATGTGCAGCAACAGAAACGTTAAAAACAACTTGTTCACCATGCAGAATAACGGTACCGTTAGCTGACAAGTGATACAATACGAAAACAAAACATTCTACGCAATGAACAATCTAAAACAATACACAGTATACTCAATTTTGTCCAACGCAAAAACGCCATACTTCTACATTTTTAAATAAAAATCCTAAAATTCAAAAATATTTATCAAAAATCTCTCGGTATTATTTGGAATACATTATTTTACAAAAAATATAATCCTTATCGTAACAAAAATTCGATAAAAACGCAATGAAATGAACCAAAGAATTTTTTTTCATAAGGGGTATACTCAATTTTGTCCATGACTGTATATATTTTTTGCAAAGATAGCAAACAACGTGTAGGCCATTCAATTTTTCACTGTTACAATTATTTCTAACACAACAATGCATTATGATTAATTAAATAACAAAATAAATATTATTGAAAATTAGTTTATCTGAAAGTATTTTTTCAAAATAATATATTTTGTTTTCTAGGTTTCCTGGTTGATGGAGAACTATGAAACGGCTGAAGGTGTAAGTTTGCCAAGATCAACGTTATATAACCATTATATGCGCCACTGTAATGAACATAAATTGGACGCTGTAAATGCGGCTAGCTTTGGAAAATTAATTCGATCAGTATTCACTGGCTTGCGCACAAGACGATTGGGAACAAGAGGAAATTCTAAGTATCATTACTACGGAATACGTGTTAAGCCCGGTTCAAATTTGGCCTCTACAACCGAAGAAAAACCCCAAACTTCGAATAATTCTCAAACACACCCAAATACATTAACACATCAAGCAACTTCAAGTAGCGTTGGCAAATCTAGAAAATCAACATCAAAAACAGAATCATATGAAGCGTGTTCACAGGTATATTTTCAAAATACATTTTTGTGACTTTTCATTAAAATATTCCTCGTATTTAGTTCCTTGGTGATGGAAATGGGGCTATTCCGCTTTTCCCAGCAATTGATTTTGTTGAAGATATGCCTGAGGATATCACACATGAGGATGTGGACACACTCCGATCAATTTATCGTGAACATTGCGAAGCATTTTTAGACGCAATTTTAAATTTGGAGTTCAGCACAATTGAATCATTATGGAGAGAATTTTGGCGAGCACAAGATAATAATAATGGTGAAGAATGTGAAGAAGAGAAATATCTTAGCAAATATAAGTTATATAATTTATTACAATGTAATGCGATTCAGGAATTCATTAAAGAGGTAAATGAAACAAACATAAAATAGATAAGATTCCAGTACGAATTAATCGTTGGTTGTAAAGCAAAATTGAGATGTATGCGGGTAGTGTTCGTTATAAAAATATTTCTTTGTTCGTTCGTTCGAAGGAATTGAAATTTTCATTTTTGTTCGTTCATTCGTTCATTTATCCGTTCGCTATTAGTGGGATTTTTGACTAAGACTAGCAAAATTTACAATTGATGTTTCTCACTTATCCGAAATGAAAAAACGCAAAATATGCAAATTTCATGGAATTTGGCTCACCCATTCCTAGGGTTTAGCCTCGCTAAAGGTGTTAGAATCAATGAAAAAATATGTTATTTTTATTAACGACGAACAAACGAACAATTGTTGGCCTACCTTTATGCGGGAATGATTTATTTTATAAAATGATATTAACATCTCAATCAACAACATTTCAGATTGATTTCAATTTCTACCAAAATATGGTTGATGTTCTTATACCAGATGTTTTGCGGCCAATACCTAGCGCATTAACACAAGCTATACGAAATTTTGCGAAAAATTTAGAGAACTGGATGACTTCAGCAATGACGGGATGTCCAGAAAAAATAGTTCAAATAAAACTCAGTGCTGTATCAGCTTTTAGCCAAACTTTACGTCGTTATACTTCGCTTAATCATTTAGCGCAAGCAGCGCGTGCAGTGTTACAAAACAGCACACAAATTACACAAATGCTTTGCGATCTGAACCGCGTTGACTTTCATAATGTTCAAGTATGTATTGTATATTTTATTAAAATTATTTCAAGAAATTGAGAGCCTTTCATGATAGTTTATTAATACAAAAACTACATATAATCTCAATTATTTAAAAAAATATAAAATGCAACAATTGACAGCAGAATACCGAATAATATAAAAAAATTGATAGTTTAGAGAAAATAAATGTTTAGCATTATAAATATTTCATAAGATATTCTAGCGGCATTTTAGATGAAAAAGAACGGTCAGCTTGAAAATCGTGTTTTAATTAATTAAAGTAGAATGTTTGGTTTTATATTATATTCTAGGAGCAGGCGGCATGGGTTTGTGAATGTGATTCATCTACTGTACAAAGATTAGAAAATGAATTCAAAGCTGCTCTGCAACAGCAAAACTCTTTGGAACAATGGGCAACATGGCTACGTTTGGTTGTAGACAGTGCTCTCGAGGATTATGAAGGGAAACCAACATTTCCAAAAGCAGCACGTCAATTTTTATTAAAGTGGAGTTTTTACAGCTCAATGGTCATTCGTGATTTGACACTTCGTTCTGCCGCTAGTTTCGGTAGTTTTCATCTAATTCGATTGCTATATGATGAATATATGTTCTTCATCGTTGAACACAAAGTGGCGGAGGCAACACAAACAACTCCAATTGCAGTGATGGGAAAATCAGATCGAATTGTATAATATGTTGCAATCATTTATGATAACTTCTTTGAATATATATTTTTTTTTTCAGAACACAAACACGCCGGGTATGAATTCTTTGTTTGAAACATCGTATGAGCATGAAGAAATAAAAAATGAAAATAATCCAAAGCGAATACGCAGTTAATACACAATTCAGCAAATTTCACAATGTATTCTATTTCGTCTCTTTTACTTTCTATGTAATGTGAAAAAGCGATTGGAGCATCAATTGTATGATACAAAGGACTAAATAACTGATTAAGATTTATGTTGAAATAGTGACATTCTACATATATTCTAAGTTTTGGTGAAAGAATCATTTTAAGATACGAATATGCAAAATTGGTTGGTATGAGTATTTTGAGAATTATTTACATTTTTATGTATGCAATTATGCATTTATCTAAATTACGTGGAATTAATCAAATTCGTATTACTTATTTATTAACCTGGGACATGTAAAAATTCTCGATTTTGGGCAAACTAATCTGGAAGGATGAGGTAAAATATTTACGAAAAAATACTAAAATATTTATTTATTTTCAAAAATCTTGGTATACTTAGGAAAAATCATCGAAATATTTACGATAAATATTGTGAAAAAATTTTGTTCAATATTGTACGACTGGGGTTTAATTGGAGTAATATTGGTAAAAACATACAATATTCAACATATTTTCACAAAAATTCTACATTTTTACTCAATAAATGTTTGAATGAAATATGTAATACTTTGCCCTGTAATTATATTTAGGTTAATCCTAGATATTATCATACTTCTGTCATAGCTATAGAAGCTATAGATAAATAGCCTATCTACCAAGAAATCATCAAAATTAAGATAAGTCCAAAGAATATATTATGTTGTTCAATATGGCAACAAAGCTATCCACCATTTCATTATAATTTTCGTTATTCGTTTCCTATTTCAAAATTATAAAGAAAACGAAATTTATCCTGTACATATATTTGGCTCACAAGAAAAGATAACTTAAATTACATGAAAAAAACATCAAAAAACATTCAGCAAATAGCAAAATTTAATTTCATAATAAAAAAGAATTTAATGTAAAATAAAAAAGTAAAGGACTCACTGTACTGTTCCATGTCATCTTGGATAAGCTTATCAAATACAAATAATCATAAAGTACGTTTTCGTATCGTTGACGATTTTTTTCATACGATCGCAATCGTTGAACAATTATTTTGTATGGAACAAATCGTCAACGATTGCTATCGCCGGCCTGGGAAAACGTATCTATATTTTAAATTTTAATTAGTGAGAAATAAATATAATGAATATTCAACAAAACTTTTAGGAATTTATGGCAAATTTTCAAATAAAAAAAGCAATTTTTTTAATGAAAAAAAAAAAACACTTCACCCCCACTCGCTCATCATTTTATTGAAATAAATTGTACGAGAAACATAATATTTGAAGCATAAGTTATTATGATTATTTCAAGTCTATTATGCAAACATAAATATTATCGTAAATATTTTGACTATTTTATCTTAGGCGACTATAAAGAGTGAGCTATTTCAAGAATGAACAATTATTAGATGTTTATAAATAAATATTTTTAAGTAATGTCTAACAAAATTATCACCAAAAATTTTAATTTGATCTATGGGAAAAAGAAAAGCTATGAATCACGATCCTCAGAAACAATTTTTAACTTTTAATTATCCAATGTATTTTTTTATTTATATTAAAAAACATGAAAACTCAGGTAAATGTTTAAACTCATGTCCCGGGTTAATTTAATATCATCAACAACAACATTATCATTTGTCAGCAATTTCTGTGTTCAAGGAAACTGACGAATTGGTTTTATAAGTATCATAACGCATATATATAAATTATCGTTCGGATATAAGTTTTAAGTTTTAAATCGAAGGATAGGCCATATTTCATATAATGAAACACTTGCTGTAGGCTCTGTATTGAGAATAATTTGATTATGAATCTGTAATGGCGATTAGAAAAAATGCAAATGAATAATTTCTCACATGAAATAATTCTACTACTAATGGAAATAATAGTTAAGAGAACATTTAACTGCTTATTAGCAGCTAAAAAAACTTTCAAATGATTCTCATTTTCTCGAAAATATTTGGTTTGCAATATGAAAAATATAAGTTGATGGACTTGCATTTTTCAATGAATAAAACATCGAATAAATTCTTTGAGCCTTAAGAGGAACCTATAACCATTCCAAAATTATTTCTATAACCATATAGGGGAATGCGACTTTCAATTCTTCAAAAACATACAGAAAATTCATATTTTCGCGCTGTTTTATTCCGTACTCATTCAAACCTTCATATAGGTGTCATAACAACTTAAACATCGCTAATATTTCAAATGCCAATTAAATACTTTAAACATAGAATTATAGAAAATAATTTGCTACAATTTTGAATGATCTTCTCCGCGATATTGTTTTGAATTAAAAAATGGTTAAGTG
Source organism: Resseliella maxima (assembly GCA_029041755.1). Lineage (NCBI taxonomy): Eukaryota > Metazoa > Arthropoda > Insecta > Diptera > Cecidomyiidae > Resseliella > Resseliella maxima. The sequence continues at coordinate 228,798 of JAQOWM010000943.1, read as the reverse complement.
GTTCGAAATATGAACAAAATAATTGGCTAAAAGGTGTCCATAGTTTTAGAGATACATTTGAAAATTGCCATGAAGTAAATACAATAATAAATTTTTTGTTGTATCACACACTATGGTTACAAGAGAATTGACCTTAAGTAAGTATTTCTATTTACCAGACACTCGAGCAAGCAGGCTTACTACTCATTCATGGGCAAGAAGGGTATTTGCGTTTTACCCTCCCTGTAATTTTTCGAGAGGATACCTTTTCTTCGATTTTTCAAAATTGATGAGCAAAAAAAGAGGTCTTCGTATTCCAAATCGAAGACTTTTTTTTAGCTCTTCACTTTTATTCAATGGAAAATTATTCAAAATTGCTAAGATTTTTTGAGCTTAAATCCATTTTTTCGAAATTTCTAGGGTTCGAAAACTGAAGACCATTTTTTTGCAATTTTTCAAATCGCAATTCACAACCACACCTCCCCTGCGATTCTTCACCTTGCCCATGTATGTTACTACTGATTCCTTCCTACTCCGCAATAAATTTCATTTATTAAAATGAAAATAACAAATCAAACCACGAATTACACTTTTCAAGTGTAAACATAATATAGAATGGAATGTCAAACATAAAGTATCAGCTTATCGATTCAAAATGTATAAATACTTCCGATTATATCAAGACACACAGAGACATGTCTTAACCTTCAATATATTTATGAAAAACCCGCAGGGACTCGTGAAAATTTACAATTTTTCTACGAGTCTTCCGGATGAAAGCAGAAAACAAAGTCAATTTATACAAGTCGTATCCCCTCAAGTTTTAAACATCACCAATGATAATTTTGGAAACAATACTCTAATTTATAATTTATAACGTGTGTTTAATTTTTCCATTCATAAAGAGAAAAAATTAAAATAGAACTTTTGGTAGAACTAAAATATATTTTGTCATATTTACAACTAAATAGCACTAGAATATTTCACACTATTTGCTTGAAAAGTGCAATAGTTATAAGATTATAAAAAATATGAATTTATTCAAAATATATGATCCAAAGCAAACAACCATTTTGAAGAAAGTATTTGAGTAGAATAACACGCATTCGAATTCACATAGTGACGATTCCAAGATTTACTATAATTTTAATTTTAGAAGTAAAAAAAAATAGAGTAAAAATAATACGATCAAATCGATTATTATCGATACGTTTCTGGCAGTTGGTTGCTTTTCCTATTTACTTGTGTTCCTTTTAGAACCTGCCTAATGGGTAGTACCTATCGTCTTATGTGAAATTTACCCAATTATTTCAAAATGTTTGAAAAAAATATTTCCACAAGCAAATAAAAAATACATATTCGTCTGAAAAAAATAATAACAACCAATATTCTGTTACAATTATGGAAAGAAATATTTCAGGTCAAAATCAACATGGAGGAATCTCACTTTTTCACTAAAAAGAGAAATCTTGTAGGTTTTTAAGCCATTATGGTATAAATTCAGATCATATTACGGATAAATTTCAAATTTCTCGCTGAATAATAATAAAAAATTAGTAATAATTATGCAAAGTATCAGGTTTGGTGTTTAAAAAGTAACGAAAATTCTAGGTTTTTCATAGTTTGTTTGGGCATTAAAGGGTTATTATTTCCAAAGCAACCTTTTGAATGTGTACAGTTGCAGTCCTTTTGAAATGGTGATTAAAATTAAACACTTTGAACAATCCGCTTCTATTTTAGTATATATCTTGGTTACATTTGAATACGGTCTCCAACTTTCCGATGTGTGCAAATTTTCAATTCTTCCGCGTTGTATCAAATGTGTCCACATTTGAAGCACCCCGTTGAAATTGAAATTGACATTTTGCGATTTAACATTTTGCGACAACTTTTACTAAAGATAGACTAATATATCCATTCTTTTTAAAACCCGTCCATTTATCAAATAGAACAAAACACTATACCCAATCCGATTCTGATTTTATCGAAAATTTTGAACGATTCTTGGTAAGGAGGTTTCTGAGTATTGCCTACTTATCGAAATTTGTTTGTTTGTTGTATTTGTGATCTACCAATATAATGTATGTGTTTGTACACAAAATAGAGTGTTGTGGTTGTGCCTCACGCAATTTACAGATTTAACACACAGATCTTTTATGTATACAATAGAAAGAGAAATTACATTCGAAAAGATATTTATTTTCGCACTTAATTTGTAAGTAGAAATTAAAACAATTTTCATGCATAGATTTTTTTTATGAAAGGACTTATATATAATATTGATATAAATACATGCATGTTGAAGCACAAAACGATATCATCCTACCAATATGTAATTACAATAAATATATAAAAAAAAATGAAAATGGAAATGTTTTATGTGTTAAAATTCTTTTATTATCTTTATGTTTATGCAAAATTTTAATGGGTGAGTTTTTTGAAGGAATACAAGTTTTTTTATTTGTCCAAGAAATATTCACATTCCTTTCCGGTTCAACTCGTTCTTATTCAAAGACTTTACATCGAAACAATTGAACACTATTCGGTGGTCAACTCGCTATAAAGCAATCAAACCTTTGCATAGAAACTTGAAACAAATTTTGGCCACACTTGATGAGTTTTATGGTGATGAATCATTCGATCAACACAATCGATACATTGCTGAATCTATTGCAACTTAAATTGACTTCAAATTGTTCGTTCTGTTTGCATTGGGAAAGAAGTTTTAGAACAGTTTTAACGAGTTTCACAATCACTGCAAAATGTTAAATCGAACATAGCGAGTGCAATCAGACCTGAATGAATTTCCATAAGATTCATAGAAATTAAATGGATATGATAAAAAAATCTAAGATGTTCTTAATCGCTGAAGGAAATGAAATTCTAACTACATTTGAAACGCCCAGACGTTGAGAAAAAGAAAACATGTTTTGGCTATTTCAAAGGAACTATTTGATTTATTCTATTATTTATTTAAAATACACTTTTTGTATTTATGATAGACATCACCAAAGAGTGAAATCGATGAACGATTGCTGTTCTGTCATCGCATAATGAGTTATATTCATTCTGATATGACTTATTATTTGAAGGACATTATGCGAATGGTGAGCTATTCATATCATGCAAAAAACTTGAAAATGCTTTGCAAAGAGATGAAATAACTGAACGAAATTTTCAACGAACTAAGAATTCTTGGTCGATTATCAAAAGAAAACAAACCAATTGATTGCATTATTGAAATTTTAAATTTGACTGCAAAAAGTCATTTAGAAAATTTGCTTCCAAATACAGCTATAACAACAACAACAACAATCATTTAAAGACCATTAATGCCTTTCAGCGTCTGGTCTGTTTTGTAATGGTCGGCCAACAACAATTCTCCTCCAACGTACCCTATCGAGAGCCAGGTCTTCAGTTTCCCTATTCCAGTCATACCCTCTTTCATTCAAATCATTTTTTACCGAATCCAAATATCGTCTTCGCGGCCTACCTCTACCTCTCGGTGCATTCACTTCAGCATTCAAAATTAACTTTGGCAAACGATACTCATTCATACGCTGTACATGACCAAACCATCTCAACCTAGACTTTCTTGCTACTTCATCAATCGAATCCACATTCAAATCTTCCCGTATTCTTTCATTCCTAATTCTATTTTCCCATTGATACCTACGCGACACACCCGAAATCATACGTAAAACTTTCATATCAGCCACCTCCAAACCATGAATTAAATTATTTGAATCGACCCAGCTCTCGCTGCCATACATGATAGTTGGTCTGAAGATTGACCCATGAATCATCAACTTCGTCTCCTTACTCAACTCTCGTTTATTGAAAACATGTGACCTAAGTTGAGCAACAACTTTGTTACCATTCACTCTGCGATGTTCGAACTCCTTATCCAGTTTGCCATCTTCCGAAAAGATGCATCCTAGATATTTGAATTGCGACACCTGCTCAAGCACACCTCCATTCAACATACAAATTACTTGTTTCCTATCTTTCCCTATATGCATAACCTGTGTCTTTGAGCTGCTAATGGTCATTCCATAGTTCGTACAAGCCGCTTCAAGCAATGTTTCCCCCCAAAACTACGTTACCCCTCAGCTTAGCTGACTTGATCAGTTTGTCCATATAAATTATAAATAAAAGCGGTGATATTGTACAGCCCTGTCGAAGACCATTTCGCACTTCAAACCATTCACTCAATTCCCCATCTACTCTCACAGCCGCTTCACAATATCTATACAAGCTCTTAATTGCACTCAGCAGGGAACCATTCACACCATATTCACCCAACACCGACCAGAGCTTATCTCTAGGTATGCAATCATACGCTTTTTGCAAATCAACAAAACATACATACATATCCTTGTTTCTCTCATGGAACTTCTCTATTAGTTGTCTCATGCAAAAAATTTGATCTTGACATCCGCGCATCGGTCTGAATCCCGATTGGTTTTCATCCAAGAGCGATTCGACAATAGCTCTGGTACGTTTTTCTAAAATTGCACTATATACTTTTCCGACAACGCTCAATAAAGAAATTCCACGGTAGTTGTTACAATCCTTATTACTTCCTTTCTTATGGAGAGGAGAGATAACTGCACCACCCTTAAATACAGCTATTCTATATCGAATTATTTTGACTGTTCCATTCAATGTTGCTACTGACGAAAGATCATTGTCGAAATTAAAACTCATCAAGACCAACGCAACATAATGTGTCAGGATCTTTTAGGACGAAAAAGACTTGGCGGAAAATATCGATTATGGCGATGTGGTTATAGAATTTGCTAATGTTAAAGCAATAAAATTTGGCACTATTTAATGTTAATCTTTCACCTTTTTCTAAAAAACAAAAATAATCATACTCGTAAAAATAAATTTGAATTATGGATAACGTTGCGAAAATATCAAAAAAGGCACTAGTAAAAATAAAAGGTCTTACATAAGTAAGGCGTACTTTTGCCTAAACTTTTCCGCACTGGTGTCCACAATATTTCTTTTTTTTTTCGTTTTACATTTTATTTTTGTTTTTCATTTTTTTAACAATTTTCCAAGTAAGAGAATACATATTTGGAATTTTGAACGTTAGGCATTTTATTTTTGTTTCTTGATAGTGGAGATATTTATGAAGATATAAAACTATTTGAAATAAGTTTTTTTCTTTGATGAATAATGTATTTCATGATGTTTTTGACACCAAATATTATGAATTATGGTCGAAATGGGTATAGATTCTGTTGCTTCATTGAGAACAACCAAAAATTATTTGTAATTGATGTTTGAAATTGCATTGTTACTTTTGTTTGAAGAAATTTCCAAAATAAACTCTACCATTCACTCAAAATGTGCAAATTGTTAAATAAATGTGCTTGTTTGAAGCTGAATTATATGCGGACAATGATTTCAAACATACTAAACTGTTCGAAATTTTTCTAAAAAAATTTACTTATCTCACAATAAATTATTATTATTATTACTGCACCAAACAGCGTTTCTTCGCCAAAGGTGGTTTATTTAAATTATTTTAAAAGAATTAACATAAAATAGTTGATTCAAAAATTGTATCGAATCAACAATCCGTTGCCAATCCTAACGATTTCGGAGCAAGTCTCTGTGATTGCTGAACTACAAAATGAATCAAAAAGAAACAAAAAATTGTTGGTTAATCCATTGGTTTTTTAAACATTTCAATCAATCTTTTCTTAACTACTTCCGAGCTGATATTAAAGTCTATTACAAACTCATTCAACAATTTTTCATTATAATATTTGTTGAATGTTTTTTTTTTTTTTTTTTTTTTTTTAACTTTTATGAAAAATTAAAATTTTCCTTGATTTTAGCTTAAATGTGTGCATAATTTGCTTTGATGGATCAAAATGTATTCACTTTTAAGCAATCGAACTGGAATTTGAAGCAATACGAGGCCATAAATCAGCGCATTCTTTTGCAACTGGACCAGTAATAGCGGAACCTTTCATTTCACCCTTGTTGTTTACTATTACACCCGCATTGTCCTCGAAGTATATAAACACCACGTCACGCCTTTTGAATGGTTTTCGTTGACGAATGACAACGGCTGGCATAACCTTTTTACGCAATTCTGGTTTACCCTTTTTTACTGTGGCAACGAACATGTCACCTGCACCAGCGGCTGGCAAACGATTCAAACGACCACGAATGCCATGAACAGCAATGACATACAAGTTTTTACCACCTGTGTTGTCAGCACAGTTAATGACAGCACCAACTGGCAAACCAAGTGAAATACGGAATTTTCCTCCGGCGGTACCACCACGACCTCTCTTAGACATTGTGAAGTGTTTTCTACGAAAGGGAAATACACAAAAGCTTACTGTGTTTCAATTAAAATATTTATAGGCATATTCTTTTGATAGCTATGATTAACAACATGAGTTCTCAAGAATTCAATATTTCTGACAGAATGATATGGAATTCTAAATTGTATCTTTTTCAAAAGAGACTCCGAACATATTTCACCCTTGATCAGCTTCAGGATGAACATTTTTTGAGCAACACTTCTGCGATTTTCCAAAGTAATCATTTGTAGTAGAAGCAATCTATGTTCATAGATTCGGAAGGTGAAATCCATCGCCCCATCTGAATCTTCTCAAAGCATACAGCAAAAATTGTTTTTGAACAGATTCAATTCGTTTCGACTGTCCTATATTGTGTGAATTCCATACCTGAGATCCATATTCTAAAATAGGAACAACGAAACTAAAAAATAATATTTTTATTGTATAAGGGTCATTAAATTCACGTGCAAAACGCTTGATCCAAGCCAGTCTGGATCTAGCTCTTGCACAGTACTTAAAATTCTAATACTTCTATATGAAATTCCATATAGTGGAGACGCCCATACGTAATTCCATATAAACCTATTACTTTCATACGTCATTGCCAATAAACGAATAAGTATAGGTACGCATGACATTTCTATGTTTACTGTGTTTCACAAAGCTTGCTGTTTGTGAATATTTAAAATTATACAGTGTTTATTATCGTGAAAAATGTAAAAATGTATTATATTTTAAGAGTTAAATATCAAGATGAAAAAAAATTCTTCACTTTAAGTGAAGATGAATTAGATTGGAAAAAGTTCGTTGATAAAGGTAGTAAGTGGTTCTCCACAAAAATATGAAAATCATTCTTAGAATATCTACTGCATTTGATCGTTTATTTTGTAGGTCTTTCGATGTTCGGTGTTAAAATCCATGAACAAAGCACTGTTCATTTAACAGATAACCTTGGAACAAAAATACCTCAAGACATGTTTATAAATATTATAAAAAATTTTGGAAAAGGAAGCAATTTTTATGTGGAAATAAAATTCTTCTCTGTAAAAAACTACAATAATGATTTGGTAACGCCACAAGTAATAGTTTTTCCCATACCTGGTTTTTCTATTTATTATTATTATTATTATTATTATTATTATTACTGCACCAAACAGCGTTTCTTCGCCAAAGGTGGTTTATTAAAATAATTAAAATATATTTACAATTCATTAAATTAGAATAATTAGTTCAATAATTGCATCGATTCATCAATCAATTGCCAATCCTAACGATTTCGGAGCAAGTCACTATGATTTCTGAACTGCAAAACTGAATCCAAAAACAAACAGACATTGATCAGTGTATCAAATTCTTAAACAATCCAATTAACCTTTTCTTAACAGCATCCGAACTAACATTAAAATCAATTACAAACTCATTCAGATTTCGTTTATTATAATATTTGTTAAATTTCTCAACTAAGATTTTCAAAGGCATATACTTCTGATAACCAATGTTCTCTGTGTGAATTTTCAAAAATTCAAAATTTCTGACAGAATGATATGGAATCCTGAATTGAATTTTCTCCAAAAGAACCATCGAACAAATTTCACCCTTGATCAATTTTAATATGAATAATATCTGAGCAACACTTCTGCGGTTTTCCAATGAAATCATTTGTAACAACAGCAATCTATGTTCATATTTCGGTAGTTTGAATCCATCACTCCAATTGAATTTTCTCAATGCAAACAGTAAAAATTGCTTCTGAACAGATTCTATACGTCTTGCCTGTCCAACATTGTTAGCATTCCATACTTGAGAGCCATATTCTAGAATAGGAACAACGAAACTAAAAAATAATAATTTTATTGTATATGGATCTTTGAAACAATACCCAAAACGTTTAATCCAAGCCAATCTCGACCTTGCTTTCGCAACCATGGATTCAATGTGAGCTTTGAAATTATTTTCAATCAATTTCTAATATGTTTTTGAATAAATTTCATTTAAAGCAACACGAGCAGTATTTCGAATCAAATAATTTGAAATATTTTTTGGAAGAAGAAAAAGAAGCCATGCAAAAATATGACAATGGACCTACACAAGAGCATCAATTGTGGTTTTTCCTCGACTAACATTCAAAAATAGTCAAATTGGTGGAATTGTTAGTATACTTTAACTGTTTTCACTTAAATTGAATTGAATTAAACGATGTGATCATAATTTTTCAAAAAATTTTCAGGATTTGCTTGTTAAAGGTGATAGTGGATGGTTCAACGCACGATTAGCTTATGTACGTAGTGTTCAAAATGGTATGAACAAAAGTGCAAGACACAAAAAATTAAATGGAAGCCATTTGAATGCAAGTACTTCAAATGAAGAACATATACAGATTGATGATGAAGCAGCAGCTGCTGATGTTTTGTATTTGAAATCTTCACTCATTACTGATGAGAATTTGGATATATTTACACAAAAACTGAATTCTACTAGAGAATTCCGACAGAAAATGTTACTAGACAAAAGCATCAATTTCCGTACTTTTTCACTCATCCGCAATTGGTAAAAATAATATGTTATAATAGCTTCTTTAACACTCGACTTATCCAAAAAATATTCACAGATTTTAAAAGAATTTGAACAATTGTATCTCGAAATTGACGCTTCATCTTTTTTGAACAAGTGGCCTGAAATAGGTCCACAGATAAGCAACATACTGATTCAACATTACAACGTCGCAAAAGTTTCATCTGATTGGTTGGAAGATGTTGAAAATATCTTGGTTTTGCTTAAAATGTTCCCATCACGTCAAGTAGTTACGACCTACTGCATCTTATGCAACATTCAAAAAATCAGTTGAAAATTTGATTCATTTCGAACCGGTAAATATAATTTTAAAAACAACAAAAATCTAACAAATACAATACTGATTTTTTTCCATAATTTCCTATCCAGCTGAATGCAGCACCAATGACAACAAAAAAAGGCTTTCCACATATCGTTGCTTGTGGTGATTCTATGCTTGATTTGCGGTATTACTACATTCAAATTGAAAATTTAGCATTCGTTGTAAGATAATTTAAATTTATTCTTAAGCATGGATATATATTTTATACTTTAAATTGTTTTTTTTAAATCATATAAATTTTGGTTTGTATTTTTGATTATTTAAGGTTCCTCAATCGTTTAAATTTCTTGAAACCTTTGATTTATATTTCAAATTACATAAAATCTTCAATCAATCGTTTGAGCCGAGCAAAGCGATGCAACCCAAAACACTACGCGTCTCTGTCAGAATTAAGTATATATTAAATACACGTCTGACACAAAGTACGCATCAACTACGCGCCTTCACATTCTGCGTCAAATGAGTTTTTGAACACTTTTCAACAACTGTTTGAAAGTAACAACGTATTTTCGTATTGTGATATAATAATTTGTATTACACAAGCAACATAAACAGATATTACAACACATCTTTGTTGTTGAAAAATATTTATTGTAAATTTGTAATTTTTATTTCAATTTAATTTAATAAACAATATCACGAAAAGTGTTTGAGATTTTTGGCTCCTGAAATACAGCTATTTTCCTTTTACCTCTGTGCTATGTTAATCGTATTGTGTATTGTTATGTATTTGATAATTGTTTGTGTGTTGAACACATCCTATAGTGACGGTCTATGTATTTATTTTCATCCTTTAATTTTCAAGAAGCTAAATCCGAAATTATGTTCGAATAAATAAGTTTTAAGCTATTAATGTACTGCGTATATTTTTAAAAAATATAAAAAAATGTTTAATGAAAATACGGAACTTATTTACTTTTGTGTACTTATAGCAGGTATCGTAGTGAAATGACAGACGCGTAATTGATATTTTGCATTTTGACAGTTCGGTTGCATCCCTTTGGAGCCGAGCTTGGTAAATATGATGATTTTTGTTCAACATTCAATTTTTAAAATGCCTCAAACTGGTATCAAGCCAACTGGTATCAACAGGTTGTATGAATGAAGTGGCAAATATGTTAAATTGATTATTACTATCACTCAATTTTTCGATTTTCAATAACGCTTCACAATTTCACAATGGATCTCAGTCAAATGCATTTATTTTCAAAAAAATATACGTATATAGCATGTTTTAAAAAGACTGATCGAAGATATTCACTTATTTATATATTTTGAAATAAACCTGTTATTTAGTGAAATTTACTATATGAACTCATTTGAAAAAAATGATACAAATGGATATTAAATATTAATAAAATCAACTTTATCTTTATTTTGCTAATCAATTTATTCAACAGCTTCCAGAACATCCAATGTTTCAATAAAAATGAAAGTTTTTTCTTCCATGTGCTTGACGTCATATGGCTTTTTAAATTTCAGGTCATTAAATGGAATTAGTTTGCGACTTGGAATTAGTTTAATGCACAACTGCGTTTGACGCCTTTCGTTTCTGTAAAATCCACTTTTTCCGAATTTGACACGATTTTTAAATGAGACTCATAAATATCAATAGTACGAAGTTGTAAACGATTCTCTTCAGCCATTGTTTCAGTTTCTTTTTTCGTTGCACAACAAAATCGGCAAAAGTACGAATTAAAACTTTCGACCATGCCAAGACATGTATTGGCCCCTAAATTGTCGAAGCCCAAGTATACAATAGTTCCTTTAATATTGGTTTCTGCATCAATATTTATGCCATTTGTTTCAAGTTCCTTTATCTCCAATATAATATGTTCTCACAAATCGTTAAAGTCCGTTTCTTTTGTTTTAATGTCATCAGATCGACAAAGAGAAATTAAATGTATGTTAGGTAATTTTGATAGAAATTTATTAGGGACATTCTTAATCCTAAAATAAATCGGGCACATTTTATGCAATCCGGATTTGGAACCGAGAGCGTCACATATTTCGAAGTCATCCGTTGCGATTTGAATTTGAATGGCGTGAGGCTGAGAGACAAAGAGCGCACTATTTTTATATCTACTACCACAACATAAATTCCTTCATGACATTCATGACGACTTTCACATAAATATTTTTCGAAATACATGTCTTTGAATTCCTTTTGGCTGAACAAAGTTCGAAGTGTTTGAAGAATCAAGATGTAATGAAATTTTGATTGTAATAAACGTGGAACGGCTGAATTAAATTGTTTATCACGAATCATTTCCCAGTGAGTGCCAAGAGCCTTTTCTTGTGGTGCAACAAATAATTCATTTTTCATTAGTTTTTGGTTACGTCTATAGGATGTGCAGATCTCAGATAACTTATTCTGTACAAATTCCATTGCTAATTTTAACACATCATCTTTGTTATAACGAACATCATTCAAAAGATTGCGACATAAATGTGTGAATTCTTCAATTAATCTCTTCACTTGGTTTTACAAATGTAGGAATCTGTGAGACTGAGATTTCATTTTCCTTTGTAAAAATTTGTGTTTCAGAACTATTTTTTGTGGATAACAAACACTGTTTTACGTGTGTACGCAAAGCGTCAAATGTATGATACTTTTTGTCACATTTTGGAACTAAGCATGATATTTCATTAACATTTTCCTTTATAAAATGAATTTTTTTAAGATGTTAGCATATGGTATATCACACAATTTTTCTTCACACAAATAACAGATTAAATTCATTTTTGCTTCAAGAAATTATACTTTTTAAATTTGGTTATGTTTTTTGATTGCTTTTTTTTGGATCTGTCAATTTTGAAAAAGTTACTGGAAATACATATAAAAATAATACGTTTATATGGGGTTACGTATGGGCGTCTCCACTATATGGAATCTCGTATAGAATTATTAGAATTTTAAGTACTGTGTGCTATCATGGATTCAATATGAGCTTTGAAATTAAGTTTCTCGTCCAAAATAACACCAAGATCCTTAATTTGAAAACTCTTTCAATTACTGAATCACCAATACTGTAATTAAAATCAGTCACATTACCAAAGCAATGAAATATCATTTTTGTTTTTTTAACATTCAAAAAACTAACAACACTATTTAAACTCTCTTGAAGAGTATGACAGTCATCAATTGAATTTATGTGATGAGAAAGTCTAACATCATCTGCAAATGATAAAATCGTTGATTTACCGCTGAATTTGGGAAGATCAGCGATAAACAATAAATTGTTGAATATGTTCACATTATGTGTCTTTTCTAATACAAATGAATGGGGTACCGCATTTTAGTCGCGCGAATCTTAGTCGCATAAAAAAACGAATTTTGGTCGCTCGATTTTTTTGCGAACAAAATTCGTAATGCAAAACGAATTTTGGTCGCGAACAAGAACGCATTTTGTTCGCAACACTATTTGTATTGAAAACTCCACTTTGATCCCACTTTGTCTATCCTCATCCCCGAAATTTGTCCTTTGTCTCCCATAGAAATTGCAGCGCGACCGAAATTCGCGCGACCAAAATAGTATGACCCAAATGAATCAAAGAATCCCATATTAAAATCACACAGTAAAAATGAATTCAAGGTCTACTATGTAAAACTCTCCATATTTTCACAAAATAAGTAAAGTTTTTTGCCCTTAGAATGTCATAAAATTACATTTTTACGCACATTCCCATACAAAAGTGACCTTTTCCACCAAAAATCTCATCTGAGGACCAAAAATACAATCAAATCGACTTTTCATCGGTAAGACAAGTATTTTTGACAAATTGCTTCTAACGTTTTTGTCATTTTTTTGACGTTTTTATGATAATCGCTACATATATGTAATTACCGACTTTAAGAAATAGAAAACGCTATAGAAAAAGAACCAACCAAACCTTAAATAAGTTTCATATAATTGTGAGAAAGTGATAGGATTATGGCGATTATACGCAATCAAGAAAACTTTACTAAAATGAAATATTAAAATTGTGATCAACTAGTTGCGAAATTTTTTTTCGAAATTTGTAATTATAAACTATTATGAAAACTAATGGACACACTTGTTTGTCACAAACATTCGTTTTGAGTGTAATATCGACTGATATTTTGGGTGGTACTGAAAAATTGCTTTCAGTACTTTTCAGTTTCTTCCAGAATAAGCATGGGGTTATTTACTATTGAATGACTCTACCGAATGTCAAAAGTACTAGCAGCTACTTTGATCAATTTGAAATGTACTAGGTGAAGACTAAATGTAAAATGTGTATCCATTTACGCGTATACTGTCGCTTCGTTGTTGTATGTTTGTGAAGCAAACTCACACAGAAAGAGGTGCTTTGCTTTGGTGTACGCGTCTTGTGATGCGATATACACACACCGATTTCAAATGTTGAAATTCAGCTACATTCAGACAATCTGAAATGTAGTAACGAGACTGTGTGTGAGTGAGTGTGCTTCACGAACATACAACTACGAAGCGACAGTATACGCGTAAATGAATATATTTTACATTCACAGTCTTCACTCAGTACATTTCAAATTGATCAAAGTACCTGCTAGTACTTTTGACATTCGGTAGAGCCATTCAATAGTAAATAACCCCATGAGAATAAGTCAGTTTTTCCAGTGTTTCAGTGCGTTGTTCCTTTTCCCAGAAATGTTTATATCACAAAATATAATAGCTTCAAGCGTCAAATCATCTCTTAACATAATACCAAATATAAGCAACATTGGATACGTATAATTATTTCATAAATTTCAAATTTTCAGTACAGTTGTGCAAATAGTACATATTCTCCTAGCGATATGTCTTTAAACAACATTTTTTTTCAAAATATTCTTTCTATGTAGACGAATCACGACATTTATATTCCTTACAGAATTTCATTTTAGTGGCAGGATTGTTTTATCCATTAAAATATTCAAAATGTGAATAGTACACGAAGAAATAAAGTTAAGTACTAGATTCAATTTGAAACGTCATTGTGGATATTTGTCAAAAATGACATTTTATTTTTTTCATAAATGGAAATATTCTCTGTTCATAAATTGTGAAATAATACAATAAAGAAGATGACTGATTCCGATGATGATTGGTTTGAAAAAGATGTAGATAAGTTTGTGGTTAAAGTAGCAAAAAATAATAAAACTACATCCCAAATTTCCGACAACACAGATGATACAAACGTTACAACTCCATCTTATTTCGCGCATTTTGATTCTGGTTTGTTCATTTATATTATTGAACGACTTCACAAAATCTCAATCAACATTAGGGATCTTTTAAAATCAAATAGTAGTTGTTTTATTCCATAGGAAATCTTCATATTATAAAATATCGATGAACTTATCTTTTGTTACAGAGTATGGAGGTAGTTATACCACAAGTACCAGGAAGCAGATAGACCAAAATTGCAAACCTGCTACAAATTCTCTTGCAAGAAAATCACCACACATTCAAGCACTTTCCTATAAGAGATTAAATTTTATTTTAGAACAAACTCCTGTTAACATTTTTCTTGACATAATACAAAATGAATGTGGTTTCTTTGAAACATTGAATCGATCATCAAATTCGGTTGAAATGGTTCTTTCAACTATGAAAGTTATACACTCATTTATTAAAACTCCATTTATTGAACACATTCGAAAATTTTTAAACAGAGTACTTGATATAAACATCTTTTGGGAACAAATTGAGAAATTGTTAAGGGAAACAATTATAGAACAAAAACCAAATCATAATTCCAAATTCAAGAAGAAAAAAAATATAATCCAACAACATAAAAACGATAATGAGCTGTGGCAACTTGCTCTCCATTTATTCACTTCAATATCAAAGTTTGTTGAAATACCTAGGGCTTTTATTGAAAATATCTGCTCCATTATCAAAGAAAACAAAAATGACAACTTAAATTTGAACCAATTTCAAGAAAAGTTCCACCTTTTACTTAATGAAGTAATCGCTGATTCTTTTCATCAAGTGAATATTTACCCACGACTTGATGAATTAAATCAAAAAAAAAAAATACCTACACATGTGAAATCAAATGTAGTAGAAGGACGTTTCGAAAGTGTCGCCCATTATTTAGAAATTCATTTGGTTTTGTTACGAGAAGATTTTATTGGTCCACTTCGTGAGGGAATTTGTCAAATCATTGAGGAGACCAATTGTGATCCCACAGTTGAACCAAAGTCAAATTTCAACGTACGAGTTTATCCAAATGTTCGAATATTAATCAAACAAATCAATAAAGCTAATTTCAAACGTGAATATCTAATGGTTGATTTAGATGCCAAATTTCGTTCTGATTTGAATCACTTGACAATAAATAAAAAACATAATAATAATATGTATTCTAAAAAGTTGATGTTCGGATCCTTACTATGTTTTTCATCTTCACCAAAGTTTGAAGATTTAATAATTGCAATTGTTTCACACCGTGATGTAGATTTACTTAATTGTGGCTATGTAAGTACAAAATGTTTCATCAAGGATTAGATTTGAAAATAAATACGTTATATATTTATATGTTTTTAATTTTATTTTATTTTATTTTATTTAGGTTCAAATAGAAATAATTCATTCGAATATGAAAACCTCTGTATTTGATCGAGATTTCCTAATGTGCGAAAGTGAAGTTTATTTCGAAAACTATCGCCATGTATACAATGTCCTAAAATCTTTTACTGATGAAACATTTCCAATGAGAAACTATATAATAAACGTTGACGTAAGTTTGTTACAACTCTATTATAATATATTATTTTAAATCTGAAAGTTGTACCTTTTCAGCCTTTACCTCATCCCCCAAGCTATTTAGATATGAACGAAAAAATTTGTTTCTATTACAAACAGCACTTATTGGATTTACAAAATACTTCGAACTGGCCAGCTGCATCATCGTTAGCATTGGATTTATCCCAAATGGAAGCAATGAAATGTGCTTTAACTAGGCAACTTTCTGTGATTCAGGGTAATTATGAACTTAAACAGGCATCATGATTATGAACTTAAATGACAATTTAATAACCATAGAAAGAAATACTAGAAAAATATATGATCATTAGTATTTAAATATTAAACAACTACGTCTGTCCAAAACACTCAGTTCCATAAGAGTCTCCTTTTCGTATGAAATACAGATAACACATTACTAAACCATTTTAATAAATGTATTCATGCAGTAATTTTCTGATAGAATACAGATTTCTGATTGAAAGGGAAAGAACTAATATTACACAATTTTTGTGTATCGTTAAAAAATTGAAGCCAATTTTTCGAACCATAAATCAATTGTCGGACTAGATTTTTCAACAGGTGGAAATTCTATAGAAAGATATCAATAATGATAATTATAAAAGAAGAATAAGTGCCAGGATATTTGAAACTTTTTTCGAAAACTAGTTTTTCTAGGTTGCAAATATGTCAAGTTATGGTGGAAATTTGTGGAAAACCGAAAGAAAACTGCTAATCGAATGACTTTGAAAAACCCGTTTCAGACAGAGCTCTGCATTTTCACAATTGAGCACCTAAATTCGGCGAATTAATGACTTACAGAGTGTGCCATAATAACTGTGCCTCTTTTCCACTCGCTTGTTAATACATATTATTTTATGATTTTCATATATTAGTCTGCCTTTTAGTGGTATATTTATTGATTTTTTTAGCTACACAATGCTTACCAAAAGTAAGCTTATAATAACAAATGATGAGAAATGCCAATAGTCTCAATATTAAAAAAAGTATAGTTATTACGCACCCTGTAGTTTATAATATAAAGTCATGTAAAACGACTTTTATCGTATATTTCACTACAAATTAACAACGGTGTTTAACCCTCTAGTGCATGCATTTTTTCAGAACGTTGCTAGTAAAGCCGATTGTACAGATTGATGGGCATTAATAAGAAATAAAATAACATTAATTTCCTTATTTTTGTCCAAACATAACATATTATTAACGTTAATAAGAATTATCTTATTAATATGTTTGAAAAAAGTCTTATTATTAATATTTTTTAGATATCTTATTAATATTTTAATAAGATCAAAAATATTTTCGAAGCATTATTTTTTAAATTAAAACATTAACATATTAATAAAATTTCGCCAACATATATACAATTTTTTTTTTTCGCAAAAAAACCGTTTTAAAAAAAATTCCGTCAGTTTAAAAAAAAAAAAAAAAATTAATCAAAATTAAAAAATAAAATTTTTCGGAAAATAACTTCTAAGGTATTTTCCGATTTCGCACATTTCGAAATTTGAATTTGATATAATATTCACATATCTACTTTATTTAAGTCGATTTTCTTTTTTAAAATTCATTTTCAACTAATTTCAATTCTCAAATGATTTGTAAATGTTGAAATATTTTTTTTCGATATTTCTTATTTTTTCTAAATGTTGGCTGTTGATTCACTCCATAAAAGTATATATAATAATATATATAACAATTGATAGTCCTTTCTTTAAAATGAAAATTTATATGCTTTCGCAGAAATTAATTCACTAGGACAACGATTGATTACATCATCTTTTCCTCGTTTTGCCATAATGTCAATTGAGAAAAAAAAAAATGAATTTTAAAAATGAAAATGGACTTAAATAAAGTAGATACGGAATCAAATTCAAATTTTCGAAATGTGCGAAATCGGAAAATACGCGAAAAAAAAATGGTATGTTATTAATATGTTGGCGAAATTTTATATTTTTCATAATTTCATTATAATATTCGTTGAATGTTTCAATTAAAATATTCAAAGGCATATTCTTTTGATAGCCATGATTAACAACATGAATTTTCAAAAATTCAATATTTCTGACAGAATGATATGGAATTCTAAATTGTATCTTTTCCAAAAGAAACTCCGAACATATTTCACCCTTGATCAGCTTGAAAGGTTGAACCTTTTTGAATATAATTTAAGTCATAGGTAAAATGATTTTTTGTTGGGTTTGCATTTTAAACACGATTATTCAATGTCTGTCTAATTGCGATCTGATGCCCTAGATGGTTGAGAATTAAGTAAATCTTATGACCTATTATATATTATATACATTATGTGAAATATTTACATTATAATAATATTAAACAGGACCTCCTGGCACAGGCAAAACGCATTTGGGTCTTACAATCATTGCTATACTTTTAATGAATACAGATTCTCAAATATTGGTTGTTAGCTATACTAACCATGCGCTTGATCAGTTTTTAACCGGAATTCGAAAATACACGGACAGTATTGTCCGTATAGGTAATCAGTCAAAAAATGAGCATCTTGACTGTTTTAACATAAAAAAAATATGTGAAAATAAAATTACCGATAACCGTATAAAATCAAGTCTGTTCAAGCTCAACGTGACGTATTCAGAAGCTGTGAGAGAGTTTCATCATCTTCAACATTCTGAAATAGATGATTGTACATACGAAAATTATGAAAAAATTGAGGTAAAATGTTTTGATTCATTCAGTAATTATAACTCATAATTATTAAGTATACTCATACGCAGGCTAAACTTCAGTCAATTTCACGAATGCAAGAAGAGATTAAACAAATTGCTGAATATCAAGTTATAAAATCTAAGCGAATCATTGGAATCACAACAACAGGTGCAGCAAGATGTAACGCATTAATGCGTCTATTGCAAACTCCAATTGGTATACACATTGCAGGCCTAATTACTCATTTCGTTTTTCAAATTCCGTGTTTTTATTGTTCTTCTCCCATACATAATTCTTCAGTAATATTTGAAGAGGCAGCAGAAATACTCGAAGCAAATTGTGTTGCAGCATTAACGGAAAGTGTTCAACATTTGATTTTAATAGGTAAGTTTTGATATATAATATAATTTTCAAAGAAAATGTCATTTACATCTATTTCAGGAGATCATCAACAATTGCGCCCAATAACGAGTGTCTACGATTTAGCAAAAAAGTTCCATATGGATATCTCATTGTTTGAGCGTATGATCAACAATAAAATGCATTATGTTAAATTAACTACACAATATCGAATGAGATCGGAAATTGCAAATTTGATACGAAATACTATCTACAACGAATTAGAAGACGATGAGAGCGTGCAGCAATATCCAAATATAATGGGAATGGCAAAAAATTTATATTTTATCAATCACACTGAATTAGAATCAGATGTACGTCATAATCATATTGCATACTTTTATTCACAGTGTATTGCAGTTAATTAAGATTATTTTAACATATTTAATTAGGAATTTGATGAAGTGACAAAGAAAAATGAATATGAATCGAAATTTATTGTTTGCTTGTGCAATTACCTTGTGCAACAAGGTTATAAAACTAATGAAATTACTATTTTAACTACGTACAATGGACAAGTTAATCAACTCATGCAGGTATAAAGGCTTCATTCACGAATTAACCTGATGCAAATACAACATTTTTATTTTATTTTAGGATCGAAATTTGTTTGAAAATTTAAGACAAGTGCTTGTAACTACAGTAGATAATTTTCAAGGGGAAGAAAATAAAATAATATTGCTTTCATTAGTCAGAAGCAATTCTATGAATAATATAGGGTATTTGACCTTTAAGAATCGAATTTGCGTGGCATTGTCACGAGCTAAGTATGGGTTATATATTATTGGCAATATGAACGTATTTAGTCGAGCTTCAACAATTTGGGCACGAATTTGTGATGAATTGAAATGTCAACAATCGATAAGTAATGAACTTGAACTGAAATGCTTTAACCATGGAATGTCTCAAAAGGTAGTTTCTATTCGATATATTTCACAATGCAAAAACTAATGGTTTTCTTATTTAAATTTCTTGATCAGATATCCAACCCTTCAGATTTTGATCAAATAAAATCAGGCGGATGTCAAAATGACTGTGATGCAGAACTTAAATGTGGTCATCGCTGCAGTTTAAGATGTCATACTTTGGCTTTCGAACATGTTTCTACCTGCGCCTGTATATGAAAACTTAAAATTATATTAGTCTCCAACTAGAATGGAATGGATTATTGATGAATGAATTCATTTTTAATAACTTGAAATCCTTTGTTCTTCTATCGCAACTATTCGGTGGTAAAATTATTTATTTACATTTATAATTTATTTTTTTTTTTATCAATTTTTTTCTCAAAATTAAAATATTTATTTTTTTAAATTTCCAAAAGTAGTTTTATTGTGAATTTTGTATTAAAATTTTGTGATTTTGTTGAAGTTTTCTTAAATAATTCTTTAAATTTCATTTAATCAAGGCAATGTCACAAGTAAAACCGCATTATTGTGTTGAAAACCAGAGAATTAATTTTTGAATTGTACATTTTGCAATAATAATATACTTGCCCACAGTAGTATTTGTTGAATGTATGCGAAATAGAGATAGCAAGGATATTATGATGAAAGACTTTCTTGCTCCATAGATGGAGTGATAATTAATTCAATAAAATTTGACAATTTCAAGAGTGTTTTTGCCATAGAGCGCGTATTACACTAACAAAATAGAGAAAAACATTGTTTTGGTTTTTCTCTCATTGCATTACAAAATGAATGGCAGCAAACATATCCATCTGATTTTATACGAAACAATTACGTTGAAAAATATGATTTCACAATCTCACTTGTCAAAAAAATCTTGTAATTGTACTTCTTGTACTGATGATATAGTTTTAATGATTTCTGAAAAATCTATTATCAATCCTGATTCTTATAAGGTTGATTTTGTAAACAAACGTAGAAATAATAAAAACAAATTTTTAAGTTTTATAGTTTCAACATTGATTGGATATTTGTGAATTGTTGGCTAATTTTTCAATTTGATATCCAAATTATTTTGTAAAACCATTTGGACAAAAGGATAGTAAAATTAATCCGGATAATAATGTTACTGATAATTCCAGTAAGCCAGTGAACATAAACTCATCTAGAAATTTCGGGTGTTCGTAATCAAAATCCATTTATAGAAAAAGATCAAAATCATCGTGCAATGAACGTTAATTCTGAAGTGTCGAAACATCAGAATAAAATCAATAATTCAAAAGTGAATAATGAAAATAATCAGAACCATGTTCACAATAATAATATCCGCCTAATCATTCCAGTAATTTTTGAGCATGTTATTTTTAACAACAACAATCATTTAGAGACCATATTGCCTTGCAGCGTCTGGTCTATTTTGTAATGGCTTGCCTCTAACAATTCTTCTCTAACTTACTCTATTGAGAGCCAGGTCTTGAGTTTCTCTACTCCATTCAAACCCTCTTTCACTCAAATCACTCTTTACCGAATCCAAGTATCATCTTCGCGGTCTGCCTCTACCGCTCGGTTCATTCGCATCAGCATTCAAGATCAACTTAGGTAAACGATACTCACTCATACGCTCTACATGACCGAACCATCTTAATCTAGACTAGACCGATGAATCATCAACTTCGTTTCCTTGCTCAACTCACTCTTATTAAAAACATGTGACCTAAGCTGTGCAATAACCTTATTACCATTCACTCTACGATGTTCAAATTCCTTACCCAGCCTGCCGTCTTCGGAAAAGATGCAACCTAGTTATTTGAATTGCGACACCTGCTCAAGCACACCCCCATTCAACATACAATTGACTTGCTTCCGAACCTTTCCAATATGCATAACCTGCGTGCCGCCTCTAAGTCGCGAATGCTGTTTTGCAGCTCTTCTTCTGAGCCACCAAACAATATTAGGTCATCTGCATATGCAAGAGCGGGGATAATATTTCCCCCCAAAACTACGTTACCCCTCAGCTCAGCTGACTTGATCACTTTGTCTGTATAAATAATAAACAGAAGCGGTGAAATTAAACAGCCTTGTCGAAGACCATTTCGCACTTCAAACCATTCACTCAATTCTCCATCCACTCTCACAGCCGCTTCACAATATCTGTACAAACTCTTAAGTACGCTCAACAGGAAACCATTCACACCATATTCACTCAACACCGACCAGAGCTTAGCTCTTGGTATGCAATCATACGCTTTTTGCAAATCAATAGACCCATATACAATAAAAATATTATTTTTTAGTTTCGTTGTTCCTATTTTAGAATATGGTTCCCAAGTATGGAATACAAATAGTGTTGGTCAGAAAAAACGTATTGAATCAATTCAGAAACAGTTTTTGCTGTATGCTTTAAGAAGACTTAATTGGAGCAATGGATTTCACCTACCGAAGTATGAACATAGATTGCTGTTGTTGCAAATGATTTCGTTGGAGAATCGCAGAAATGTTGCTCAAATAATTTTTATCCTAAAGCTGATCAAGGGTGAAATATGTTCGGAGTCACTTCTGAAAAAGATTCAATTCAGAATCCCATATCATTCTGTTAGAAATGTTGAATTTTTGAGAATTCATGCTGTTAATCATGGCTATCAAAAGAATATGCCTTTGAATATATTAATTGAAACATTCAACAAATATTATAATGAAAAATATTTAAATGAGTATGTAATAGACTTTAATGTCAACTCTAATGTAGTTAAGAAAAGATTAATTGAATTGTTTAAAAAACCAATGGATTAACCAATGATATGTTTATGTTTATTAGATAATAATAATAAAACATACATACATATCCTTGTTTCTCTCATGGAACTTCTCTATTAGTTGTCTCATGCAAAAAATTTGATCTTGACATCCGCGCATCGGTTTGAAGCCCGATTGGTTTTCATCCAAGAGCGATTCGACAATAGGTCTGGTACGTTTTTCCAAAATTGCACTATAAACTTTTCCGACAACACTCAATTGAGAAATTCCACGATAGTTGTTGCCTTTCTTATGAAGTGGAGAGATGACTGCACCGAAGAATTCCATGCTAGATTAAACAACCGATGTAACCAACGAACACTCACTGGACCACTACATATCAAATATTCATTTCTTATTTCGTCTACCCCTGCTGCTTTGCCCCATTTCAACTTTCCAATTGCCAACTCAATTTCTCCCATACTTATTCCTACCACTTTCCCTTCACTCACACTTTTATACGCGTTAACATTCAATTCTGTCATACTTCAAAAGTTCCTCAAAATACTCTCTCCAACGATTCAACACATTCTTTCTACCGATCACTAATTCACCCGACTTATTCAACACAGCTCCAGGGGCCTGCTTCTTACCACCATTACGAATATTCTTGACCTTCGACCAGAAAACTTTGTTCCTCTGTTGCCCTGCTTCTTCCAACTCTCTACCAAATTTCATCCATTCACCCTCTTTCGCTTTTTTCACCAACTCCTTCACTACTCTCTTTTGTTCATTGTAAGACACACGGTTGTCTTCCGTTCGACACTTTATCCAATGCATCAATGTCACTCTTTTCTCTTTCACCGCCTCCTTCACTTCATCATTCCACCAGTCAGTCTTCTTTTTACCATTCTTACTCACATGCATTTCACAACATTCTTTTGCCGAACTCAATATTGTACTCTTAAACTTTTTTGAATTGATTTTTAAATGATTTTTTGTCGAATTGATTCATTTGTGTTTTCTGTTCTCTTTGATTTAATATTTTTAAATCATAATGTTTTTCATCAATTATAAATCATTGTTAAATTAAAAGAAAAATAGAATTTGCATATTGGAAAATAATCTGTCACTCGTTTAACAATGAAATTAATATACATTACAAAAATATAGTTTTTACAGTTTGCTATGCGACCAATATAAAGAGAGAAAAAAATACACTTAGGTTATGTAACTTAACTGAATGTTCTACTGTATTTCTCCTTGTTAAATATTAAGATGATACACGTCTGCTCGTTATAACTGATACAACTGAAGTAAGTACTTTTATTTAGATTTTTAATATTGCCAATAAATGAATGGCTACTTGATATGTAACATCTCCCCCCTTCTTTTTTTTAAAAGAAAAAAAAATGAAAATTGAATAAAATTAATTTTCGTTTTCAAATAAATCTAACAAGATGTTAAAAGAAATATTTCTTCAGTTTGGACACGATAGTTGACATTTCCCATTTTTTCGATGATAATGCCCTCTTTTTTTTTTGACCAAGAGTTGTTTTTGTGGATTTGAACCCAAATTTCATCGTTGACTTTGTAACTTCTTAATTTTGCACCGTGTTTGACATTGAACTCATGTTCCATTTTCGTATTTCGTTCGCCCATTTGATTTGATAATGGTTTCAAAAGATCGAAGATAGTTCTTAATTTTCGACCGAAAATCAATTCAGCTGGTGATAAGTTGTTTGGGCAGTTGTTGTTCGGTGTGATTCGGTAATTGTGAAGAAAAATCTCCAAATTTTCATCGATGTTGTTTTCATTTTGAAGTTTTTTCATTGAGCGTTTGAAGGTGTCTACAAATCGTTCGGCTTGACCGTTCGACATCGCTGAGTATGGACTGGATCTGATGTGTTCAATGCCGTTCGAATTGCAAAATTTCTGGAATTTTTCGGATGTGAATTGAACTCCATTGTCTGATGAAATTTGTTCTGGTGTTCCAAACCTTGCAAAAATTGATGATAATATTTTCACTGTCTGAGCTGCTGAACTGATGTTGAACTGGTTCGAATGATTTCTGGCCATTTTGTATAAGCATCGAGCACGACCAGAAAATACGAACCTTTGAATGGGCCAGCATAGTCAATGTGGATACATTGCCATGGTTTTTCTGGTTTTGGCCATGAATGATT
The DNA here is from genome assembly GCA_029041755.1 of Resseliella maxima. Taxonomy (NCBI): domain Eukaryota; kingdom Metazoa; phylum Arthropoda; class Insecta; order Diptera; family Cecidomyiidae; genus Resseliella; species Resseliella maxima. The sequence continues at coordinate 203,922 of JAQOWM010000943.1, read as the reverse complement.
GCCCAGCGTTGTAATCTGTTTGCAGTATGAATCGGAATTCCCTTTTTGGATCCAAAAATCGCTAATAGAGGTTTTTGATCGGTTTCGAGAATGAATCGACGACCCAAGATGAATTTGCGAAATTTTTGTACTGCAAATATGAGCGCTAAACACTCCTTCTCGATTTGGCTGTAATTCTTTTCAGCTGGTTGAAGAGTACGTGATGCAAAAGCGATTGGTCTTACTGAACTATCAGATATAATATGTTGGATTGATGCACCCAAACCCTTGATTGAAGCATCAGCTGAAACTACGATGTCTAATTTGGGGTTGTCTTCGCAGATTCTGACTTCACCCGTTTTCTTCATTTTTGTGACGATAGGTGCAGCACAGTTTGAAATGTTGATTGGAGAGATTTGAAGTCGTTTTGAAGTCGTTTTAATTCGTTTTCGATTAATGATTGAAAAGAGTATGGAGGATTTCAAATTTAAATGAGCTTTGAAATTCTTGCACTTCCTGAGAGATTGATCAAAACAAGCAGAAAAATTCGTTTTCAGGAACTCAGTGTAGCTATCTTGTTGTTTAATTTGAAAAACTCTTTCATTTGAACAAAAATCGTTGAATGGGATACTCCAAAGATTGAATTTAGATAACAGATCGTTTCCACAGACATTCAGATTATCGTTTGGTGAAACATAGATTGTTGTTGGCTCAGCTTTGTTCATAATTTCGATAGTGCAATCGAATTGTCCAATTAAATTGAAAGGATCATCAGAAGCGTTGTCAGGTTTCAAAATTGTTGACTCGAAATTGATTTTCAGTTGTTCGCAACGAATTTTCGAAATAACAGATACATCGGCACCGCGGTCGACTTGAAGTTATGCCTTGAAGGCATATCATTGATTTTTACATCAATAAATTTACGATTCGATGATGCAAACTTTGGAAACCAGGCCTTAAAATAAGGAATTACGATTTTTGAGTTTAAACCACTGCCTGATAAAACGGGATGATTCTTGAAGAAGGTTGTCATTTTACCATAAAAATGAAAATTTCATTCAAGAATCATCCCGTTTCATCAGGCAATGGTTTAAACTCAAAAATCGTAATTCCTTATTTTAAGGTATGTTACAAACCTTAGATTTGTTCGATGAATTTGATTGAAAATTTGAAGAGTTGGCCCTGGGGTTTGAAGAATTGTCATTTGAGCTTTCTTTGAAAGATTCTGGCTTGCTTTTTTTGAGGTCGTTCGCCTCCTTTTTTCTGCAACATTGTAGCCAATGACCTGTGTGTTTACAGTATGTACATTGGGATGAATGGGCTGGAAATTTCTTTGGCTAATGGATTTTGTTACAGTTGCTGCAAGGTAAATTTGAATTGCTTTTGTCGACAGATTTTTGCTTGGTAATTTTGTTTACGAGAATTGACAAATCAGCATTGTTTTGTTTCTGGATCATTGAAGAATCTTTTTTGAGATTAACGAGACGACCATATTCGTCGGAGAGATTTGCAAGTGTGATTTTGTCGTGTTGAGTTTCGACTTTCGACAGTAGTTTCGTTCTAATATCTAGATCACTTGGTGATCATAAACCCGAAATGAAAATCAAACATTTAATCTGGTCGATTGACAAATTGTTCAATTCAAAATCTTCGCAGGCTTTGTTAATGTCCAGTGTAGTCAAGATAAATTTTGTCATCAGCTTTTACGATTTTAAAACATTTGAAACGGGTTTTGAATAATGATTCATTTTTTCCGAAGAGTTTAGTCAGTGTTTCAATTGTTTCTGCGAAATCGATTTCCGATGGTTTTTTTGGTAAAATGAAATTAATATACCTATTGTGAGCAGATGTTTCCAATTTTCTCAATAGAAGCCGGACTTTAGCATCGTTGTTGAGATTTGCAGCGCCTTTTTCAAATAAATCTTCAAATCTACGATACCAATTTTCGAATGTGCAATCGTTTTCTTGGTTGAAGTGAAATTCGGTTAGAGATGTTGATAGAGATTTGATTAAAAACTCTGGGTCTGAGTTGTAGATTGGTGGTCGTCCATGAATATTTGTTGATTGAAGTAATTGAGTCAGAGCATTCTGAGTTTGAATATGTGAAGTTTGACTTTCTGCAAGTTACTTTTGAAAAGTTTCATGTGCATTGGCTTGTTGTTGGATGTATTGAGCAAATTGGTTAAGAAATTCTTGATCCATGATCGAGGTTCTTTTGAATAAGTTAAAAATTGCCTTGTCGCCAATGTTAAATATTAAGATGATACACGTCTGCTCGTTATAACTGATACAACTGAAGTAAGTACTTTTATTTAGATTTTTAATATTGCCAATAAATGAATGGCTACTTGATATGTATACATATCATATATGTTATAACACTCCTTTGATGCCATATATGATTATAGCGGGTTTCTGTTGAGTTCCTATCTCTGCCCGCTGGTGCCTTTGCTACCGTTCTATCTATAATGTATTATTGTTCAGTTCATACCAATTCCATACGTTTTCTTCAAAGGGATGCAACCGAACTGTCAAAATGCAAAGTATTAATTACGCGTCTGTCATTTCACTCCGATACCTGCTATAAGTACACAAAAGTAAATAAGTTCCGTATTTTCATTAAACATTTTTTTATATTTTTTAAAAATATACGCAGTACATTAATAGCTTAAAACTTATTTATTCGAACATAATTTCGGATTTAGCTTCTTGAAAATGAAAGGATGAAAATAAATATATTTTTTTAAAATATTCACTAACACGTTTTATGACAAAGTGAGGTTAGGGTCATACTGATTTCATTTGTATTTCACAACATTTTTTGTAGTTTTTAATTTTAATAGCGATTTTAATGATAATTCCAATATTCAATTTATTTTCCAAATATGAAAACAATTGATAAGCAATTGTTAGGAACTTTTGATTTAATCTGTCGATTATTGGCAAATAATTTTGTGGTTTGTGTTTCAGGAGCCGAACCTATTCAGACCTAAATAGATATCTATTGAGCAATGTAGACAAATGTTTGAATTCGCGGTACTATTGAATAGACTTTAAACGATCCCATAGACTTGGCTCCTGAAACACAATAAGATAATACCACCGAAATTTACTTTTAAAAAAGAATGTGATCCTCACAATATGAAACCATTTTTGCGCGCTCTAACATAACAAAATGTGCATTCGGTAGAACATAAATGTGCGTTCTGATATACGACATAGACCGTCACTATAGGATGTGTTCAACACACAAACAATTGTCAAATACATAAGAATACACAATACGATTAACATAGCACAGAGGTAAAAGGAAAATAGCTGTATTTCAGGAGCCAAAAATCTCAAACACTTTTCGTGATATTGTTTATTAAATTAAATTGAAATAAAAATTACAAATTTACAATAAATATTTTTCAACAACAAAGATGTGTTGTAATATCTGTTTATGTTGCTTGTGTAATACAAATTATTATATCACAATACGAAAATACGTTGTTACTTTCAAACAGTTGTTGAAAAGTTTCAAAAACTCATTTGACGCAGAATGTGAAGGCGCGTAGTTGATGCGTACTTTGTGTCAGACGTGTATTTAATATATACTTAATTCTGACAGAGACGCGTAGTGTTTTGGGTTGCATCGCTTTGGTTTTCTTCTCTTCTTTGCTTCCTCTTTATGTACATATATCGCACTTACGCTGCCTATATGCATTTGATTATGTAAATAGTGGTTTACTCTGCCTACTTTGCAGTAATTTAGCTGCTGCTAATCGTGCTATTACTATGTTTAGAATAATTCTTAGTTGTGCATTATGAATTTCTGTTCTCAACAAAATCCGTGATGGTGTTTTCTTATTATTACTACTGCACCGAACAGCGTTTCTTCGCCAAAGGTGGTTTATTTAAATAAATTTGGAAAATTATTTACAATTAATTTACATAAAAGTAGTTCATTCAATAATTGTATCGAATCAACGATCTATTGCCAATCCTAACGATTTCGGAGCAAATCACTGCGATCGCTGAACTACAAAAATGAATCTAATAAATATAAACATATCATGTATGCATTGCATTTCGCAATCTATTAGTAAGCACTCTTCGATCGCCGCCCGTGTCCATACGTCTTATCATTAATTCATGTATGACTTCATCTTCTTCGAGATATTCTGGACCGATTATGAAATTATGATCAACTTAAACCGTGTCTAGACCATGATGGTGAAGTGGTAAAACACTAGGGGAATTTATCGAATAAATATCCGTAGAAATCTGCAAAGAATCTGCTCAAATTTTCTAGCACTAAAACATCAAATATTGAGTGTTGCCTACGAATATTTGCGGATTTGTAGCAGATATTCACTCTATGATCACGAAGAATATCTGCTGCAAATCCAAACTATCTGCAATATCTGCAACACATCTTTTGAAAGGAAATCATTCGTAGAATGCAAAAACCATCATGTTAAACCGTGTTAGACCATGATGGTGAAGTGGTAAAACAGTCGATATGGGTGTCATTTGAAAGGAAATCATCAGTAGAATGCAAAAACCATCATGTTAAACCGTGTCCAAATCCAAATGATAAACCGATTGCCTACGAATATTTGCGGATTTGTATCAGATATTCACTCTATATAAGGACATCGTTTTAGACTGTGTTAGACCATGATGGTGAAATAGTTCGTATGTGTATCATCTGAAAGTTAAAATTTTTATGGACAAGCCGTAACTTCTATTTTTTTATATGTTAAAATTACACAGTGCAACAGTCCAAAAAATTCCAACATTTTGTTATTATGAAATGAAAGTGCTATTACGATGTGTCATACAAGAGTTCGAGAATTTTTTTTTTTTTTTTCAATTTTTCCATATTTTGAAAAAAGTCACAACAATTTAAAAAAAAAAAAATTTTTCCCGAACTCTTGTATGACACATCGTTTTCTATGTAATTTTGCATGCTGATTCTAAATCTGGTAATAAAAATTTGAAAAAAAAATTGATTTTCCAATTTTCTCAGTGAAAATGTGAATTTTTTTAACCTACAATTCATTAGTTTAGTGCATTTTTGCAAAAAAATCGATAACATTTTTAGTTCAATGATCATTCCCCATGTTTTTCTGGTCCCTGAATTCGCATGAAAATTCCAATGATATTATTCATATCATAATTCAGTGAATGACAGAAACTTCAATGGTCCATAAAATAAAAACGCCAGATAACTTTTCAAAACGCAACTAGGGTATTGCTCTGCTATAATAGTACTTTCATTTCATAATAACAGAATGTTGGAATTTTTACTTTTTTTTCAAATTTTCAAATCACGGTTTACATTTTCGAAAATTCATTTTAATAAAAGGTATTTTTACTCTACATTTCATGTAGTGCTAAAAACTAGTTTGTTGTTTACAACAAACTAAAACAATGAAATTAAATCTTAATTAAGAATATATGACAAAGCGAATACAACGCGCGCGTAGCGTCTTGTTTTTTTTCATATTAATTTAATGTTATTAATTATAAAAATGTGCCATGTTACATTTTTGATTGTTCTTTTTTTTTTTTTTTTTTTGATCCACGTGCTCATGCCAAACTAACTGTGATATGAATGTGATACACGATTTTAATTATAAATTTTCGATTTTATTCCATTTTAACTGTGAAATTTTAGATTTCATTTGCACTATTTTAGTTTTTTACTCTCATTTCTTTGTTTATTTGTGATTGTGTTTGTAATTAATTAGTTTCATTATGTTTTATTTAGGATTCTATTGAAATTGATGCGGTTTTTTTTTTGTACACTGCAAGTATTAATGCGTTCTTTGCAGCGGACACTCGCCATATAAAATATATGATGCGACTTCTTTGAATGCTCTTTGACGACTGTCTTCCACTTTATTGTCATTACTCTTTACAATGTGATGCTTATAATCTATATTCTTATTTGAATGTGTTGATTCGCATTACAATGGTATAGACGTTTTGTGAGAAATGTTGCATGTTTGACGGCACCGATAACTGAATTATTACAGAAAAATGTAAAGTTCGAATGGACTGAAGAAAGAGAAACTGCCTTTCGATTATTAATAACAGCTTTGACTTCTTCGCCAGTAATGGCAGCACCAAATTATAATTAACCATTTGAAATTCAAGCTGACGCTTGTAAAGTTGCTTGTGGTGCTGTATTAATACAAAGAGTCGTAGATGAAGAAAAAGTCATTGCGTATATGAGCCAAAAATTTTCAGCGACTCAACGCAAGTATACGGTGACTGAACTTGAATGCTTAGCAGTCATTCTAGTTATTGAAAAATTCAGGCCATATATCGAAGGATCGCATTTCAGCGTAATAACAGACTATCATTCGTTATTATGGCTCAAAAACTTAAAAGATCCAGGTGGTAGATTAGCAAGATGGGCTCTTCGTCTTCAAGCATATGACTTCACGTTAATCCATCGAAAGGGAAAATGTCATGTTGTGCCAGACGCTATTTCCCGTGCAGTAAATTGTATTTCTTCAGTTGATTCCTCAGACCAGGCATCTGATAAATCAATCGATAAGTGGTACAACAATTTAATGAAATTGGCTGAATTAAAGCCAAAAGAAAATGACAATTTGAAAATGGTAAATGGTCTTCATTCGAACAAATTTCAAAGAAAAATGTGATGACAAAACCTGTCTATGGCGACTCTGTGTTCCAAGAGAAGAACGATTAAAAGTCATCATGATTCAAATAATGCTTGTCACTTTGGTACTTTCAAGACAATAGCGAGAATTCAAAATATGTACTTTTGCCTGGTATGAACAAATCCATAAAAACTTATGTGAGAAACTGCTCAATTTGTAAAGAAACGAAAGGGTTTAATCAAACGACTACACCAAAAGCGGGAGATTTTGTTGAAGCAAAACGCCCTTGGCGCATAGTTGCTACAGATATCTGTGGTCCCTTTCCCCGTAGTCGAAATGGTAATAGATTTTTATTAGTAGCAGTCGATTTATTTTCAAAATTTGCTGTGATAAAAGCGGTAAGAGACGCTACCGCAAAAGCAGTCGTAAAATTCTTACGTGAAGAGGTGGTTTTGCTCTATGGGTGTCCCGAAATTGTAGTAACGGACAATGATGTTCAATATCGAACTGAACATTATGGTCAATTCGCGAATGAATTTGGTATAAAGCAATGGTTCACTGCAAATTATTTTGCTCAAGCAAATCCAACCGAATGTGAGAACAAAACCATTGGTAACGCCTTGCGTATTTTCATGCGTGAAGAATTGAACCATAAGAAATGGGACGAACATATTGGCGAAATTGCCAACGCAATAAACAGTTCTGTTCATACGAGTACTGACAAAACGCCATACGAAATTAATTATGGTCAGAAAATGGTGCACCATGCAAAACAATATCAAGAAAACGTTGATATAAATGAGGAACCAAAACGTGACGAAAGCCGTTTTGAGAAGTTACGCATGAAAGTCCAAAAACGCATCAATGAGTCTCGAGATAATTATATCAAGAAGTATAATTTGCGTTCCAAAAACATTTCGTATAATGTCGGCGACATTGTGTATCGTAGAAACAATATTTTATCGGATGCCACTAAACAATTTAGTAAAAAATTGGCACCAAAATTCATCAAGTGCATTGTTGAAAAAAAAACTGGCACAAATACGTACCGTTTGAAAGAAGTAGTAAGTGGAAAAATTTCGGAGCACCATGCCATAAATTTTCATAAATAACACCTAAAAAAAATTTCTGTTAAAAAGGGGGGCGGTGAAAGTGATTACATACATGAAAATGATAGACTCAAAAAATTCTCATTGTGGTGGAAAAATAGAACGGATGAATTCGTGAAGAAAGAAGACTGGGGAAGCTTCAAAATTTTAAAGAAAGCTCAAGAAAGTCGAAATGTTGAAGTAATATTGTTCGGTGAGTTGAGAAAATTCGATTGTGTGAATTCACGTGGATTGGAATTCGGAAGCGTTGGTGTGTGCTGCTTTATTGACGATTTTGACGAGGCCAATTTGTGGCATTTTAGCGAATTTTCAAAATTCGAGTTTCATCGTCAAAATCGTCAGGTCAATTAAAAAGGTGCATCGTGACTAAATGTCCGGTTGAGTGAAGTTTGAGGGACAGTTGATCAAAATTTTTAATATAATTGAGATTTGTTTGGAGATGGTGAGTCAGATTGATGGGGAGAAGGAAGAAAGAATAGTTTCGTTTAAATTTTGAATTACATAAAGGGAAAGATATAAAATGAGAAATTCAATCAGCAGTGAACGTAGTTCATGCAAAATTTTAGTTTGAGTTTTAGTTAGAACCGAAATTATAGTAGGTTAAAGTCGCGAAGAAATTCGGAAAGAAAATCGAATTCAAATCGCGAATGAATTCGATAGGATTTTTTTATGCCTCATACTTTAATAGTGATGATAAAAAGGCTAAATAAATAAATGGATTAAGGCTTTAGTTAAAATTTAGTTGCGTTCAATGGAACAACTAAAATTGTTTAGTAAAATGCCTCATACTTAAATAGTGATGATTTAAAGGCTGATCAAAGAAAAAATTTAAGAATTTATTTCGTAGAGTTAGTTGCGTTCGATGGAACTGCTAAAGTTTAAGTTTTGGAAGGAGCCAAAGTTTTAACTCAGATTGGATTGAATCATGTTGGAAATAAAATAAAGATGTGACGAATTCAAATATTGGATAAACAAACGAATAATAGGCAATAAGGAAATGTATTTGCAAGTGTGAAATTAAGAACGCGGAAGCAAAAGTTTAATTAAGAAACTATACTATGAGAAAGTATTTGAAAGCACAGTAGGTGGTCTAAAATCTAGTTATGAAAATTATATAAATAGTAAGTAAGAATATCAATAAAGTCAGTTATGTATTGACAGTAACTCTGCGCGTTTCTTTTTATATCAACAGGGTTATGGGCCCAGTTCACGAGCAATAATAGTGCAAACCTTTAATTTCAAGTTGAAATTTGAGTTTAGGCAAAAACAGCTATTATTGTTATATCACAAACCTTTTATTCAATTTGAATATGAGTTTAGGTGATTCGTGTGCCGGATCAAATATTAGAATACCAGAATATAATTCTGCTATTAATTGGAGCACAGCCAGATGGAAAATATCTGACTCAATTTCGTTAACACGACACGAAAGTATTCATTTAGAAAGTGGTTTTTACAAAGTAGAATACACCGGCACAACAAGGACAAACGAAGCGAGTGGTTTGGCTTTATTTGATGAAAAAACAGCGAAAGTTCGTAAATTCGTATGCTGGCACATTGGTGAAGAAAACAACAAGAGTAGCATCAGTTTTACAGGCTCAACATATGTACGCATCGAAGAAGGTGATGTTTTGAGAAGTACCAATTGGAATCACGAAATCAATCCGAAAGATATATCTACGATATATTTTATAAATTTACACAAATTAGTCGAAGCACCAAGCATTTAACGATGGGTAATAACGATACACCAGAGGAATTGGCAAGAAAAGTGAACGAATTAGCAAAATCAATTGCTGAATTAAGCGTATGTTCAGAAGAAGAAAAAGCGAAAATTGAAACGACGGTGAAATCAAATCCAGATTTAACTAAAAGAATGGCAAATGGAAATGGAAAAGTGGCATTTGCTAAATTAAAAGGTCATGAAAATTTTGATGAGTGGCGTGTCGCGGCAAGATCATACTTGATAATTAAAGATCTGTGGCGAGTGATTGACAAACCGTGGCCACCAGAAGAATCTCCCGATTCGAATGCACTTACGATAAGCGAATTGACACTGTTAATTGATCCTACTTTATATAGTTATATAAAAGAAACTAAAAGCGCAAGAGAGGTTTGGGATGGCATAGTGAATGCGTTCGCCGATTCTGGAACGGCTCGAAAGGTTACTATAATGAGTGAACTGGTTTCGATTAAATTAGAAAAGGTGGGAAACATGGAAAAATACATAAACGAAATTTTGCTATATTGGACAAAAAGCAAATTAGCTGGATTTAAGATCCAAGAAGATGTTATTGCTTCACTATTATTGGGTGGTCTTCCGGAACAATATCGCGCGATGATATTGGGAATATAAGCATTCCATATCGCCCGGATAAATTTTTTTTTAAATTCCGGCCAAAATTTCGCCCGGCCCGGACGCCCGGATAATGTATTTAAAACCCGGATTTGCCCGGATTTTTCGAACAAAATCGTTGATTTTTAATTTTTTTATATTGATTTTTAATAATTTTATTCATTTCAAGTCATCATTCACAAGTTAAATTTTTAATAACATTAAATAATTTTTTGAATTCAAATAAAAAATATGTACGATGAATCATGGAATAAAATATGTATCAGATCGAAATTTCAATCTATTCTTGCTTCCATATGCCAAAGAAAAATTCAAACAATTGAACCATTCAGGTTGTGATTTGTTTCATAAACAAATTCCATTTGTCAAATTGACATGATAAAATGATTGTCATCAGAATCGAATGCAAATCAGTTTGCATTTTATCATCTTTGCGTTCAGATATGTAAAAAAAAATAGAAATGCCTGGTCCAAAGAGTGGTTCATGTTTGTGGAATGAGAAATACAGTAAAATATTTCCAGGATTCACAAGTGCAAAAAATGGCCAAAAAGATCATTGCCACTGTAATAGATGCGGAAAAGACATTTCAATTAAACACAAAGGGCGTGGGGACATCGAAAAACATATGAATACGAATCAACATAAGGAGAATTGCAAAAAAATTGCCCGGATTTCGCCCGGATTTTTAATGCAAAATTTCGAGGCCAAACGCCCGGATTTAGTCCGGATTTTTTGAAAATTCGCCCGGATTCGCCCGGCCGGATCACCGTCAAAAAAAATATGGAATGCTTATGGGAATAGAAAATTCTGGAAAAGAATTGACAGTTGACTATGTGAAAACAGTTTTGCTGCAAGGAATAAAAGATCCGATAACTAACGAAAACGGAGAAAAAGCGATGGCAGTAAAATGTGGCTTCAAATCAAAGAAGAAAACAACAAATAGTAAACGAGCTTGTTTTTTGTGTGGAAGTTTCTCTCACTTGAAATTTCAATGTACAAAGAAGAAAAAGAAGAAGTGTTTTAATTGCGGTCAAACCTCGCATTTGGCAAATCAGTGTAAATTACCGAAGAAAAATGCAAATGCAGATTCAAAAGAAAGTGAAGAAAAACAAAATAATGACAATAAAGAAGAAAAAGTGCTAGTTGCATTATAAATGAACAGTTATTGTTTTTTTTTTTTTGAAAATGAAAAGTGATTGGTACATTGACAGTGGTGCTACGGCACACATGACGAACAGAAAAGACATATTGAGAAATGCGAAAGAAATTAAACATAAAGAAATCTCAATCGCTAACAATAGAAAATTAAAAGCTGAACTAATTGGTAACGTAAAAGTGAACTTGTTAGTAAATAAAAAGAAAATAGAATGTGAACTAAAAGACGTATACTACATATCAAATTTGTGTGCAAATTTATTATCCGTGAAGCGCATAACAAATGAAGGTTATGAAATTCTATTTAAAAGACATATGTGCTACATTAAAAACGAAAAAGGTGAAGAAATAGCGAGAGGACAGCTGACCGATGGCATGTATATGTTGCAAACACAAACAGAAAATATTGCAGCATTAGTTGCAAACGATAAATGCATAAGTGAAAAAGATGATGTTAGTTTAATATGGCATAGAAAATTAGGTCATGTAAGTTATGGAAATATGAGATTTCTGAAAAATGTGAAATGCCCAAAAATGAAATGTATGATTTGCATAAAAGCAAAACAAACGAAAAAGCCGTTTAAATCATGCAAAAAGAGAACCACAGAAGTTTTAGAACTTGTTCATACGGATGTAAATGGTCCATTGCCAGTCGAATCATTAAGTGGTTACAAGTATTTTATGACGATTATTGATGATTTTTCAAAGAAAGTATTTTTGTTTCCATTAAAAGCAAAAAGTGAAGTTTTTGACAGATTTAATGAATTTAAAATAATGGCAGAGAAACAAACTGGAAAATCATTAAAGGCAATCAGAATTGACAATGGCACAGGATATGTCAATTCGAAATTTGACATTTTATGCAAAGAATTTGGAATTTTTCACCAGAAAACAATTCCGTATAATCCGCAACAAAATGGTGTTGCGGAAAGGTATAATCGCACAATAATGGAGCGAGTACGATGTCTGTTAATTGATTCTGGACTTGATAAGAAATTTTGGGCTGAAGCAGCAAACACAGTGGTTTAGTTATTGAATGTATGCCCAAAGAAAAGAAATAAGAGATCGCCAAATGAAATATGGAATGGTGAGGTGTTTGACATGAATATACTACGAATATTTGGCGAAAAAGCAATGGCTTATATTCCAAAGGAAAAAAGGAAGAAACTTGATGACAAGTCGGAAGAATGTATATTTGTTGGATATACAGCAAATGGATATCGCTTGTATAGCAATGATAGAAAAGCGATCATCATTAGTAGAGACATCGTTTTCATTAGAAATGAAGATAAAAAGGTAATTGAAAGTAAAAATAATAATGTTGAAAATTCTCTTTTAGTAAAGGAGAAAACAATGTATGATCAGCAAATTGAAAATATACCGACAAGCTATGAAGAGGCAATGATCGATGGTGACGCTGAAAAGTGGAAAAACGCAATGAAAGAGGAGTATGAGTCAGTCTTAGAAAACAAAACATGGGTTTTTATGTAAATGGGTGTATAATATAAAAAAGGATGCTGATGGAAATACAGTTAGATACAAAGCAAGATTAGTAGCAAAAGGTTTTGCTCAAAAACAAGGTATAGACTGCAACGAAACTTACTCGCCTGTTGTTCGCTATACAACGATAAGATTTTTGTTAGCAATATCGACAAAATTGAAATTGACAATTCATCAGATGGATGCGTTAACGTCATTTTTGAACGGGACACTCGAAGAAGAGGTATATATGGTTCAACCGATTCCATATGAAGATGGAACAAAAAGATGTTGTAGGTTAATTAAGTCAATTTATGGTCTTAAGCAAGCTAGCAAAGTATGGCATGATACGTTAAGTTCTGTATTATTGAAAAATGGTTTAAAACGTAGTACAATTGATCAATGTATCCATTTCTCAATTGAGGGGGAGAATATATTAATAGTTGCGATATATGTAGACGACATTTTGATTCTTTTTAATGATTCAAAGCGAGAACAAAAATTAAGAAATAGTTTAAGCAGTAATTTTAAAATGAAATTTATAGGGGAAGTTTCATCAATTTTAAAAATAAAAATATCGAGAGACAATAAGAATAAAACTATATCAATTGATCAAAGTAATTACATACGTCAACTTTTGAAAAGGTTTAATATGAGCGATTGCAATTCTGCACCTACACCAGTAGATGTAAATCAGAAAATATCAAATGAAATGTGTCCGAAAAATGAAAAAGAAAGAAACAAAATGAAATCAATTCCATATAGGGAGGCAGTCGGAAGTTTGGTATATTTGTGATATATATGATTAGTAGACCTGTTATAAATTTTGCGGTAAATCTGCTCAGTAGGTACAATGTAAATCCTGGAAAGGCACATTGGGGTGCTGTAAAACGTGTGTTTAGATACTTGAAAGGAACAATTAATTTGAAAATTACGTATGGTAGCAATAAGAATATGATAGTTGGATATTCAGATGCTGATTGGGCATCAGATTTAGATAATAGAAAATCTACAACAGGTTATATGTTTACAATGTGTGGCGGTAGCATTTCATGGAATAGCAAAAAGCAAGCAACGGTTGCTTTGTCGTCAACCGAATCGGAGTATATGGCCATAGTAAAATTGTATGTGTAAGTATTAACATTAAATTCCGAAAGTTTTATTTGGTTGAATTGTATGTTAGACCTAATTCACCATTCAAAATTTTTGAGAATATAGTTAATGCAATGAATTTCTTATTATCGAAATCAATTCACAAAGATTCAATTATTGTATCGGGTGATTTCAATTTACCTGATTTATTGTGGATTTCGAATGACATTGATAATCCAAACATTTTCTATCCTATTAATGCGTGTTCAAGGAAGGAGTTACTTATTTTGGATTCCTTTCATGAGTTTGGTTTATCACAAATTAATGGTTTCTCAAATGATAATGGTAATATGTTGGATTTGATCTGGACAAATGACCCAGACTTGTTATATTGCCTAAATAGTGATATTTTCTTGGTGAAATCTGAGGTCCATCACAAATCCATTGAGATTGTCATTTATGGAAGCCAGAATGATTTCAATAATTTCAATCATTGTTTTTTTTCTTGATTTTAGAAATGCTGATTATGATATCATAAATGATTGTTTCAACAATATTAATTGGGATTTGTTATTATCTGATAACTCACTTGATATTAATTTGAACAATTTTTATTCTTGTGTCAATAACGCAATTGACTCTCATATTAAGTTAAAGAAAAGAATTGTTTCTACTCATCCAAAGTGGTTTGATTCAATTATGATTAATTTAAAGAATAAATTGAATAAATTGCGTAAAAAAAGGCATAATTCATTGGAAGATGACAATTGTTTTAAAATTGCTCGTACGGAATATAATAGATATTCTCGAATTGCTTATAATAACTATAAGATGAAAATGGAGGAATTGATTGTTGATGATCCAATGGAATTTTTCAAGTATGTTAATGCAATTAGGAAGACTGCCAATGACTTTCCGAAAGAAATGCATTACAATGATCGAAAATCTTGTAAAGATACAGAGATTGCAAATCTTTTTGTTGAATTTTTCGCTTCTGCATATACTCGACACAATTTAAGTTTATCAGATATATGTAACTTCGGGAGTTTTGAAGCTATTGTGAATTTATGTCAAAATATTCCCAAATTGATTATTGATGAAGCAGATATTATTCAAAAAATTCTTGAAATTCCAAACAATTTGATTTCTGGTCCTGATCGTTTACCTAATTTGTTTATTAAAAAATGTATTGGTACCTTGAGTAAACCAATTTCTATTTTGTTAGACAAATCGCTCAAATCTGGTTATGTTCCTAATTTATGGAAATCATCTTTCGTTAAACCGATATTTAAGAGTGGTTCAAGGAATGATATTGAGAATTACAGGGGTGCTGCTTTACAAAATGTGATTCCAAAGATTTTGGATTCAATTATTGCGAAACACTTGAATTTTCATATTAAGAATATGGTTGATGCGAGTCATCATGGTTTTGTAAGGGGAAGATCAACTATTACGAATTTGATTGAATTTACTTCTCAGACGTTAAATGAACTAAAGCCACATAATCAAACAGATGCAATTTACATTGATGTTGCGAAAGCATAAATTGAATATCATGGGATTGAATTCGCAACTTTTAAATTGGATCAATTCTTATATGAATGGTAGGAAACAAATTATCAAAGTAAATGATTGTGAATCAGATCCTATTGAGGTTTTTTCGGGTACGGGTCAAGGCTATCCCATTGCTGCAACTTTGTTTATTTTGTTTATCATTGATTTACCAAAATTCAGTGGTAACTCATCAATTCTTTCATTTGCAGATGATGTTAGACTTTCCCACAATATTGCTTCAATTGATGATTGTTTAACTCTCCAAAAGAGTTTGAACAATGTAGTTAATTATTTTAATTTGAATCAGTTGAAATTGAATGTTAAAAAAACGAAGTTGATGATTTTTCAGCGCTTTGTTAATGCGAT
Source organism: Resseliella maxima (assembly GCA_029041755.1). NCBI lineage: Eukaryota > Metazoa > Arthropoda > Insecta > Diptera > Cecidomyiidae > Resseliella > Resseliella maxima. The sequence continues at coordinate 188,208 of JAQOWM010000943.1, read as the reverse complement.
TGAATTTAATTATTCGATTGGTGATTCAAATATTGAAAGAGTTAATCAGATTAAAGATCTTGGTGTGATTTTGGACGAGAAACTTAATTTCAAAGCTCATATTGAATCAATGATAGCAAAAGCAAGATCAAGACTGGCCTGGATTAAACGTTTTGCAAGAGATTTTAATGATTCATATACAATTAAAATTTTATTTTTTAGTTTCGTTATTCCTATTTTAGAATATGGTTCTCAGGTTTGGAGCACTCACAACTTGGGACAAGCAAGACGAATTGAGTCTGTTCAGAAGCAATTTTTGCTGTATGCTTTAAGAAGATTCAAATGGAGTAATGGTTTTCACCTCCCAAAGTATGAACATAGATTGCTGTTGTTACAAATGATTTCTTTGGAGAATCGCAGGAATATTGATCGAATAATGTTCATCCTAAAGCTGATCAAGGGTGAAATTTGTTCAGATGTTCTTTTGGAAAAAATTCAATTCAGAATTCCATATCATTCTGTCAGAAATATTGAATTTTTAAGAATTCAATCTGTTAATCATGGATATCAAAAACATATGCCTTTGAATATTTTAATTGAAACTTTCAACAAGTACTATAATGATAAAATGTTGAATGAATTTGTAATAGACTTTAATGTCAGTTCGGAAGTAGTTAAGAAAAGATTGAATGAATTATTTATGAAACCAATAGATTAACCATTAATTGTTTGTTTGTTTCATTTCGATTCATTTTTGTAGTTCAGCAATCACAGAGACTTGCTCCGAAATCATTAGGATTGGCAATAGATTGTTGATTCGATACAATTATTGAATCAACTATTTTATGTTAATTAATTGTAAATCTTTTAAAATAATTTAAATAAACCACCTTTGGCGAAGAAACGCTGTTTGGTGCAGTAATAATAATAATAATAATAATAGTAGCGACTATACAAGAAGCAATTTGGTTGAATGGTCTTTACACTGAATTGTTCACCAGCGAACAATTGAAGATAAAAATTTTCTGCGATAACAAAGGTGCTATGCAGGTAATTTTAAATAACAATTATTCACCAAGAACGAAACATATTGATATTAGGGCCAAATTTATAAGAGAAAAGGTTGAAAGTGGAATAATAATCTTTGATTATAAAAAGACGAATGAAATGCCGGCATGATATATTGACTAAGGCGTCAACGCATAGTAACATAATGAAACATTTACCTAGTTTTGGTTTTTAAATTTAAGTATTTGACATACATAATTTTAAAGCAGTATAATATTCGTGAAGATTGTTTAATGTAACAATATTTGTATTCCGGGGGAAGTGTTGGAAATAAAATAAAGATGTGACGAATTCAAATATTGGATAAACAAACGAATAATAGGCAATAAGGAAATGTACTTGCAAGTGTGAAATTAAGAACGCGGAAGCAAAAGTTTAATTAAGAAACTATACTATGAGAAAGTATTTGAAAGCACAGTAGGTGGTCTAAAATCTAGTTATGAAAATTATATAAATAGTAAGTAAGAATATCAATAAAGTCAGTTATGTATTGACAGTAACTCTGCGCGTTCTTTTTATCTCAACAAATCATGATCAGTGATCGATGATCGAAATTTTTTCTCATGCTCTAAGAAGCAATGAGTAAAACAAAATGATAAAATTTATTGAAGTTTTGTTTTGAATTAGTTAAGTTTAGTACAGATGTTTTAACAAAAACCTTTGTTATAAAGTTGGGAAATCATACCGACGGGTCATAATTAGATTATCTTAAAATTGGAAATTGCAAACAACCTCCATCTCAATCAATGAATGTGTTGATCGTGGCAATTCCGTAAGCCTGGTGAAGGGGAAGAATAGAATCGTAGTTCATACTTCTGGCGAACGGAATCGGCTCGATTGATCATTGAAGTAAACCAAGCGCTATGCATGAGATGAGTTGATATTCGCTTAGACAAGCTCATATCATATAAGAAAGGGGTGTGTGTTCTGGTTTCACTGAATTTATAATACAATTTTAATATACATTTAGAAACGAAAACGAAATGTACGAAATAGAGCTGTCCACTGAACCGAACTGTTCATGTTCGTTCGAGTTCGTTCGAATTTTAACCGAACATGAACGAACATGAACAGATCATTTTCAATTCTGAACAACTTGAACCGAACTTGAACGAACATGAACACCCTTTTTTCTCTTTCGAACAACTTGAACCGAACCCGAACGAACATGAACCCGAAAAATGTTTCCGAACGTGTTCAATTAATTGAACCGAATTGAACTGTTCAATACAAAAATTGGTTCAGTTCGAATTGAACTGTTCAATATTATTTATTTGAAAATTATCAATATTATTTATTAAAAATCCGGTAAAGAAAACAATGTCGAAAGTTGAAACGCAAAATGAGAGCGAGAGAGAGAGAGAGAGAGTAGGAGATTGAATGCTGAAGTGAGACTGAATGCTCTGTTTAATGAAAGTGTGAGTGTTCACTGTTGTAATGGAACAACAAATCTCATTCATCTCTTTTGACTGTCTCACAAGGGAATAACTATTATATGAAAATCTCAGAAAGCCGATGGTTTCCAGTCAAAAATTATTTTTCATTATGCAAACCGCATACCATCGGCTTAGCGACAGATTCATACAACATTTCCATGTAATAATTATCGTTACGGCAGTCAAATACGATGAATGATATGTGTCTTTTCATTGCTACAGCGAATTATAACATTGCTTCAAGTGAAAATTATCGTTCATCATTCTTGCTGTTAAATATTTCATTGTATGAAACAGAACAATGCAATTGAGAAAAAAAAATACGAAATAGTACTACGAAAGTGAATGTCAAATGTGTAGAGTATAGGATGGATTAGTCAAATAAAATTGTAACCATAAAAAATTAGATGGCGACACATAAAAATAAAAATGTTGCTAGAAATTGAGAGCACATGTAAAATAAAGTCAAAGAAGAAAAGATTGATTCTCTTCTTTTTGGGCGGTGAAGCGGATCAGACGTGAGTTATAATAAACCGAATGTAATGAAAATTGTAAAACGTTAACTATGATTACATTAAACGTGAAGTTACTTTAAATAATAATATTATACTTTTGGTACATAAACTGAGGATTATTGGTTTGAATTATCAGCTTTTGAATTGGATTACATCTTATATGAATGGTAGAAGGCAGATTGTCAAGTTTAATGATTGCGAATCGGATCCCATTGATGTTACTTCGGGTACGGGTCAGGGTTATCCCATTGCTGCAACATTGTTTGTATTGTTTGTTGCTGACTTGCCAAACTGTGTTGGTTTTTCAACAATTCTTTCATTCGCTGATGATGTTAGGCTTTCCCGTCACATAACCACCATTGATGATTGCTATATTCTACAAGAGAGTTTGATCAATGTTGCCAAGTTTTTTGAATTGAATCATTTAAAGTTGAACGTTGGAAAAACAAAAATGATGATGTTCCATCGTTATGGTAATGTGATTAATTTTAAATATAAGATTGGTGATTCAACAGTCGAAAGAGTTAATCAAATTAAGGATCTTGGTGTGATATTGGATGAGAAACTTAATTTCAAAGCTCACATTGAATCCATGGTTGCGAAAGCAAGGTCGAGATTGGCTTGGATTAAACGTTTTGGGTATTGTTTCAAAGATCCATAATACAATTATACAATAAAATTATTATTTTTTAGTTTCGTTGTTCCTATTCTAGAATATGGCTCTCAAGTATGGAATGCTAACAATGTTGGACAGGCAAGACGTATAGAATCTGTTCAGAAGCAATTTTTACTGTTTGCATTGAGAAAATTCAATTGGGGTGATGGATTCAAACTACCGAAATATGAACATAGATTGCTGTTGTTACAAATGATTTCATTGGAAAACCGCAGAAGTGTTGCTCAGATATTATTCATATTAAAATTGATCAAGGGTGAAATTTGTTCGATGGTTCTTTTGGAGAAAATTCAATTCAGGATTCCATATCATTCTGTCAGAAATTTTGAATTTTTGAAAATTCACACAGAGAACATTGGTTATCAGAAGTATATGCCTTTGAAAATCTTAGTTGAGAAATTTAACAAATATTACAATAAACGAAATCTGAATGAGTTTGTAATTGATTTTAATGTTAGTTCGGATGCTGTTAAGAAAAGGTTAATTGGATTGTTTAAAAATTTAATACACTGAACAATGTCTGTTTGTTTTTGGATTCAGTTTTGCAGTTCAGAAATCATAGTGACTTGCTCCGAAATCGTTAGGATTGGCAATTGATTGATGAATCGATGCAATTATTGAACAAATTATTCTAATTTAATGAATTGTAAATATATTTTAATTATTTTAATAAACCACCTTTGGCGAAGAAACGCTGTTTGGTGCAGTAATAATAATAATAATAATAATTTTTGATGGTGATTTGTATGGTGCTGAAGTTATTTGTGTTTGCATTAATATTAACTTCCGAAAGTTTTATTTGGTTGAATTGTATATTAGACCTAATTCTCCATTTAAGATTTTCGAAAATGTAGTTGTTGCTATTGAAACTTTAATAGCAAGATCAGTCCAAAAAGATTCAATTATTATATCAGGTGATTTCAATTTATCTGATTTGTTGTGGATCACGAGTGATGTTGATGATCCGAATATTTCCTATCCCATCAATGCTTGTTCAAGGAAGGAATTATTTATTTTGGATTTTTTCCATGATGTTGGTTTATCACAGATTAATGGAACTTCAAATAATAATGGAAAAATGTTAGATTTGGTTTGGACAAATGACCCAGACTTGATATATTGCTTAAATAGCGATATTTTTTTGGTAAGATCTGAGGTGCATCACAAATCCATTGAAATTTCCATTTTTGGATGTCAGAATAACAAGTATAACTCAGACTATCATTTTTATCATGATTTTAGATATGCAAATTACGATGATATAAATAGTTGCTTCAGCAAATTTGATTGGGAATTGTTATTATCTAATGAATCATTTGATGATGATTTGAGTGATTTTTATTCTTGTGTTAAAAATGTAATTGATACTCATGTTGGGCTGAAGAAGCATGTTATCTCTAAGCATCCAAAATGGTTTGATTCAAAAATGGTTAATTTGAAAAATAGATTAAATAAATTGCGTAAAAAGAGACACAATTCATTAGAGGATGACAAAAACTTTAAAATTTCTCGCACGGAATAAATAGATATTCTCGTATTGCATACAATAACTACAGAGTTAAAATGGAAGAGTTAATTGTTGATGATCCAATGGAGTTTTTCAAGTTTGTGAATGCAATTAGAAAGACTACCAGCGACTTTTCGAATGAAATGCATCCCGTGTGGAAAAAAAGTGGCTAACTTTGACTTAAAAGTCAATCAATTATAGCCGAGTTGATTTGACTATTACTGGCTAAGTTGATTACAGTTGACTTTTTTTTCATGGAAATTTTGAAATCTACTCAGCCGTCTAATTTGGGACGTTTTCATCTGACTACAAAATTGATTATAGTTGGCTAAAATCATTTCATTTTGTATGAAACAGCCACATATAGTCAGCCAAAAAGGTCCCAAATTAGTCAGTCAAAATTTTTCGACACGGGATTATAATGGTCAGATGTCAAGCAAAAATGGTGATATTGCGAATTTATTTGCAAAATTTTTTGCTTCGGCATATTCTCAACATAATTTGAGTTCAAATGACATTTGTAGCCTTGGGAGTCTTGATGGAATCATTAATTTGTGTCATAATATTCCAAAGTTGATGATTGATAAGAATATAATTCTTCAAATTGTACATGAATTGCCAAATAATTTGATTTCTGGTCCTGATAAATTACCAAATTTGTTTATTAAAAAATGTATTGAAACTCTCATTATACCAATTACTATTTTATTCAACAAGTCACTTGAATTGGGTTATGTTCCCAGTGTTTGGAAGTCATCTTTTGTAAAACCAATATGTAAGAATGGTTTGAGAAACAATATCGAGAATTACAGAGGAGTAGCCTTGCAAAATGTAATTCCTAAAATTTTGGATTCAATAATGGCGAAACATTTAAATTTTCACATTAAGAACATTGTTGATTCGAGTCAGCATGGTTTTGTTAAGGGAAGATCTACCATTACTAACTTGGTGGAATTCACTTCTCAGACATTGAATGACTTAAGACCTCATAATCAAACGGATGCAATTTATATTGATGTTGCTAAAGCGTTTGACTCGGTAAATGTTGAACTTTTGGTACATAAACTGAGGATTATGGGTTTGAATTATCAGCTTTTGAATTGGATTACATCTTATATGAATGGTAGAAGGCAGATTGTCAAGTTTAATGATTGCGATTCGGTTCCCATTGATGTTACTTCGGGTACGGGTCAGGGTTATCCCATTGCAGCAACATTGTTTGTATTGTTTGTTGCTGACTTGCCAAACTGTGTTGGTTTTTCAACAATTCTTTCATTCGCTGATGATGTTAGGCTTTCCCGTCACATAACCATCATTGATGATTGCTATATTCTACAAGAGAGTTTGATCAATGTTGCCAAGTTTTTTGAATTGAATCACTTAAAGTTGAACGTTGGAAAAACAAAAATGATGATGTTCCATCGTTATGGTAATGTGATTAATTTTAAATATAAGATTGGTGATTCAACAGTCGAATGAGTTAATCAAATTAAGGATCTTGGTGTGATATTGGATGAGAAACTTAATTTCAAAGCTCACATTGAATCCATGGTTGTGAAAGCAAGGTCGAGATTGGCTTGGATTAAACGTTTTGGGTATTGTTTCAAAGATCCATATACAATAAAATTATTATTTTTTAGTTTCGTTGTTCCTATTCTAGAATATGGCTCTCAAGTATGGAATGCTAACAATGTTGGACAGGCAAGACGTATCGAATCTGTTCAGAAGCAATTTTTACTGTTTGCATTAAGAAAATTCAATTTGGGTGATGGATTCAAATTACCGAAATATGAACATAGATTGCTGTTGTTACAAATGATTTCATTGGAAAACCGCAGAAGTGTTGCTCAGATATTATTCATATTAAAATTGATCAAGGGTGAAATTTGTTCGATGGTTCTTTTGGAGAAAATTCAATTCAGGATTCCATATCATTCTGTCAGAAATTTTGAATTTTTGAAAATTCACACAGAGAACATTGGTTATCAGAAGTATATGCCTTTGAAAATCTTAGTTGATAAATTTAACAAATATTACAATAAACGAAATCTGAATGAGTTTGTAATTGATTTTAATGTCAGTTCGGATGTTGTTAAGAAAAGGTTAATTGGATTGTTTAAAAATTTAATACACTGATCAATGTCTGTTTGTTTTTGGATTCAGTTTTGCAGTTCAGAAATCATAGTGACTTGCTCCGAAATCGTTAGGATTGGCAATTGATTGATGAATCGATGCAATTATTGAACTAATTATTCTAATTTAATGAATTGTAAATATATTTTAATTATTTAAATAAACCACCTTTGGCGAAGAAACGCTGTTTGATGCAGTAATAATAATAACAAAATTTTCTGTTCTCAATTTTCGAGAGCGTATATCTTATTCATTTTAGAATGGCGGTAATTTTTGTCTCATTGATTTGCAATTTCATACGGCAGATTATTTTTTGTTCAAAACAACCACCATTTCTTCGCGCATGTCTGCTTTGAAGATGTAAAATGCAAAAATTATCAATTTTTTTCAGAAAATAAATTTACAATTTGTTTTTAGCATAGAAATTCTAGATGAATATTTGTTGATTTTTTTCTTTTATGAGATCAACTTAAACATCCATTTTTTCTTATCTAAGCGATGTAGTTTTGAATTGGTGGCGCCGCCAATTACTGATATTAATACAGCTTGATTCCTGAAGCGAAACACGATGATAATATAGTATGATAAATATGGTGCACGTAATGTCAACAGTGATTCACGTAAAACTACAATTTTTGTGCGATCAGTCCAGTATCTTATCTTTGATGAGAATGTTGACGAAAATCGATTAGTTTTCACATCAAATTTTCTAATTATAAATGAAAAATAGCAAGAATAAGATTTGCAGTAAAAAAACTGACTTTTTTCTTGAGTTTTTCCTCTGAAATTTGGATAAGTTGCTTCATGTTGCTTTTATATAAAATCTCATGTACTTATGTAAAAATGAAATCATTTAAAACAACAATATTCACCTAAAAACAAATTTTTAAAGAATTTTCTGTAATTGATAATTTTTGAATTGTGCATCATAAGAACCAAAGCGGCGCCAATTCCCGTCATCAGAATTTATGTTATTATAGTTATTTATGAAAGATACTCATAAATGTATATCTTTACCGGAATTCGATTTTTTGAAATTCTAGAAGGCCGTTGGCTTAAAATATCAAATAAATACTAACGAAAATAGTAAAAATAATACATATTTGCAGAACCCAGAATGTTGACATTGACTTACACTCTATTACAACATGACATGTACTCTGCTATTACAATGTTCCACGCCAGGAACAGCTTATTCCTTCGGTGGAACATTTCATGTAGTTTTGTCACTATGCAGTGTACAGATCAAATACAGGTGGCACCATGAGTAGCAAATTTGCTATTGCATAGCTTCGGAATTATATTTACACTGCGTGAATTTATTTCACCGACACTCACATTTTTTAAAATATCTTCAGAAAATGAAAAGATTCCAATTTTTTTTTTATTGTAATTTTATTACAAGTTATTTTCACAAAAACATTATCTAAAAAAAATTTGTATTTATGGTATTTTTTTCAATTCTTCGATTTTTTGCTCCCAAAAAGTGCGAACTAATTCTACCCACACTTAATATTTCGAACGAAACAAACAATGTTGCTTACATTTTTGTGATCTGTTTTGATGTGATTTACAGTTATTCATCTTTTCAGTCTATTGGTGGTTCTGTGATGGTATTTGGCGCCAATGGCTACTTGAAAATGATGCCGCTGTCATTCTTTCCAACCGGAATGAACGCAATACAGTACTAGTAGTTCGGTCATTTCCCAGCATATGGTTACGAATGTGCCGGTTTATGCTGTCAATTTGAACCAGACAACGCTCCAATTCATGTGACCAGGTCAACTTTGGCCAACTTTGAGCAGTGTGGGATTAATCTTTTCGACAATTGCCGACCAAATCACCAGATATGAACATCATAAAGAATGTCTGGTCGATTTTAGTTCGAGAAGTATACAAGGAAGGTCTACAATTCAACATAAAACAAGAATTTATGGCAGCCATCGAGGTGGCTTGGTGAAACATCCTACAGGCCAAAATCGAATCACTGTATGACTGTATCATCGCAGTACATGATGCCAAGGATAAATGGACCAAATATTAACCGGGTTTTTTGATAAAAATACATTTTTCTCGTTCGAAATGTCAAGCGTCGGTAAAATTAGTTCGCACTTTTTGGAAGCAAAAATAAAAAAATCGAAAAAATTACATAAATACAAATTTTTTTTTATGATAATGTTTTTGTGATATGTTATTAAATACTTGTAATAAAATTGCAATGAAAAAAAAGATCAAAATCTTTTCATCTTGTGAAGATATTTTAAAAAATGTTAGTGTCGGTAAAATTAGTTCGCACAGTGTATTTTAAAATAAGCGAACACTTGATAACATTGATTTTTTGAAATTCTATGTAAGCTTTGTAAAACAACCACAGATAAAAATCTTACAAGCGAAATTATCGAAAAGATAGTCTTCCTTCACATTGACATTAAGAACAGTTGATTTTCGATTTAAAATAAAACAAAATTTTTGCGGCGTCAAAATTACACATTTCAATGTTGGAATAATATGAATCAAATAACACATTTTTGACGGATATCAAAATTAGAGACACCCCATTGAAAACAAGTATAATAGTTGTTTACTATAGTTTAGTTTATTTACAATATTACTTATTTAATATTTGAATGTATTAATTAATTGTGATAGCGTCATAAAAATTTATAAAATTATGAGTCCATATGTACTAAAAAGAATAAGTAACTCATTGGATGATTTGAAAATTAACCAAACTTAATCGATTTTAATTTAATAGATTTCCGTTTGTGCTTCGCAATAAATACAGTGAATTAAAGCAAATGTTTCAATTTTTGAACCAAAAATTAGCAGCGTTCAAATAGAAATTACATTTGTATTTTTCACCCCGTATTTTTATGAGAAAATCTCTCATTTGTTATAATATATCATTGATTGAAATGTGTTTAAAATTTCTAGATTTGCGTTTGAGTGAATTGGTTGGTGTATTCACTTAGACTTAATGTTAATACAATTAATTTTTTACATTCTCAACACAATCTTAATTGTGGTCTTGCTTTGTATGACAACGTTTTTTCTGTAACAATACGAATAAGGATTTATTTACAGGCAATTCATAGTTTTAATATTCTAATTATTCAAATGTTGCACTTTGTAGCGATTATACAGGGCATATGGCGTTTTTGACAAATCATTTTCTTGAACTTTGACGGTCACAATGTTTGGTATTTGGTCATCTTTTTCCTTTCCCATAAACCAGTCAGTGCATTGCTTTTTTTGATCTTCGTTAACATTTTGCTCACACCATTTTTGCACAAATTTGTGGAATTTATGAGCTCTAGCTTTCGTGACTTTCGGATGAGTCTGTTTGATGAAAAGAGTTAGGAATAATATTGTTAATAGAATTATAATGTATGACTCTATCAATACTCACTTTTCGCGCCTGTCGAATAGCACTCTTTTTGTAGAAAACTGCATCTTTATTCACCACGAAGACCATACGATATTTCTGAAAATTTATATTTATCTCCGACCTGTCGTCAATAAAGTAACCTTCATTCTCATCTGTTCCTATGCGTTCTAATGGCCGCGATTTGATTTCAATAATTGTTTCATTTTTGCCAGATACATTTGATAATTCTTGATCCGTAGCTGACATCGTAGTTGCTTTGGTATTACTGTGAAAGGAATTTATTTAATAAAAAATAATTTAAAGTTTATGTTTGACTTCAAAAATTACACAATTGTGGTCGATGAAGTAACAGGTTCATTGTTCGGGTTGGCATTTTTGTTTGATAAACATTTAGTCATATCATCCAATTCATCAGTCATATTTTGGCCATCTGTATCCACTATTGCATTGCTCATGGTGTGAGGTTTCGTTTGCGCTACATTCAATGTATCTTTTACAGAGTCATTCAAATTTTTGGAAAACTCAGGTGAGTTTAATGATTCTGATGAAGATGATTTCCTGGAAGAGTTTCTCATTTTGAACTTCCGGATGTTCCGATGGAGAAATAACTGACGACGTGGTAAACATGATATCTATTAATGTAACATTTAAATTAAAATTGGAAATTAGTTTCACAAAAATAAAATTAAAATCTCCATTCAAATTTTATACAATACTATATCGATGAAAGTATAAACGATAATTTTTTCGATTCACTGATTTTCAGAAAGTTTGAAAATGATGAATTATGGTCTTAAATTTAAAATTACTCTCTATTAGAAATTCTTGTCTATAATTGATTGAAAGGTTTATTAAATTGATATTTTCATAAAATTTAAATGGAAGAATTGAATTGAATTTCAAAACTAAATATTTAGTTCTTTATTCTTTCGTTTTTTCTTATTTTTATTATTTTGACATTTCTATTACGACAAAAAACCCAAATTATAAAAATAATTTTAATTCAAATGTCTAATGATAGAATTCAGTTAATTTTAAGAAATGATTTCGTTATTTTTCCTCTCAAACCTACAAATCAAAATTACGTGAATATATTTTATAGCACTTGCCTGCAAAATAATTTAAAATCTAATGAAGACAATAATAAGTCTTAAAAGTCTATGAGACAAAAACACGTTTGAATTTATAAATGCCTATGTGAAAAAATCCCTTTTACAAACTCCTTTTCATCAGAAAATATGTTGATATCCCAGCAAACATTCATGTAATGATTTTTAGTAAAAATAAACGTTATATTTTGTATCGCGTTCACCCCATTTAGAGCTACATTTGCTTGTAGTTATGCTCACAATAATCGTCAAAAGAGGTTGAAATTCGGGTATTATCCAACTGTACGCTACACTCAAATTTATTCTCTTTGCGACGGTAAAAATGTATATAAAAATTGACTGAGAAAATCTACATTAATTCATTTTATAATTTTATTGTATTTGTAATAATTATTTTCATTCAATAAGTCATTGTCAATTTCATGGTATTCGGTAAGTCCATTTTTGATATTTGACATTTGATTTGTCTTATGCCTTTGCATATCAAATCAATACAATCATACAAAAGGGCATGTAAGTCTCACATCAATACCATTTATTGGAAAATTGGCGGCATCGATCATTGTATTAGTGGAATTTGAATGAGAAACGATTGTGAGCGATCAGATGTCATACACATTTCGAACGAGCAGGTTGTGTTCCTGATTTTATTAATCTATTTTCTCATTGTTTTATTCAAAAAAAATTACTGCGTGAACTGAACATTATTAATTCGAAATCAAATTGCACTTTAAATACGATTTTCAATTGAAATAGTGCAATTCAATAGAAACAACGACAATTAAACCAGTGCATTTTTAATAATCGACAATATTCAAGTGAAAATTGTGATGTCTAAGAAAACAATTATTCCAAAATAAACATAGAATCGATTTAGTTCATAACATGTGTGCGCATTTCATTCGTGTGTTAGAGTAATAAGAAAGTGCAGTGTTCAAAAAATTGAAATTTCACATTTTCATCGATTGCTGGTTGTTATGCGTCGATAGATTGTTCGTTTGTCATGTGATTTTCGTGTGAACACAGACACAATACACACTTCATCGAAATTAAGTGAATTTGCAAACTCACAGTAAGCAAATCAATTATACTTAAGGGATCATATTACGGAATCGCTCCAGCATTACCGAATAAAGAATTTGATGTTATCGTGTTTAGAATTCAAGTTAATTTTTTTTGTGAATCGATTTGGATTGACTATTTTTTCCCCATTTTCCTTCCCTTCCAATTTCGATCCGTCGTATTTTGAATTTTTGACTTTTACTGACACATTTGAACGGTTTTTATTTTAAATACAAAGCATTTCAATGTCATTCATTTCAAGCTAAATTGTTTCCATTGAAATTACCTAAGGAAAAACCGTATTTCAGGGGACATGTTAGTCTTCTCATTTTCCAAAATTCACAATTTTTAAATATTCGAATAGGTTTCCCCTAAATAATTTCCATTTTTATTTTTTTTTCAATTAAGTAAAAACATTATTTGGTTCAAATCTTTAATATTTTTTGCTATTTTTTTCAATTTAAATTCAACGTTTTTCTTTTCAAAATGTTTGTTTCTTTCAGCCAACTATGAAAAACAATAGAGAACACCTCGACGATGATCGAGATGAGGGGACTGACATAATTGTGCGCAAGTTCACATTGAACAATATAGTGAACGAAAATCTTAATCTAGATTTAAGAGAATACGTGCTAGATTTTTTTGAAGAAATTAGTAGAAAAACGACATTGATAACAAATTGACAGTGATATGGAGCCAAATGAACGAATCTTGACCAATGAGGCCGATATCAGTGCATTGTCCAAATATTTGTTCCAGGGGCGGCCATTGAACCCAGATTCTGATGTGAAACGAATGTTGTATATGGATTTTCTGCTACGTTTGCACGGAATTTGCGGTCCAAGAAATAAAAACATGTACGAATTCGCTGGAGATCAATGGTTTGAAGCAATTCACATGTTTACTCGCATTCAACGCAGAATCGAGATGTTCCACATTGAAAATGGAAATTTACTACTACAATGGCGTGCACTGCACATAAAAAGACCGTATGATGCCACAACCAAGCCCATTACGTCCTCCAAAAATTCGAAATTTCACCACAGTTCCGATGAATTCATTCCAATTGAAAGAAATCCCGATCGATACAAAATTGTTGCTTGCTTTATATCTTACAACAATAGCTCCAAAAAACGAGAAAGTGGCACAAAATGATTTCAATCGAGCACGAGCACTGAGCCTTCCCATATATTTTGTTGTTGTATTTGATAAGTTCGAACTCTCACCACTTCCATTCACAATGTAAATCCAATGTGCTTGAGTGTGGCGCTGTTTGTGTGTTGTTTGGTGAAGAATCAGTACTCGATCGAGCACGTGATGCATATTGGTCATACTTTTTTGATATGGCAAAGATCAACAAGCTGGTGAAAAATAAGTTATTTTTATTTGGATTGCCAAATTGATTAATGTGAAACGAAGATTCAAAACATTAAGTATAATTATTTTCATTAATTCCATTTTTCCCTTTGTTCATTCAGGCAAGTATGAATTCCGACAAAGAATTATGACAGATGGTCATCAATGGATGCATCAATACTATTATGGACATATTGGCAATGTATCCAACGTTTTTCTATGAAATCGGAATGGATCCTGGAATGAACACTTGGAACGCCAGTGTTCGGCGGAAAATTTCGACTGGAAAGAAGTAAATTCTCATTTGATTCAACTTAATTATCCAATTCGCCAATTTGTTATTTTTTTTTTATATATATATATTTATTTGAAATATTATTTATTTTCGACTATTACACTTATTGAGAAGAAGTGTAATAGTAGAAACAACAACAACAACAACAATCATTTAAAGACCATTAATGCCCTTCAGCGTCTGGTCTGTCTAGTAATGGTAGCCCTCTAACAATTCTTTTCCAGCATACTCTGTCGAGAGCCAGGTCTTGAGTTTCCCTATTCCAGTCATACCCACTTTCATTCAAATCATTCTTCATCGAATCTAAATATCGTCATCGTGGTCTGCCTCTCCCTATCGGCGCATTCACTTCAGCATTCAAAATTAACTTTGGCAAACGACACTCATTCATACGTTGTACATACAATCCATCTCAATCTTGACTTTCTTGCTACTTCATCTATCGAATCCACATTCAAATCCTCACGCACTTTCTCATTCCTAATTCTGTTCTCCCATTGGTAGGGACCAGTAGGGACGCGATACACCCGAAATCATACGCAATACTTTCATATCAGCCACTTCTAAATCATGAATTAAATCTCATGACCTCTGTCTTTGAACTGCTAATGGTCATTCCGAAGTTCGTACACGCCGTTTCTAAATCGCCAATGCTGTTTTGAAGTTCTTGTTTCGAATCACCAAACAGCACTAATAGTCGAAAATAAATAATATTTCGAATAAATATATCAAGACCTATGAATAATGTTACATCGTAAGAAAATGTCCATCTAGTGACTTGATGTAGAACTTTCTATACAACCTATGAGTGTGAAAGACACAAATACGTCTAAAAGAGACAAACACACAAACATTACTTTGTACGTAGCAGCATTATAGGTCTGTAATCAGTCATTAGATGGCGAATTTTGATGACACTTGTTGTTAGTGTAAATTAGTGTAAAATCAATTTTGCTCATAGTGCCTGAAATATATATATATTTTTAAAACTACACGGTAATCTCAGGAATTGTTCAATTCAATTCAATACTAGTTTTTTTTTTATTTTAAAAAATGCCAATCTTATCTTTGTATTTATGAACACATCAAAATTTCAAGCAAGTTTTACCATTGGATTCCAAATCGAAAAGCCAAACGTTTAACAAGGGATTACGTGCAAATCGAGCAAGCAGACTTACACGCACATGCTGTCATGCCATTTCAAAGGGGGTTACAATGGCTACCGTACATTCGACATCGGTTAAGGATGTTGCAAAGAGGCAGGGTTGCTTATGCAAATCGCACATATGCTCGGCTTCGATTTGACAAATACATTGAATCGAATCGTACAATAGACAATGTCTTCAAGCGATTAACAAAGGGCAAGCCAACGATATTCTACATGGGCGCCGCTCAGATTTCATCTAATTCAACGATCAAAATAAAAAATTATGTTCGCTGCCCAGGTACTCGAAAGTTGGGTAAAGCAATAAAGAAAACTGGCAATTGTGTAATTCGAAAGGTGGGAGAAGATCACCAGATGTTTGGTGAGATTTCTGCAACATACGCGAAGACCGATGTTGACCGATCTTCAAAATATGCCGTAATTGCGAACCAAAGGCAGAAATTGACTTGCCAAATGTGATTGTCACAAAATTAAATCGAAGACAGCTGAAATTAAACGTCTTGAAGCTGCAGTCGATGCAGAAACAGAAAATCCAGATGAAGATGTCAACATGGAGGCACTGGTAAATGAAGCAGCAATTCCAGATGAAGATGTCATTATGGTGGAATTTAAAAATGAAGATGTAAACATGATGGAATTGGAAAATGCATTCAAAATCGAATTCAACAAATGAACATTCGGTTGGTGTCAAAGGTTAAAGTGTATCGGAAAAACTGGCGACCAATCAATGAACCAAATGAAGAAATCGATGAAGGAAATGCTTATGATATATTTGATCTAACCCATCTGAATGCCGAAGAAGCGGATGATTTTTAACGGTCTGCACAAACTGATTTATCGGATTATTTACTGCCCGGATTGGACCAAATATACTGAAAACTGTTTGGCATCGAGATACAGGGACTTTCATACGTGGAGGCAAATGAGGCAATTGCCTCAGGGCGCGAGCGCCCGGAGGGCGCAAACGTTTCGAAATTCAATACGAAATTGTATTTGAAAATTTCCCAAGGGCGCTAGCCAATTGTGTATGACATAATTACATATTTATTTTATTTTTTTTTTTGAAAAGCAAATCTTCTTTTTTTTTAAAGCAAATCTTTTTTTTATAAAAGTTAATCTTTTCATGTTTTTTTAAAGTAAGTATTTTAGTAATAAAAAATGTTCTGTTAATACATTTTGTGTTATTTACATTTACGATATATACTATACTTTTTTTCTCTTCCTCAACGATTAATTGTTTGTACAATTTATGTTTAAAAAAAACCCATTTTGTCCAGATCGTAAATGAAAAAAAATGAAAAGATTTGTTATTTTTAAACAAGCAAACAAACCAATTGTTCGAGTTGTTGACATTTTAAATATGATTGCAAAAAATGGCTTAGAAAATATGCTTCCAAATACAGCCATTGCTTATCGAATTCCGTTGACAATACCAGTAAGTGACTTAAATAAGTGAATCAAACAATAAAACACCTTTAAATTATGTAAAAATTGAATTTATTTCAATACAATTGTTTCGATGCATGTACGCATCATTATCAGTTGATTTGTCGACTAAAAAATCTAAAACGTGCAAACGGAGAAATATCATACAGATTGTAACATCGCATCGAAAACAATTGTATTGAAATAAATTCAATTTTTACGTAATTTAAAGGTGTTTTATTGTTTGATTCACTTATTTAAGTCAATATTTAAAAAAAATGAAAAGGTTTTTTTTAGAAATAGGAGCGCTGCGAAAATTTTGCCTCAGGGCGCCAAATTCATATGAAAGTCCCTGTCGAGATATATCGGCTGCAAAATGCATTTTATACAAAGGTTTGATTGACAAATGAAATTGTTTTAGATTGAACTAATGATTTTTTTTATATGTGTTTTTTGGTCGGTTTGAGCTGTTCAATGGATACACACCCGTTCAATTTCGACGAAATGCAGGAATCGAGATACACTTCGATGGATTCAATACATACGCGGTAGAGACATAGCAACACGCAGCAATTCCTCATTTAGATTTTTTTTGATTTCAACAATAACTCATATAACGTTAAGTTATTCCGCTGAGTGCTACTTTAGTGCCTCTTCAAATGTATCCTGTAAGTATAATTGTACCAAATGATTTTCTTTTTGCAAAATAGTCTATATTGATATTAATTTTGTTCCATCTTCTCTATCTCTCTCTTTCTTTTTCTCTCTCTGCATTCCATGTTTTGGACTACACCTGAATTTCACCCATTTTCAACGAAAAAAAATGTCGTTTCTACGGTCAAATGTTAGTTTACATTCAATCATAACTGTGCGCTCGGAATCGGACGTATTTGGGTCACGAATTGTTAGTTGGATAACCATTTTTAGTTAAATTCAGCGTTAAAATACGTAACTTTTAGTTATTTCTGTGGATAATTTGACCGTATTTTCACCTATTTCTACCGTCGAAACAGGATTTAAATCAGATGAATCGAATTAAATCCATTTGTTATTCTAATCATTCATCTAATTCATTCCAATAAAATTCATTTTTCTCGTGAATTTCTTCAAACAATCCCGATTGATGAAACATATTTAGCTGGCATTCGTGTTAACTTCGAAATTGGAGTAGAGTGAGTAGTCAATTTAAAAATATTTTTTTGAGCAATTTTGTTTAAGTCCAAAATCAGTGAAGGTTTTTTGATTGATTTGAATTTTATTTTGTAAAAGGAAAATTTTAAGATATCATAGAAACAGTACCATTGGGGAGCCAAAGAAGGTATCAGAGACAACATCAGAAAGCGTATGACAACCAATTTCACGCAAATGGAGCAGTTTGATCGCAAAGAATACCGCACAATACCATCACCACGTGATAATACTTGAAAATCAAAGCATCGTTTAAACATGATGGTTGATGGAATGTAAACTTACACTCGTCAACGATACGCACGAATTAGTTTCGATAAGTATATTGAATCGAATCGTGAGACAGATTAATTGGCACGAGCAATTACGAAGAATAAACCATCGCTCGTCATGCTTGGAGGTGCGAAATTTTCACCAATTGGTATTAGGAAAGGCAAACGATGTCCCGGCACACGTAAGCTCGAAGGCAGCATAAATAAGCTTGGCCATTCATACTCAGAGTGAATGAAGACTACAGTTCACAAACTTGTGCAAATTGTCATAAGAAGTTTCCAAAGTACACTAAAAACCATAGATTCTAAGTTTGTAAGAACTGCACATGTGATGGTGATTATAATCCAATCATCGACCTACCAACTACGATTGTGACGAAGAAAAGCCGACGACGTAAGCAACTTGATAACGTTGTCAAAAACCTTTCTTGGCTCCAGCAAAACAATCAATTGAATTTCAACCAGGGCGATTAAACTCACAGAAAATGTATTATTCTAAAAATTGCGATTCAAACCGGACGGAAGAAATTCAAGATGATTTGAATTTAGTTCCTTACTATGAACAAAATTCACGACCACATATCATCGTATGGCATCGAGACATTGTTGCGCACCTTGCCGCATAATGTATTTAGGTGAATATATTTGCATAGTTCGTTTGTGAGACCTCTATCAGAACGCAACAAACCAGCAATCCGTGTAATCGTTGCCCCGATTTCGGCGAATGTTCAAGCAGCATAACCATGGGGCGAGTCACGATCACTAGCACTAGAAAAATTAAGAGGTGTGCAATGCCATACAAATATTCTAGGGCGCGTAGTAAGTTGCGTTATGTAATTTGCATACCGTAGATAGAGCGCGTAGTATTTTGGTTGCACAGCTTTGGAAAAATTAGCGAAAAACTAGCAAAAATTTCTAGTGCGTGAAGTTAGCTCTCAATAACCTTTCTCGTGATAAATTCATTGAAAAGCGTACAATACAATTTATATTTTACTTGTTATAATTTATTATTATTGACTTTTTTCTTCATTTTTTCCAAAAATAAAATTTAAATATATTATATAATTTCTTAAAATAATAATAAATTCTAAAAAGTAAAATAGCAATTTGATTAACTTTCAATGAATTCATGATGAGAAAAACCATTGATAGCTAACATCACACACTAGAAATACTAGCAATACTAGCTGAAAACTAGATCAATGGAATTTCGTGAATGACCCCATGAGCATAACACCAATAATTCAGTTAATACAAAAGAACAATGTTAACAATAAGTTATTATCAAAGCTTGATTTTGTGGCTTTGAACACATTCTAGCGTGTACAGTTTTTACTGTAAGTAAATTATCGACACAAATTATTTAAATTTTTTAATTAGATTTATATTAGAAATATGCATGAGTGAAATTACGATCAATTTAACCATCTATTTAGCAATTATTATCACATATTCGAAATATTAATATTTCATGCATTCGGAATACACCTGGATTTTTCTCCATTGGGAAGGTGAAAATGGCTCTATCTTCGTTTAATTTCAACCCTAAAATCAATCTCGAATATATTCCTGAATCTGACGTATTATCGTTACTAAATGTGGTTTTATCGTTACTAAATGTGGTTTTTATAGTTTTATTGACAGCATGTATAATTCATAACCAAATTGTTACCTAAACCAAACTAAAGTCAATAGCAAATAAGCGACGAAAAAGATAATAGGTGAATAATCACAATACAATTTATTAATTATTTAATTTCTTGAGTAGTGATTAGGATTTCCTCTTGCAACTAATATGAAAAAAATTATAATGATACAAATAACTCTTCATAATTATATTTAATATCCTTTTATACAAAATGGAGGATCATATTTCATATATTCTCTGTTTATACATCCGCTTTTAACTGATCGCATTTGGATGTGATAAAAAATTGCATAAGTCGAAAAATTTTTTGCATCACAAAAATAACTGCAATGATAAATTCACAATTAACAAAATTAGCAGTTCCACCATTTCATTCAAACTGTTGAATCGTTACATGAAATCTTCATGTAATGTATATATTATATTTTGGAAAAATATGTGTATATATAATATATAAGTTTTAAATTAAAATGAGCAAAATAAATTTCGGCCCATCAAAAAAAATTTATTATAGGAACAAATTCTCAATTTCGAAAAGAAATTCATTTAGTTTCATAAGTTTATTTCAACTATACTTTATTCATATTTACAATTTATATATAAATTAATAAGATAATAAAGTAAAAGACGGCAAAGCGGATTTCACAGACGAATTTTTAATAACATTATTAAACATGTAAAGTTTTTTGTCTTATAGACATGAATCAATATTTTAATTTTTTTATATATAAGGTTAGCAGAAAAGATGACTTCAAGTAGAGGCTTCTTATCCTTAAAATTTTGTGCCAGTGTGTTCTTTCCAATGATTTTCTTTGAATTTTATTCTTAAAATACTAAAAAACTGAATGTCGACTCTATATGATATGGCAAATATGGCATCTTTTGGCATTGTGTGTTCGCTATTTTCAAATTTCTAGGTTCAATAAAATGTTCAATCTATTACACCTCTTCTTTGACCTGGTACGAGAAAATTGTTAAAGAAAAACAATTGATTAGTACCACAAAAGAAAATGTCAGAAATATAATAATACGTTAGATTGTTACGCAAATTTGCTCACAAAATATTTTATCTAACTTCATGATAGTTTATATGAGCTTAATATTTAATTATTCAAATTGACAAACATGTATGTGACAAACATGTCTCAAAATTCTTACATATTTATTCGGTAAAACAGCGAAGTGAAGAAAAATGAATAAAACTTGATATTTATAATATTTTATTAACACACTAAGTTTCGGTTTGGTACAATTCGATTCGATTTCAAGTTATTATAGTAATCAATCGTTTAAACACATCGAAAGATAGTAAGTTCAATCGGAGAAACACCAAGATGCAACATCGGGAAATGCTACTAGTTCTTGTAAGATGGTCGAGAGGGCGCTGTCAGTTCAACATAGAAATGTTAATGAGGAAGCTCCCTCTATTCCAAAAATCTTGCTATTGTTCCTATAGTTGCCAACCATACCATTTCCAGTAGTTGCCAAGATGTAATTTGATAACTATTTTCGAGAGTAACCATCATTTATATATTATTTGTTGAAATGTGAGTCGTTTTGCTGACCGTGCTACTATAGTAATCTGATCTTTGCGCAATAAACCTGATCTTAAATGTTTTAGTATCAATTTTTTTTTCATAGATTTAGCTGGTTAAGCGTATTTTTTTCAATTCTAATAATTATTCATTAAAAATATCATTACGTTTACGTCAATTTCAATGTGAATGAATACACATAAACAAATACAGGAGTTATGATACTCTGTACGTTAGTGTATTGGGCACGTTTACCCCTCGAAATAAATCGTTTACACTAATATTGGTGTAAACGCAACTTGTATATTTGCAATCGCCAATATTTTTATACGTGTGCGTAAGTCGACTGAAATCGAACTGAGTGAAGAACGGCAGCGAACATCCGTCAATAACAATTTCAATCGACTTACGCACACGTATAAAAGTATTGGCGATTGCAAAATATACAAGTTGCGTTTACACCAATATTGGTGTAAATGATTTACTTTGAGGTGTAAACGTGCCCAATACACTAACATACAGAGTATTATAACTCCTGTATTTGTTTGTGTATTACTGATCCCCTCCCCGGCGGAAAATACTAACTATATTTGAACAGGATTCACTGCTTAGTCAGTACTTCATACTAATCCTAATTTCAGCTATAATTATCGAGCTGAATAGAATCAGTTATAATAATATGCGTTTACGCTAATGACAAATATTGCGCGGAAAATGAGTTAAGTCACTAAATCAATTTATTCTCTAGTACTTTATTCTCTAGTACCATGATCTACTATTCCGACATACACATTCATTCTTCTACAATTTGACGAGTAGGCACCATTTGTAAGAGAGTATATTGTGAACTGTATAAATAGTGCTGTTTACGTAAGCTAGCGACGCATGCGATCAACAACACTGTTTGTGTTGCGCAACATACTCTTTGACATGGACGTTCGCGTACATGCGCAATCGCTAGCAGCTGGCAATAGGAGATATTCACCAATAGCAAATACTCAGATAGCGCAGATACAGGTCTGTCAACAATACAAAATCTAAAATCCAAAATACAAAATTGGACATAAAAAAGTTACACACTAAACACAAATTATGTTACGCTTTTATTTGTATCTTTTTATGTTTCACTTTTATTTGCAAATAAGTATTGATTTGAGTTTCGCTTCCGTTTATTATGATTTTGTTGAAACTTTTTCATCTCAATGGTCCATATATTCATTAGCTAGAAGCTGCAGAAGTGTAAACACTGGAAACACTTTCAATTGTTGCACGTAATTAAGTGCTTTTTTTTTATCGGTGGTTGACTATTACTTCCGATTTGTTGGAGAAATCCACCCTATTCTTAGAAGAACAATTGAACAGTTGAGAGTGAAAATGTTATCCAGAAAAGTTCCGGGTAAAAATGTTATTATTCAATGTATTTGTTGTTGTTTTTTGTATGTTGAATACACTGAATAATAACATTTTTACCCTGAACTTTTCTGGATAACGTTTTCACTCTCAACTCTTCAATTGTTCTTCCGAATAATATAATTTTTCTCCCATAGAATTGTGTCTTGAAAGTATTAAGATATTTTATCCGAAATTTTGAAAGATTTAGTGGCCGAATTGAAAATTTTTGGTGCAACATGTTTTGGGTGTGACATAAAAATATGTTTAACACCAATGCCGTTCATCAATCATTCCCGAATCTGTGAGTTAAACGAATGACAATTGGTCGATGCTATGCAAATTGTTTCATTTATATGGCTAATAAAATACCATAATGCAATGAGATTATTGCTGTATGAAGCTCAGGTTTTTTTCTACAAATAATCGTGGTTCAATATTTTTCATATCTCAATTTTTTTTTAACTTATTGCAAGAATCGATATTGATTTGATCATAGGTATATTTTAACAATTTCCACGTTTATATTATTTGAGGTCCATTTTTCTATTTGGTTTGGTTGTAAATAGGTGTTACACTAACAAAATGTATACACATTTGGGTGAACGGATAATCTTTAATGAGATTCCTTTGATCAAAGTATGATATTTTAAATATTAAGTACCCACTAGAATTAATGTTATTAAATTCACACACAATATGATTACATATACACATTATTCAATGTATCGGCTTAGCCGATTCAAGCACGAATTCATGAAGACTCAAAAAAAACAATTCGCCCTCGAAGCGTGAAAAATCGCAGATGCTTTAGAGCTCTTCATAATGAACGAGTACGGACAAAAACCCTCATATCTCATGTGCATGTGCTAAGCGTCGCTTAGTAAGCGATGTAATTACTTAATACACATAGTAAGAAACAATAAACATGTAGAGGGTGTCTTTGTGTTTTAAATCATATTTGTGCAATGTATTAAATCATATTTGTCCATACGAACAATTCATGCTTGGCCGAAGTTAGCCGAACCTTTGCTTTTTTAGCTTGGATATTTGAATACACAAAATTGTCAACATTTTTATATCTCTGTGTGGAATTTCTATATTCGAAATTTAAAAACTTAACGAATTCGCTGAAGAGTAATAATATCTGACGAATTTATATCTGTGCCATCATATATGCATCTTTGTATGTAAAAATATACATTTCCTCTACTTTATATTAAATTTCTTTTTTCAAAACTTTTTCTTAAGTATTAAGTAATATGTATGAAAACCATACGTGTTCAAATACTAAATCCAGTAGCATGAACTGGATCCAGCAGCTGGCCAGCAGTGCTGGTGAAGCATGCGTCGGTACCGTGTGCAGCAATATGCAGTGCATATTATGCACGTCGCCGAAATCTATACGTTTGTAAGTTCAGTTTGTTTTTCTTCACTTGTAAGTACTGTACTGGTTTGTGCTGTAATGAATATAAACTCACAAGCGTATAGACTTCTGCGACGTGCGTTGTGCTGCATGCGGTACTGACGTATGCCTCACCAGCACTGCTGGCCAGCTGCTGGATCCAGTTCATGCTACTGGATTCTGCATTTGAACACGTATGAAGAAAACTGAATAACTTTTAAAGTGAAATATAATGGTTATGAAGCTAAGTTACTTACCGAAAATTCATCCGGCTTCTCTTCTTTAATTACTAATGCAGTTTCGCCACTTGAACTTATCGCTGATTTTGAGACTGGTCCAATCGATTGATTTGTTGAATCATTGACATTCTCGGGCACTGGGTTTGTCAAACGATCAACATAACTATTCCATGCCTTAGTATTTTGTGCATTCTTTTCATTTTCTTCACTTTCTGTATCAAGTAGCTCTATTGTAACTCGACAATCGATTTTATACTAAAATATATAAATTGTTTGATTATCCATTGAAAGTGAGTCGTCCTTTCCTCATATAAATATATAGTCTTTGTATTACTTACTATATACACCTTGAAACAGTTTTCTTCCTGTAGAATGTTTTCTGCTTTACGTTGATATGCCATTTCAGCTACTGTTCTTTTATTAGCATTCCTACAATATCCCCCAGCACCATTTTTACGTTGTTCTTGATGAAATAATTCCACAACTTCAATTGCACTACGTTCAGTCACACAATGTTGTAGTTGCCGTACAGCGTTCTGAACAACCTTTCAAATATAAATATAAATATAAATATAAATATAAAAGTTTTAGGTAAAAGTGTCCCCTGTTTTGTATGGAGTGTGGACACTTTTACTTAAAACGTTTCCTTGGCCACTTTTACTCCCAACCCTTCAAATATAATTATAAATTTAAATAAAGACCAATTGATTTAGAAATAGACATTTCAGTTAGCACCCAATTCAAATGAATAATTAGAAATAAAAATGAAAACGAAAACAACTTACTCTATCTAAAGTGAATGCAGTGTACGCGTGTATGCCAAACATTTCACGTAAAGAATCCTCATAATGATTTGAGTCCATATTACCATCTAAAACACTTTTCAACATGTCTAGGAATGTGGGATAGTAGTCTTCAACGAGTACTTCTGACATGGGTTTCAAACGAAGAGCTACTGCTGTCGATTCTCTTCGATTCCCCCGATAGCTTTGTTCTTCAGCTGCTAATATTTGAGCTCGTTCGTACATATTGCGCAATCGTTCACAGAGAATTGCATGTAGCCGCAAAAATAAATACCAATTTGTGTTGGCAAAAAATAATGTGTATGCTTCTTCCTATTGATGAAAATATTTTCAATTTTATTTCAATTGATAATTTGATAATTTTAACATTTTAACTTGACATCCTTCAAAAATTTAGATCAAATATAAGAAAAGAACATTTTTTTTAAATGCTACAAAACGTGAATTATTTGAATTGAAAAGCCAATTTTTACCAGCATTTTGTTTGCAGCGTATGGGGGCAGAGGATCCAAGGGGTCACAAGAGCCTTCTTGTTTTATTTCTAGTATTCCTGATGATTCAGTTTCAGCAGCTATTGGTGTGTCACTTGTTGGCTCATTTGCATCAGTAATGGCACATGAAGGAGCTTCTCGGAACGAAAATTCAGGTTTCGAAACTCGTTGAATTGTAGGGGCAGATATATTATCAGAATTTATTGGTGATTTTTTGTCGATGTTTTCATTCGCTGTATTTTCTGGTTTGCTGGTTACTTTATCGCAGTTGGTCTCTATTGTGTCTTTTTTATCATCACTACCACATGATCTTTTTGATAGTGCTGCCATATTGCTATTGCTACCATTCGATTGATTGTCGGATTTTGTGGATATTGTATTCCGATTTTCAGATGAATCAACATCCATATCCTTATCTTCTGTTGAAAATGGAAACATTTGTTAAAAAATAATCTACTATTTATTGTAAAATCACCATCTCATATGTATTACTACATACCGTCATCACGCTCATCATCACTAAGTTGTTGTCGAGGCCAAAAAAATAAATCTGGAATAAACTGCCTAAGAATATGTTTTATTCTTGTTTTTTCTTGTTTTTGAACAGCTGTTTGTCGTTTCACGTGATGTATTAAAAGAATGGCTGCATCGTCCAATATACTTTTGTCTTTATATGGAAGTATAAGATGTGGTCCAGTGACTACATCAGTATTATCATCATTTTGCTCATGTCGCTGAAAAAAAAACCAAAAAAACTATTAGAAATTCAAAAATATGATAAATAATTCATTTTTCGTAATATTCGGTGATTTAATTAAAGCTGATATTATTTTGAAATATAATAATAAGAACAGTTGAGCCTTAAATAGTTTACCTCATCATAAAGAGTTTCGATATCATTAAATAAGCTCTTAGAACGCAATGCTTTGATATCATTTTGTTTGAAATTGATGCCTTGGTGATCCAACGACTTGAGGTAATACTTTTCATTTTGTTCACGCCATTGTTTATTAAAACTCTTTTGAGCTTCCCGCCATTCTTCATCTTTGGCTTTAAGTCGTCTTAATACAACTTGTACGGCAATTTGTGGTGTTTTTTTCAGTCCTTGTATAATATCAGACGCTTTATCACCATATACACGCCTTAGCGCTCGTTGATGTATTGTCGGAGAGTTTCCACCTAAACAGTCGTCTAGTTTGAATTTTGCGAGCTCATCTTGTGACATTCTCGATATTTTCTTTTGAACGCCCTCAAGTACACGTATTGTAGATGCGTTTGTTTCAATAACAACATCCAGTTCAAAGCGTTCATCCTCACAACGGTAAATGATTTCTTCATACTGCGTTTTACGCGAAGTAACAAACGTTGAATCTTCTGCCCATGTTGGAAAAGATACCCACGTATCATTGAGAACTTCTCGACACAAATTCGTTCGACCAGAACATTTACGTGACTCACTTGTCTTTGGAAGGGCGCAATAACTGGCGCCGAGACGTTTACATGTTGAAAGATCAATTTCTTGTGCCATTTCACCTTGGTTGCGGTCTTGCCTTTGAGCAGTTGCCAATGAAATTCCTTCAGCCGTACTTTGTGATCCTAAGAAGTCTTGGAACCAACGATGAAGTTCAGGAAATTTGCTCAAAAATGGCGTTATCAATAATACGAGTTCCATTCGCGAAATAATCTCTTGATTGAACAATGTTAAACATCTGAGGAAATTATCGTACACTTCAGGGCTCTTTAGTGCTTTTCGAACCTTATCAAAGAAAGCATAATCATTAAGCGAACCAAACTTTGAAGCTTCCGATAACGTGACATCTCTACAAATTGGTTTGTGACGCTTTGGTGGCGATGGCCCTTCTCTATCACGAGCCAAATGATTCACACCCATTGATGGGTATGAAGGTGATCTCTTTACAGCATTTCCACCAAATTTAGGGGCGATATGATTTCGTTCCTTTTCTACTGCACTATTGCTGTAGTCCTTTTCAGCGGACGGATGATAGTCTCGATCAATTCGAGACAAATTGTTTTGTGAATTATTGTATGACTTCACTGGAGCTTGATGTGTTCCAATAACTGATGTATTCAATTTCTTATGTTCGTTATGTCCATGAGTGCTTCGATTTATTAACTGAGTTGCTGAGTGGTTCGTGGCATCCGGTAAGAATTGACCAAATTCACGCAGCAGATCTTCTTGTTGGTCGAATAGTTTCGCCACCTGACTATATACCTCGGCTTCAGTTAGCTGTTTTTGTGGCAAATGTCCCGTACCTTCTTTTAGCACTTTTTGCTCCTTTTGGTAAGCATGTAAGATTTCCAAAAAACGCTTATACTTTTCAGGTTGCGCTTGGAATCGTATCTTTATTTTATTCACATACGATATTGCATGATTAAATTCTACCGGTTGATTTTGACTCTGATTAGAACCTGTTTGTTCGGCTTGAATTATAGATTGATGAGCTTGGGAGATGTGGTGTAGATTATGTCCACTATTAATATCAGCTGTAATTGATTGTGGTGGAGGTGAAATATGATGCAAGTTATGGCCTGTTATGTTGAAAGAAGAAAATGTCATTATTTAAGGTATGTGAAAAATATTTTTATTGTAGATCAAATAGAAAAAATACATCATTGCTTGATGTTTCAGCACTTAGCAAATATTCGTTGCTTACATTTTGATAATTTAAACTTACTTATTGATTGCTTATTGGAAGTATTTATGCCTCCTGATGCACTAGTACTTTGAGTAACAGCATTTCCTGTAACAATACTAATAGAAGTTCCAATTCCAGCTTGTTGTTGCTGTGTATGTGACTGTTGTTGTGTGATTGTTGGAAAATTTGATGGTTGCGAAGATATGGAAGAGGTTGTTTGTGTTTGAGGCTGCTGCTGTGGGCCCAATTGGTAGATTGGTTGCCGTTCAGAAATTTGATGCATTGTCGTAGTTTGCATATTATGTATTATTTGGTTTCCACGATGTGGAGATGTTGGCTGTTGCAAACAAATATTGCCTCCCGATGGAGATGGCATTGAAACGGATACTTGAAAGGCGACTCCTTGATCATTTGCTTGTACTTCTATTTTATAGCCAGGTGGCAAAAATGTGTTAAAACCAACGATCAATTCTGGGTGACCTTTGAATAAATTTGATACTCTTTGAATCACACCAGGAGTGTCAATGCTTTGTGATTTAAATTCTTTCATAATATCCAAAAAGTCATTGTACACTTGTGGTTGGTTTCCAAACTTGTATTTTACTTGATCCAAATAACTAAGAGCATCTTCCACTTTTAGACGCTGGAACTTTTCTTGGCCTGTTGTTTGCTGTGGGACTGTAAAAAGTAATAATAGATATATTCAAACCGAACATTTACAAAAAACCAATATGAAGTAGAATTCTGAAAATGCTTTCATATGTATGTTACAAAAAAAGATCCTCTTTATATCTTTAATATTAATTTCAATTTTTTCAGCTATGAATATATGTAAATGTGTGTGATTTTAGACACTAAAATAATATGAACTATTTTCTAACGAGCAAAAAAACAAAGATACCCGTTGAAAATTTTCCCAGAAATTTCATAAATGATGTCCAAAATTAACCACTAATTCTTCTAACTTATCTTGCAATTAGTCAATTTTTACATTTTAAATCTTTGGTATTCGTTAATAGAAGCTCCCAATATGTTCATGTCGGTCTGTGTAAACAAATTTTAATTAAACTCACCCATATTTGATTGAACGTTGGGTGGTGGTGTCACCTGTTGCTGTTGTACTGGTTGTTGCTGAACTTGTGCGTCTATCATTCCAAAAATTTTAATTAGATAATCTGTTTTCGAATCAATAATTCAAATACTTACTTTTATGTCGAATTGTGCCGGCTGTGGCAATATTTGGATTCACTACATGAATCGTAGTGCCAGTATTGCTTCCTACAACATTTGTTTTCACACTAGGTATTGTCTGACTTTGAGGATAAGCTAAATTTTAAATAATAAAAACCACCAAAAATGGACATTTTTTATTTATTTCTATATGTCAATATAATTTCAAAGCGGACTTATCAAATCGAGTAAATCAAATTCGATTAAAAAGCATGTTTTATTACATTATCCAACCTTTTTAAAATATTTAGATTAAATACAAATGCATTCATAATTTTTACAAATTACAACCATTTCTTTTACGCGAACATTTTCACGCGAATTTTCATTATAGCATTAAGTTACATTCTATTAAAAGTAGAAAAATACTTTAAACTTACAAGTTGAGTATTGAACGGCTGGTGTTGATGCGCTAATGCTGGTACTTTCAGATGAATTTGTTTTTAAGACACCGGAACCAATGTGATATTGAATATTTGGGCCTACTGTAATGAAAAACAAATCATAAATGTCCAAAAACAATTTATTTTAATTAAGCGTTCATAAGAATGTGAAGTTAAGCTGCATACACATTTTAATTTAATTTAGTTTTTGTATGACATAACTTGTTTTTCTTATGAACATCCAAATCAGATGTCAAAAAAAATTGAATAACAATATACTGACCCACGCTGCTATGTTGCGTGGTTATTATTCGTTGTGGAGCCCGTGCTCCAAACGTTACTTCATCTCCTCTTCGCTTCATCTTTGCAAATCACATCAGTGTTAAGGTAGCTTCATAAATATACAAAGAACGCAATTAATAAACAATGCGCAATGGTTAGGATTCCTTTTTAATTACATTTTATAATAAGTTTTTAATATTTCACTTTAATGTATTTAACAAATACTCGACATGTTTTAAAAAATTTATATTTTACAATTTAACATATGTAAAAAATATATCAAAATTAAATCAAATAGTACTACTAAGATTTAGCATTCAAACTGTTGTAGTTTAAATTATAGTTGTTAAGTAATAACACATATTGCTTGTGAAAGAGATAGTTTTTAATGTGAAATGTTATTGCCGGCCACTGGTAAATTTTAACCAACATAACATCTTCCAATGTTTAATATTAATCATAAAAACGGGAGATGTTCATTTAAATAGAAAAAGTCAATATCTTTCATTAATTAACCAAAGAATTGAAAGATTTCTACTACATTACCATCCATAAGTATTTCATCATAATTATAATCGATAATATCGAATAAAACAATTAATCACTTCTTCCAATTGAAGATTTAATTCCAAAAATTTACTTTGGTTACAAGTTTTCTGATATAATTGGTGTAGACTCAAAGCTACGTAAGTATGTTTTCAAACGCATTAGACTAAGGATGTTCCTTGCACCTGAAATATTTGCAGCATGTTTTGGCAATTGAAAAAATTCCATTTGTAATTTTTATTTATATTTAATTATTTGTATAATGAATTGCAAATGTAGATCAGTATTCGAAAAATTATATTGAAAACCAATATTGAATTTCTTAAATTTGCGTATGATATTTCATTAGTTTACTAAAGTGAAAAATAAAAAAATATTATTTAGTTGAAATTTGATATCAAACCCAAAGGGTCTATATATAAGGAAACTACAAGGTCAAAAATTAACCACTGTTGTAAGTACAAATTTCCGAAAATTTAAACTTCAAATTCTTTTTTTAGAAAAAATCGCCAATGACTAATATTAGGAAAACGCAGTTCACTTTACGATTAAATATTATTCAAGTGTTGTTGTATGGATAGTTTATGTTTATGATTTTTTCCTTAAATCAATTCCATATATATTTTGTCGGATACATAGCGCCAACTAATACGCTTAAAACGTTTATTCATGTATTTATCACATTATAACGAATATTGTAATTTGCACGAAACAAAACGTTATGAAATCAAATATATGTGTGTATGGCAAAAATGCCACGAACACAACCATGCGCTTGGAAAACAGCACTTTTTAACAAAGCATTTGAAGTAATGAAGATTGAGCGTACAGTCATCCATGTGAGTAACAAAAGCAACGAAATACAAACTGGGAGAAGAGTAAAAGCCTACGAAACAGACACTGAAATTACATGATTTCGGAATATATGACAAAGACAAATATATGTAGTGAAAAATATTCACGAAATACGATTTAGCAAAACACGCGAATTATTGTATATGCACTCGATTCAAATTGAATGACTTTAAAAAATATTGTAAGTGGTATATATATATTGTATAACTATATGACTATATTGTATATGTATAGTCTATAGACTACAGATTTTACATATATTCTTTTTACTACACAACAAATTCATTTTCGGTTTTCATTTTTTAATGAAAATTTATAACAATAATGATAAAGGTAAGGTGGAAAATAATCAAAACTATGAAATGGCACATTTTTCGAAAAACTATTGACAAATTTTATCAGTTGAAACTCACTTGTCTTTATTATAATTAAATTTGCTGGTTTTAATTTTGGAACTTAATAAGGAACACAAATTATTTTAAATAAACTTTTGTCTTATATTTCACTTGTTCACTCTACATTTCAACATATTAATAATTCATTATTATCAGTATGATTGATTCAACGAATGTGCACCAAAACTATTTTTCTGCATTTATTTTGAAATTCTCAGGTCTGACTCCGCAGCTGACCGGATCAAGACTGTTGTAGCAAAGCAATATGGCGCGCGGTTGTTTGGGCGATTCTATTTTCATAATATACCACCACTACTGTGGACTCCCCTTGGTAATATTATTCGACACATTCATTCGAACTAACATTCTCTAAATTTTAGTAGTGGTGTAAATAAAAAAAACTTCAAGCAAAAAATTAAATTATAGTAAATATATAAAAATTGATTTTAGTTCTCTAAATTAAATATCAGTAGTCATATAGTATGCATCAATTCTTTTCAAAAATGCATACATTTAATTTAAAAAAAGGAAATAATATTTTCTTCAATATATTTTGTTAAGGTGAAATTGTTTAAATCATGAAGCGGACTCCCCTCTCAAAATAAAAGAACCATAAAAATCCAAAAGTACTGGCAATACGCCGACCAACAACAGTATTGTGTTCAAACACTGGAAGAGAAGAAAATGAAATCGCCCAAACCTCTCACAGTATTTAGTCCGTCATCGAGTGGCAACATAGAATTTGTGGATCCTATGCATGAAGTTAAATACAATGAAGACTTTTTTATTTTGTTCGCTTTTTGTTGAAAATGAACATGTGTGAATTAAGTATACTATTACTGTGATCACTTTTACTGAGAGTCGGCATTTTACGTGGATTGTAATATCCATTACGGTGTAATTTTCATTCAGATAGAATGTATTTCTTAGAAGAAAGCAAACATCTAATTTTTATTAATAGTAAAAAGAATGATGTCAAGCCAAAACAGGGACTATTGATCAATAAGTCTTTCTTATTTTAATTTTCTAAACACTCAAATTGTTTTTGAAAATGCCTATTTATTTCATTCTGATAAATATGATCTGATTCAGATAATATATAAAGACACTAAATTTATGATTGAATATCTTTAATAAATTAATTAACAATAAAAAAAACAACACTCACTTGAACGTCGAGATGAAAAGTTAATACAAGTAAGTGTGCTCTAGTTTGACTTTTTTTTAATAACAAATATTTCTTTTAATAAGCATTCCCACCTTTCACACAGCAGATGATATACGTTTATATATTATAATCACGTCATATAAAAAATCACGTTTTTTTATAATTTGAAATTCCTTTTTTCTAAAATTATAAAGTTCGTTTTCCATTTTTCGCTGACGATATTATTATTTCAACGCATTTTGAACGTACAGATAATATTTTGCGCGTAAGAGCACATACACGCAATAACACGTTATATTGTATACGTTAAATACACAAACTATTAGAATGTATGTATTTAAGCGGTCACATTTCTTGTTTGTGTTGAAAATATACATAATTTTTACACACATTACAAATATTGCTTGTATAAATTTTAATAAACAGAACTAGTAACATGCATTGTGAACAGTCTTCATAAAATTGTATTGGTTTCTATTGTATGAGTATTTTGATTTTTTTTATTTATAAATAAACAATATGATTTAGATCACATTTACAATATGATAAAATCTCAAAATTCAATTTTTTAGGAAAAATGTAATATTGGTTGGAAAAATTCGTTCAATTTCACTTTTAAAATGTTATTGTTACATTCGAAACACACCGTAATTTGTGCCATCTATATTCTTGTTTTTTACAACTTGCAAACTTAATGCGAGAATTTTTCGAGTATCAATGGGATCGATAATACCTAGGGGGAAACAACGAAAGAAAATAAAATCAAATATTGTAAATATTATGCAAGCGATAATACCATCATCCCATCCACGGGCAGTACTATAATATGGCGATCCTTCCTTGTTGAATTGTTCAATTACGGGTTCTTTAATTTGATTTGCTTTATCCACACTCCATTCTTTCCCAAGACGTTTACTTTGATCTTCAGCAATTTGTGCGAGTACATTTGCAGCCTGAACTCCTCCCATTACAGATATTCGCGAATTTGGCCATGTATAGAGGAAGCGTGGTGAATATGCACGTCCACACATACCTAAATAAAACCAACAACAATAATATCATAATTTCGGTTTTTTTGTTGTTGTTAAATACTACCATAATTTCCTGCTCCATATGAACCTCCTATTAAAAACGTAATTTTAGGTACATTTGCACAAGCAACAGCTGTGACCATTTTGGCGCCATTTTTAGCTATTCCATTCGCTTCAGCATGTGAACCAACCATGAA
The DNA here is from genome assembly GCA_029041755.1 of Resseliella maxima. Classification (NCBI taxonomy): domain Eukaryota; kingdom Metazoa; phylum Arthropoda; class Insecta; order Diptera; family Cecidomyiidae; genus Resseliella; species Resseliella maxima. The sequence goes on along the minus strand of JAQOWM010000943.1, from coordinate 153,380 downwards.
ACCTGAATAAATATTTTTAATAATTCGGAAAATCATAAAATGAGTTAAATAAATATTAATAATAACATTTGGTACCTGTAATATTTTGAAGAAAAACTAATGGCACTTTTCGTTGACAACAAAGCTGAATAAAATGCGCTCCTTTCAGAGCACTTTCAGGAAATATTACACCGTTATTGCCAATGATCCCAATCAATTGACCATATACATGAGCAAAACCACATACAAGAGTTTCGCCGTAAAGCTGCTTAAATTCATCAAACTGACTTCCGTCAACAATTCGAGCAATAATTTCACGAACATCGTAAAGTTTTGATAAGTCTGATTCAACGATGCCATAAATTTCCTTGGCGTCATAGCATGGCTCTACAATTGAATGATCTTCTTGAAAACCATTTGAATTATTGATTGTGTTTGATGATCTATTCAAATTTTTTATAACATTTCTAGCTAAATGTAATGCATGTTCATCATCAATAGCATAATGATCCGTTACTCCAGAAACTTTGCAGTGCAAATCGGCGCCACCCAAATCTTCTGCTGAAATCTTTCATCACAATTATTTTTGAAAAAAAAGGTTAAGACATAAATAAATACTAACTGCTTCACCAGTAGCAGCTTTTACTAGTGGAGGTCCAGCAAGAAATACAGTCCCTGTATTTTTAACAATTATTGATTCATCAGCCTAAATATATGAGATACACGTATTAAATATGTATCAATAGTAAATTTTTTATGTTACCATGGCTGGAACGTATGCCCCTCCAGCTGTACAAGAACCTAAGAAAATAAGATTTATTAGAACGAAAACGAACTAATTATAAATAGTTAGGCAAAAATGTAAATTGCAACTACCCATTACTACAGATATTTGAGCCAGACCCTTCGCTGACATTCTAGCTTGATTATAAAAAATACGACCGAAGTGTGTTTTGTCAGGGAATACGTCCGCTTGTAATTTTAAAAATGCGCCTTAATTATTTTTTTTGTCCATTGTGACACATTCGTTATTTAAATCCAAAAGAGAATTGAGATAAAAACCGAATAAATGAGAAAAAAATAATTATTGAGAATATTGATCGAACTATACTCCCGAAACGTACCTCCTGAATCCACCAAATAAACACAAGCTAAATTATTTTCAAGGGCAATTTCTTGGGCACGAAGATGTTTCTTAACTGTGATTGGATAATAAGTTCCACCTTTTACAGTAGCATCATTTGCAATAATGACACATTCCGTACCTGAATTAAATGAAATCAGCTTCTTTTATAATATAATTTTTTAATCAGGTTCTTTTATATTACCATGAATTCTTCCGATTCCTGTTAAGATACCGCCACCATTTATTTGAGAATCATCATAAAGATTATAACCGGCCAAAGGACTCAACTCTAAAAATGGTGAACCACTATCCAGCAAACATTGAATACGTTGTCTCACTAATAATTTTCCGTTAGAAATATGTCGCTTATTATCCCTATCACCACCTCCACATGAAGCTATTTTTGTGCGTAGTTTTAACTGAGAAACACAATTTTTCATTGCTATGTAATTTTCCTAAAACATATCAAGTTATATTAAATATTTTTGACCATACAATTTTTAATTATTACCTGGTATTTGGTGGAATTGGTGTCAATTTTACTTTTTATTTGACTGGGTGAATCAAAATGCATAAATCGCTTCCACAACATAGTTGACTCGGATCTTCTATTTAAGATCGAAAAACGATGTATAAGATATAAATGTTTGACAAAAACCATTTTTTTCTGTTCGCAATGAAATTATGAAAAGACAACTAGAAGCTTTAAAGAACGACGTAGTAAATTTATTTTGCTTGTTCATTTGCTCACGCAATTGTTGAACTTAGCTAAGATATGTTTACAGATTTGTGGTACAGAAGATCACGTGTTTGTCTTGAGAATATTTTGTAGGTTATAATATAAATAAATATTTTGTAATATAATTTAATAACAGATTGTAAAATTGAAAAAAAAAATATAAAAATGAACATATGAAATTTAGATAAAAATGTTAGTGAGAATATTCATTTTTAAATTAAATTGTTCTTCAATAAAATTGTGTTTATCTCTAATCAAATGAAACATTTGAGGTTATCATAACAGGTTATTTCTTATTAACGCAAAGATTGATAGCGAAACATATATACATACATACATACATACAAATTAAATTCATTAAGTAAATTGTGCTATTACGCTTAGTAAAAATATGCTTTTAGAACAATCAAATATATGAAATGTGTTTTTAATTAAAACTTTCCTTTATCTTCATTTAAAAAAATATTTTTCTTATTACGAGACCCATCTATTTGAAATAATTAGAAACTAATTTGACATATATCCACCATTACTAATGATAATTTGTTCTGTCAAAAATTACCTTTGTCTTATATGACAACTTTTTCTGCTCTGTTAAGTCGGAATTGTGGATTTTTCTTAATTTAAAGGGAAACCTACTGAAAAAAAAATGATTGGACGTTCGGTATTGTTAGGTCGCAAGATTTTGTTGCCACAAAATCAATTTGTCAGAAGTTCTCATTCTCCTGGTGGCGTTCCTGGAGAGGTATTATTCTTGAATTATATTTTGTGCAAAAGTTCATAATCTCATTCATGTGCATTACATAATATGTTAAAATGTTTTCCAATCTTTTCAGAATCTCCCTTTCCAAGTAAAAAATATTTACCGTTTGACCGCTTGGTTTGCTGTTTTCTTCGGATCTGGCCTAGCAGTTCCATTCTTGGTTCTACGACATCAACTCAAGAAACAATAGATGTTAAACCTAATTGAAATATTTTTGCTTTACTAGAGAGCTAGTTACATAACCTTGATTGGTCATTAAAATGCGTTTGAAATAAAAAGCAATATTCAGCCAAAAAATAGAAATATTAGCAGTTTCATTCATTTTCAGCTAGTAGTCGAGCTATACAAATCATCATTTCGACGATATTCTCTGCAAATTTTGTTATTAAGACTTTTTCTTGATGTTTAATTCATTGAACATTATAATCAAAACAAATGACAACAAGAAGTATATTTATCTATTAAATTGTTTTTTTTTTATTACATGTATGTTTTTATGATGTCAAATACTTCTTCTAATTTTCATTCTTTGAGTTGATTTTGTCTTCAAACATCAACAATGCTGATAAAATATTTGAAAAATGCAAAGTAATTAAAAATGCTGAAAAAATATTCTCACTACATGGAAAACTCAATATGGAAAAATGTTAGCATAATAAAATATAATTTTTCATATTGAAAGCAGTCGAAGATATTGCTCGAATTTCTGCTACTGTTTAAATGTCAAAATCGTGTATCACTTATGCTTAAAGCACGAAATAGTTTATTTTGACATTCATGCGTTTATAGTCTTGGAATTTAAAGTTATCACATTTTTTTACGTGGCGCGTATACCAATAGTTTGATATATATATTTTTTTAATTATCTAAACCATAAATAAAAAATTGAGTTTTACAATGATAATTTATAACAATAATGGGAATCCATATGGATTAAAAGTGGAAATATGTGTACGTGCCGCTGGATCTAATATTCGAGTTCAGGAGATAGCTTTGGGAGGTCATCTATTTTTTCTTATTTTACAAATGTTTTCGATCAAAAAATAATTATTTCTAGAATTATAATTTAAATTTATCATTTAAACTATATTGAAACTTCAAATTTATGAATTTACTCATAACATAACCTCAAAAACGCAAATAGAAATAGCAAATATATTTGTATTATTATTATTACGGCACCAAACAGCGTTTCTTCTCCAAAGGTGCTTTATTTAATTAAGCATTTACAAATTTTCAATTTTATTTATAAATTCAAAGTTACTCAATAATTACATCGATTCAACAATCAATTACCACTCCTAACGATTTCGGAACAAATCACTGCTATTGTCAAATTGCAATATCATCGCGATCATAGATTAATTTATAAATTTAAACAATTCATTCAATTTTTTCCTAGTCACATTCAAACTGACATTAAAGTCAATAACAAACTGGTTTGAAAGTGGATTTCTTTCATTATAATAGTTGTTAAACGTTTCAATCAAAAAATAAAACGGCATATACTTTTGATAACCATGATTGATAGATCTTTAGAATTTTTAAAAATTGAATATTCCTAACAGAATGATAAGGAATTCTGAATTGAATCTTTTCCAAAAGAACATCTGAACTAATTTCACCCTTGATCAGTTGTAGGGCGAACATCACTTGAGCAATCTTCCTACGATTCTCCAAGGAAACCATTTGAAGTAGCAGCAACCTATGCTCATATTTCGGGAGATGAAATCTATTGCTCCAATTGAACTTCCTCAAAGCATATATTAAAAACTGTTTCTGGATAGATCTATCTTATTTGTCCCAAATTGCGAGTATTTCATACCTGAGAACTATATTCTAGAATTGGAATGACATTTTTTGCTTTAGCAACATCAATATAAATTGCATCAGATTGATTATGAGCTCTCAACTCACTGAAGGTTTGAGAAGTAAATTCTACCAAATTTGTAATGGTTGATCCCAGTTGACTTGAATCAATTAAATTTTTGATACGAAAATTTAGATGCCTTGCAATTATAGAATCCAAAATATTTGAAATTACATTTTGCAAGGCAACACCCCTGTAAATTTCCATATTATTTCTTGATCGACTTTTGAATATTGGCTTAACAAAAGATGGTTTCCATATAACAGGAACATGGGCCGAATCAAGCGACTCATCAAGTAATTGGTTTAATTAAAGAAGTTATACATTTTTTAATAAACATATTAGGCCAGAAACCAAGACAGAACTTGTCGAAAAATAACATTATCATCAATAACAAGTTTTGGAATATTTTGACACATATTTAAATATTCTTTAAAACTTACAAAATTGCAAAAGTCAGTCCCAATTCCATTGGGTCATCAGAAATCAGTTCTTCCATTTCAATTTCATAATTATTATATGCAAAACGAGAACAACGGAATTCAAGGAATTATGTCTCTTTTTACGCAATTTATTCAATTTATTCTTCAAATTAATCAAGTTAGAATCAAACCATTTGGGATTTGTTGAAACAATTCTGTTTTTTAATTTTATATGCATATTAATTGCACCATTGACGCAAGAATAAAAATTATTCAAGTTATCGTCAAGTGAGTCACTAGATAACAACAAATTCCAATCAATATTATTGAAATAATCATTAATTAGAAATGGTGAATTTGGACCAAGGCGATGAAACGAGGTGCACGTAGTTCCTACTACGCGCCCGGATGTGCTCTCGGTAGCACGAATATGTCTTTTTAGTGGTATAAATGTACGCTTAGTGGGCGCTACGTGCACCTCGTTTCATCGCTATAATTTGTTCCAATATACAATTCAACCAAATAATACTTGCTATGATCCATGTTAACACTAACGCATATAATTTCAGCACCATACATTTCACCATCAAAAATCAATTGACTATTCAATGACTTATGAGTGGCGATCAAACTATATATATTAATTATATATTTTAAAATATTAATTAAAATTAATTCCTTCACTTCAGAACTTGGAAATCATCGTTTCCAACACATTCCATTATTAGAACTAAGTGATGGAAATAATATTTTTTCAGCTGATGCAATAATCAAGTATTTATTGCCTAATGAAAAACCCTTGGAGTTAAGAGACCAAGTAAGAGAAAAGTTTACATATTTTATTTATTGTATAATATTAATATTAAAATTCATGTTTTAGTGGTTAGAATGGTGCTCAACACGTTTAGCTCCAGCAATAATATCCAAGAACATGATGGGACATCAAGAACAATATCAAGCCGAATCGGTCTTAAATCATCTAATATTACAACTAGATCAGCAATTGTCCCAAAACAATACTTCATTTTTAATTGGACCAAAAGCTACTTCGGCTGATTTCAGCATTTGGAGTTTCTTAGCACAAGATAGAACTACATTGAAATTACCTAAAGTTCATGAATGGTTTAATCGTGTTGCTACTGAACCATGTATTTTGGCTTTGAATTTGGACCTAAACCAAATGAAAATCGACGTACCAGCTGTAGCTAAAACAAACAAATTTGGTGGAATTTCTCATATTCGTGTTGAAGTTCCAATGATAGAAAATGAGTGTCGTGGTTTAGAGGATTCACCAAGTCATATATCAGAGACAGTAACTGGTGCTGAACTTGCTTTTGCAAAAAATACATTCGTTTATTCTGATCCAGTCAATATTTCTGAGCCGAAAATTGTTTTACCCAAACCAAATCAGCGTAATGTTTTAGTGACATCGGCATTGCCATATGTTAACAATGTTCCCCATTTAGGAAATATTATTGGATGTGTTTTATCTGCTGATATTTTTGCGAGATACTCAAGATTAGCTGGATATAATACATTGTATATTGGTGGAACAGATGAATATGGTACAGTTTAAATATATACATATTAGTAGATATTTGGAACATTTAACCAATTTTGCGGTGGTGAAAGAAGTACATATTACTAAAAAATTGATATTTGGTAGATGAGATCAAATCAACATGAAACATGGCATCACCATGACACAGTAGAAACAAACACAATATTTGATTTTATTTTGTGGTTTTCCTTCAGGTACAGCCACTGAAACAAAAGCTCTCGCTGAAAAATTGACACCTCAACAAATATGTGATAAATATTTCGACGTTCACAACAACATTTACCGTTGGTTTGGAATTGGCTTTGATTACTTTGGACGAACATCAGCGGCAGAACATAAAGTGTAAGTATTAAAATATGTCAAATATTAGTTACCGCTAATTTTTATTGATTTAAACTTTTGAATTCACGGTTTTCAAACCATCATATTGTTAATATTTCAATTAAACCATGCGGTTCAATGTACGTTGTAATCGATTCGTGAGTTTGATAATGACAAAAAAATGAAAAACAATTTAATTGCAATTTAAAGAAAATTCACTAATAATTCCATTTGTTCTTCTTATTTGTAAAGAATTGTTCAAGAGTTTTTCAAAGAACTTCATAGCAACGGATATATGTTACAAGAATCGGTGGATCAACTGTTATGTCAAAACTGTGATCGCTATTTAGCTGATCGTTTTGTTGAAGGGACATGTCCACATCCTGGATGTGGTTATGAAGATGCTAGAGGGGACCAATGTGATGGCTGCGGTAAACTTATAAATGCGGTTGAATTGATACGCCCACGATGTAAAGTTTGTAACACAGCTCCCGTCATTCGTCCATCGAATCAATTCTTCTTAGATTTGCCAAAAGTTTGTATTATGATTTAATTAAAATTAAATATAATTAGTTGCGCTGGTTGCGGAATAATATTGATGATAATTCACAATGATATATTATCATTTTTAGATTGAAAACCAACTAACAGAATATATCAATTCCATATATTCTTCTTGGACATATAATGCACGTGTCATTACGAATGCTTGGTTAAAAGAAGGTTTGAAGCCACGCTGTATCACGCGAGATTTGAAGTGGGGCGTTCCAGTACCATTCAAAGATTTTGAAAATAAGGTTTTCTATGTATGGTTTGATGCAGTGCTAGGTTATTTATCTATAACCAGTCGCTATACAAAGGAGTGGAAACAGTGGTGGCAGCCAGAAAATCCAGATATTAAAATTGATCTGTTTCAATTTATGGCCAAAGATAATGTTCCATTTCACTCTGTTGTTCTACCATCAATACTGTTGGGAATGACAAAAAAATATACTAAGGTTACTCATATTATGGCGACTGAATATTTAAATTATGAAGATGGAAAATTTAGTAAAAGTCGCGGCATCGGTGTTTTTGGCAATGATGCACAAGATACTGGAATACCAGCAGATATTTGGAGATATTATTTGGCTGCAGCTCGACCTGAAGCTCAAGATTCCAGTTTTAGTTGGAATGATTTGGTAGCTCGTAATAATTCCGAATTACTGAACAATTTGGGTAATTTTATTAACCGTGCTTTGGTATTCTGTGAAAAAAACTTCAATTCCACCATTGGCACAATAGAACTATCCGACATTGAATACAATCTGTTAGCTCTAATCAATCGTGAAATTAAAGGCTATGTACTAAGCATGGAAAAAGCAAAACTACGAGATGGTATTCGTCATACTATGTCAATTTCACGCCACGGAAATCAATACTTACAATCACAACAACCATGGGTATTGTTAAAGGGATCGGCTGAAGAAAAAAAACGGGCAAATACAATAATTTCGTTCAGTTGTAACATTATTTGTAAGTTTTTACTAAATGTGTTTATGTAAACATACATTTTCATGTAAATCTACACTATTGCTAAATATCTTTATGGTATATTATTTTATATTAGGTGTTTTGGCAAGTTTGTTATCGCCATTTATGCCAGAAACATCTCGAAAAATTTGTAGTCAACTTAATATTCAAAATGTTCGATTAAATACAGAGTAAGTTTTTTTTATATCATGTCAAAAATAAACAACATTTAAGATATAAAATTTTTAACAACAGTAAGCCAGCTTTACAACTGTATCTTGAGCCAGGACACAAAATTAATAAACCAGAGACATTGTTCGAAAAAATCGAACAAATTCGTTTGAATGAATGGAAAACACGTTTTGGAGAATCTAAATGTGAGCGAAAAGAAAACAATGGGAAAAATGTTGTACCAAACATTCAAGGTGTTGAAGACGCTGAAAAAGCGGTAGCAATTCAAGGTGATAAAGTTCGTGCTTTAAAAGCAGCGAAAGCAGAAAAAAGTGTTATTCAAGAGCAAGTAAAAATGCTTTTGGAATTGAAAAAAGTATTGGAAAACTTACGCAAATAAGCTTAAATGGAAAAACGTTTTACTGGATAAATAATCGATGATATTGAAATTAAAATTAAAATTAAAAGCATATTATAAAATAAAAAATAAATTGTTGAGAATTTTTTTCACCAAATCATAAGAAAATGGAGTTTAAACGGAAACATTTAAAAATGTTCATTTGTTTCGTCATTTGAGCTTACATTAAAAAAATGATACAAATAAAATATTAGAAAAAAATACAAAAACATCATTCTTAATTCGAAGGATTCCAGATTTTTTTAAACTTTATAAATGAACAAACAGTGAGTACTCAAAAATAACAAACAATTTATCATATAGAAAAGTAGAAAGTTTATTGGAAGTCTTAAAGTTCTGGGAAATATTTTTTATTTTATTTTTATTTTTATTTATTTATTCTGCACCAACAAATTGGCTGAATTCTTAGTTACAATTATATACAAATTTTTGTTTCATCATTTTATATTATATTCTCTTTTTTTTTTTTTTTTTTCAGTCATTGTTAAACTTGAATTTTTTAATTTTATTTTTAAATGAATTTCTATGGTCACAACAATTATATAAGTCACAATGTTCATTAACCAGCCTTATCATTTTGGCAATTGGTTGATTGAATGAATAATCAAAGTTATAATGAGGAATTTGCAAATATCTACTAAAACGTAAGAATCTATCACTTCTAACTCTTACAAATTGACTAGCTACATTTACATCTTTCATTGAATTTTTTAAAATATCAAATGCAAACAACATGTTAAACATGATTCTTCTGTTAATAAGTGTATCTAAATTAGCAAGTTCACATCTATCAACATATGGAGCAAGCCTATATGTGTCTCTGGGTAATTTCCGACTTTCCAATAAATGTATGAGAAAGCCTTTTTGAACGGATTCCAAATCATCTTGATAATTTTTTTGGTACGGGTCCCAAATTACTGAACCAAATTCTAGTTTTGAGCGAACATAAGTTAAATACAAGAGACGTTGAGTTTCAAGTGAAAATGTATTTCTTGATTTGTTCTTAATGCATGCCCATGACTGACGCACTAGCAATAGATTGCTCCAAATGTGAAACAAATGTAAAGCGATCATCTACTATAATGCCCAAATCACGAATTTGAGTTGTACGTTTAATAATATGTTCACCCAATATATATATGGCATTGACAAATGTATTTTTTCTATTAATAGTTATGATTGCACATTTATGATCATTAAAAAATAGCCTATTTGTCTCACACCAAGTTTGCACACGTTGAATGTCACTTTGTAGTTGAAATGTCTCCAATGATGATTTTACTTCAATATACATTTTTAAATCATCGGCAAAAAGTAACACAGTTGCATATTCGATGATATCTACGATGTCATTAATAAATATCAAAAATAGCAAAGGGCCAATGATGCTTCCTGGCGGCACTCCGGATGTTGATACATATAAACCAGAACGATGTCCGTCTATCTGTACGTAATTGTGACGGCCGGTTAAAAATGCATAAGTAGTATAGCTATGGGGATTACATCCACTTTTCTATGTATTAGTGTACACATACACACACATACACACACACACACACACACACACACACACACACACACACACACACACACACACACACACCACAGGTATCTGTGTGTGAACATAAAGGAGGAGCATACATATAGAAAAGTGAATGATTCTCTCTCTCTCTGCCTCTCTCACTCTATCTATCTCTAGTAGTACTACTATATTAAATATGTTTTAACTTGGTTTCTCATACATTTTAAATAAAAGATTTTCTTCGTTGTGAGAATCGAACCCAGACGTTGGTGCTTGCAAAGCCTATACACTAACCACTGGACTATGAAGCATATGCATATATAACTGCTTTCAATGTGATCATATGAAGTTTACCTTTGATGTCGTTTTGCAGTTCTGTTTAATAAGCACTGTACATACTTTGCATATGCTGTGCTCTCTCTTTTTTTCTCTCCTCTCCCTCTTTCTCTCTCTCTCTCTCTCTCTCTCTCTCTCTCTCTCTCTCTCTCTCTCTCTCTCTCTCTCTCTCTCCCTCTCCCTCCTACTCTCTCTTCACTGAAAAAATATCCAAATGCATCTGCAGAAAACGGAAAACACATCTGAATGCTATGCTCGATCAGATGCAACTGAAAGTAGTATTATTATTACTTCATATGTGATGTATCTACCAGTTTTTTTCAACTGTTGTGTGAGTGACATCAATAACAATACATATAAAGTATAGAGTAGAATAAAAGGAAAAAAGAGAGCACTGTACATACTGTGCTCTCTCTCTTTTTTCTTTCCTCTCTCTCTATGCGTGTGTATGTGTGTGTTGTTAGTTATAGCAACTCAACATTCGTTTTACATTCAAAGTAAAAAAACTACCAAGCTTTCAGAATGTAAACAAAAGATCAAATACGCGTCAAGTCTTTAAGTTCAATTTAAAAATTACACATTCTTGGACGTAGCATATATCGTTCACAAACTTCATGATGAAATGCACATATTTAAGACGTTTTTCAATGATTATAATATAAGAGTATTTCTTTGATCGTTGTAGCCATCAGAGATTTGTTAGAATTCTATCCCTATCAATAAAAGTGGATACCCTCGAAAACTACAACAATTTTAACATGAATAAAAATAAAAATAAAAATAAATATAATTTGAACATTTTCGTATTTCAACAATTTTGTTCTTATATTTTATTTTCGTATCAAATTATTTTCACTATTGTTGCGATTGATCAATTAGTTTTATTGTCCAGATCAATATTGGATATAAATATGATATTTGAAAAGTTAAATTGTTCATAAATCTAGAAAATATACAAAAATATACAAAAAAATCCAACGTGAATATATAATGCATATGGACAAGATTGTGAATGGTGCACTCACTATCTTGAACTATTTTGACAGTTTGCCATTGTGAACGCACTCATGAACACTTTTGACGTAGAATCCCCACAATGCTTTGAGATTTGTCGTAATGTGTCTTTTTCGCTAAACTGTCAATTATTTGACATATATTCTCTGTTAGAAAACGACGCTTATATTTTAGCCGTATATACGTGTTGTATGCAAACAATTTGATACGTTTTTCTTCATCCAGAATTTTACTTATTTTTTGGAAAAGTGCGAAAAAATTCTTTCCAAAATGTCAGACAATATTTTTGATGTACCTACTACGTTCAACCTTAGTCAGGACACAACACCAACTTCAAGTCGAAGCACTCCACGATCATTTTATTTATCGTCTTCCAAGAGTTCACCATCTAAGAAGCTTTCTTTAGCCGTCGATGATATTTTTAAAACAACCCGACTTTTTCTATCCGAAATTCGAATCAGCAGGTAAGTTACGGCCGTACAATTGTTGTGGTATTTTATACGATTTTTTGTTCAACAATTTTTTCCATAGTTTCAACTTTGATTTAACACAATTGGAGTGGATGGAATACGTAGTTGAAGACTTAATTGGGACAATGAAAAAGTCTAGGTATGTATATAATTTGTTTCAAAATTACCAGTTTGGAATATTGCTATTGTTTGGTTTTTTGTTTTTAGTATTGAAATAAAAGAAAAAATGATCGAATTGATTGGGAACGAGGATTTGATTCATAATTCAGATGTACATGCAAATGATACGGCCAGCACAAATCGCACTGAAATGTCACCACTTTCAGAAGAAGAAATGTGTATTATTCTACATTTAAAGAGAATAAATAAGTTTTCGCATTGGGTTAAAGCAATTAAAGACCATCGAGATGCACGACACAAAAAAATGGCTCATTATGGAATGTTCTATGACATGCCAGAAAAGAAAATTCCAAAAGCAGTAAAAATTTTTACATTGAATCACGCAGTGGCAAAATTTGATGGCGAAAGAGAAGTATATTTCCTGTAAGTTATAAATGTATGCATGACATTAAGAGTAATATCTTTCAAAATCTATGCATTAGCACTGTGCATATAATGTTACAATGCAATTTTAATAATGTATATATATATATTCTGTATTTTTTGTAGTAACGGGAATTTTTGCTCGACAAAATTGAAAATGATATTTAAAAAGGTGAATTTATGCATCAAGCGGATGGAAGAATTATGGTATGAACTTTTGTATTTCCAAAGTTATCATTGTGAAATATTGAATATTATTCAAATAGAATTTTTTCCATTTTTAGTGCCACTATCTATGGACGAATCATTCAAATTCGAATCAAGTCGATTATGGACTCAGATCCATCATGTTCGAACAACAACACTGCAGTGGACCATGGTCCAGCTACTGCTTCAGATGAAAATATGTGTATCAAATATCTTTATGACAGTAATTTGTTTGAGAAATGGTTAGAAATTGCCAAATCCTGTTAAAATATATCGGTTCAAATATAAGCCAACGATTAGGCAAAAATCCATTAATTCAAAAAAAAATAAAAACATTCAATTCTGATTGAAGAGTTGAATTTGTTGTAAAAAAGTGAAAAAAAGAATGAAATGTGATGCGAACTCTAAAAAAAAATTGATCGAATAAGCAAATAAAAATTGAAACTATGAAATTATATACTAAAATTTAAATTAATTTTATTTCGTTTTTAGGCTCATTTTACAAGAGAAAAAAAAAAGAAAAATGCTCATGCATACATATGAGGAAATATTTAATTCATTGTATAAGTTGTTTATCTGATGAATTAAATGGTCGGTTTTAATTTGTAATTCTTTTACGAAAATGTGTCAATTCTGCATAGTAAAAAAAACATTTAATCTCTAAGATGTTAGTCACTACTAAAGAAATCACCAGAATTGATGTTCCATGAATTCAATTTGAATGTCTCATTTTATAAAAGACTCAAGAAATTCTATACAGAATTGCTTATATATTATGGACTAAATAATCACAATTGCATTCTCTTGCATGACTCATATGCCCCTAGATAAAACATACAATCAGATTACGAAAAAAAAGTGTAATAAATCTAAGCACTGCACCGATTTTATTATAAGAAAATTGTTCATGTGAACATAAGTTTGATAATTCCTTTGAACTCTTAAACGCAGTTAAATCCAAGCCATTTGGTTATGGAAATTCATTACAAACATGAGCAACCGAGAAATATTTTTTATAATCAGAACATTGTTTTCGACACATGAATAATGTCCCTAGTAGCACGATTACTTTGTTATTTACACAACATTTTAGAATATTTTGATTGGAGTCTTTTATGAACCAATTGCATTTTTCATTCCTCAAAATGTCTTGCAATAATTAAAGAGAAATTACTTCGAAATGATTCAGTTTATTCTATTGATTTGAACTTTCGCAAATTATTTAAGCTAATTCATAATATAAAAAATCTAAATGAGTATGAAAGTACATCGTATGAATATTGTGCTGCTCAGGATTCACCTACAAAAACGATAAAAAAACGATAAAAAAAACTGATATGAGTAATGCACAGCACAGAGCTTCATTGTTTTAAATATTTCTGTTGATGCAAATTAACATCGACAATAACGAAAATAATAATTTATTTAGTTTATAGTCGAAATTAAGTCATTTGCTCATGGCTATATTTATGATATTATTGAATGTGAAAGGAAATCAGACAGAATCGTTGAACACATATGGAATAATATCAAATTAAGTATTGAATTATTGTTCAATAAAAATTCTCATTCAAATTCAAATTGGGGCTGTTATCTCCACTCGCAAGAAATGATTCACTGGCAATCAACAACTAATTAGTCGTTTATTGCTCATTTTTGGCATTGATTCCTTATGAGTTGATATTATGAGTACAAAAATGAATTGTCACTTTGTTGGTCATGTATTAGTCATAAAATAGGGATGGTGACAGTATCTCAAAAGTAATATAAAGCATTTAGACACGCCTTTTTTTACTTTTGAATTGTGCAATGCTTGTGTTTTTTTTCTGATTCATATATGAAGCGATTATAATCGCTTTTAATAATCTTTTACTCAATTTTTTTTTGTTCTTTGCTCTGGTTATCACGTAACATTTTCTATCCCAACAAAAATATATCTATACAGTCTTGCTCATCCATTTGTAATAAAAGTCAATAAAATTATCTCCATTCACTGAATTCCAATTAAAATTTCATTATTTCAACATTTCTCATGCGTCTATTTCAATAAAAATGGACATGTACATACCATTTGTGTAATTTGTATTTTTCCTTTAAAAAGCCTTAACAAAAATCGAATGTCGAAAGTAACAATATTCCAAATAGAAACAACTCTTTTGCGCCTAAACATTCAAAAATTCATCTAAAGCATTGAACATATTTTTCAGATTGATTGAAATAAAATATTATCATTTTGGCGGAAAACAATGCGATAATAATCCAATCATACAAAAACACATTTACAGTATACTGAATGGGCTATTGTCTTCGATTTTTCGCAGTAAATATGGAACCTTCAAAATCATGCTCTGGCAGACAGAAACGTCGACTTCCTTCACCTTTCTTTTGATTCGACTAATCAACTGTTGCTCGTTTTTTTGCTTCCCAGCCCTTCTCGTGCACCTTACGTTTAAGAACTGACCAGAAATCTTTGATTGGTCGTGCCTGTGGAACGTTTGGTGTGTTGTCCTTTTTCGGTACAAATGGTATATTTTGCGATTTGAGCTAACCCAATGTTTTTTTCGCATAATGGCTGCTTGCAAGATCCGGCCAAAATATGATTTCATCTCGAGTGTGATAGTTTTGAATGAATCGCTTCAATTTTGGCATGCATTGGTCGATATAAGTGTCAGAATCGATCGCTTTAGCTTAGTTTTGGCGGATGACTGGTGTTGAAATACCCTTTGATGAAATTGCACACCCATCCATCGACAGCATTTGTCAATTGCGCATAGAAACTAGCGCCCTCTGAGAAGTGTATTCTATGTTATTGTTGTTGTATTTTGACAATTGCTGTCGATGAGTGGGCACACCACACCAACACCTTTGGTTCGAATTTTGATTTGCTGGCATATTTTACATTGTCTGGAGTTGTTCTAACGTCATCAGTGTAATAGCCGTCATTTCCACTCAATTCATGGTGCGAAAAATTGAAGTAAGATTCATCATCCAAAATCATGAATTTTCCGTTTGCAAAGTGTTTTTAACGAAGTGAACGGCAGCATTTTGGTATTATTTCGAGTTTTCTGGCTGTATATTTCGGTGCTCGCTTACGTTTTCGATAAAACACGCTGTTTTTCGCCAAAATACGATGTACTGTGTCTTTTGAAATACCAAATTTACGTGACAATCGCCGTGTTGATTGACCAACCTTGTTTTTAGCACTTGACAGCAGATTTTTCGTTGTTCTGACACTCAGTTTTGGTGGACGCCCAGATTTCTTTTTGTTTTCCGGTTATTTACCTTCCCGGCAATCACTGATAACACGATAAATGTTTGCACGTGAGATTGGCTTGTGTTTGAACACTCGAAGAATTTCCTTTGTACTTAGTTCGCCAAAAAGGTTTGCGACACTTTTTCGTAAACCCAGTTTATACGCCATCGTGAATGGAAATATTTTTGCAATTTGGTTTTGACAGTAGAATAGGAATACCGTTAACTCCATTGCATGCGTTGGTTGAAATTTTTGTATTTGTTAATGCATCACATTAAACGTCCAAATTTTGTCTCAAAAATTTTGAATCAGATGTTATTCTGCTATCTTACTTATTTTTGTCCATTATTGCCATGCCGCCTCTGTTATAATCGCTCAATCCACGTGTAGAAAATGATTCCCATGTCTTGTACACAACTGATACGGATGGCTATCAATAAAAAAATAATAATTAATAGACGACGAATTAATTTTATCTTGAAAATACACGACATTAACTGTTTGTTTTAACGTACACGCTCTAATTAGAGCCTTTATAAAGACAAATTGAAAATTTCTGTTCTTGTCTTCTTCTTCTTCTTTTTCTTCTTCTTCTTTCACTCTTGTCTTATGAACTTCTCTGTTCCACTTTTCTTTTTAACTAAATTCCCTCCGGATGAGAACGATAAAACTTTTTTTTCTTCTCTTCTTTCAATCTCTATCTTCTTCTTTTCTGTGTTTATGTATAACTCACAGCACTTAAATGAAGAAAAAAAATGTGCAGTTTCTGGACACAACAAAGTTTTTCACCCCCAAAAAAATCAAACCGCTAGATAGATTCTCCCTTTTCTTTATCAGAAATTTCTTATTAAACTTTAAACTATGCACTGTAATTTGGCTAAAAACAGACAAAGAGAATTCAATCCGACATTTTTGCCCGACGTGCAACCACAACACAACTCGACGACCGTTCTCGTCTATACTATTTCTGTGAACTGTTTGCTCTGTGCTTTTTGCTTTGCTTTCATTCAATCTTCAATATTGCCTTCCACTATATTAACAACGACAAACGATAAAGAAAAGTGCCAAAAAAGGTTTTAGATACAACATTGATCTGGAAGAAGATTTGGAAGTGCGAATGAAAGATGGTGAAGAAGTGAACGACGAATTGAAAACGAAACAATTCCGTGAACAAATTACATTTTTTGTATTGGAAATGCGCGTTGTTTCATCCTCGATACACTCAACATCCACTATTTCTTCTATCATTATTTCAACACCAGTAGCGCGATGAACAACTGGGGAAATTTTTTAGTGCATTCGTCGACAAGAACTATTTCATGGATTATTTCCGAGGTACACAATTTATTGGCCAACCAAAGGAAGATATAAGGATGTGGATATAAGTTGAGCATGAAAAACAACAGTCTTTGTCAGAAGCACGGTGTACGAGCTCCAAACATCCAACAAATGGGGAACGTGTTCAATTATTTTCCTCGGATGTTCTACACAAACTTCCAAAATAATATTTGCTTACATGCTTTTTCGCGCATGAAAATGTTTTTATCTCATCAAGATGCTGATAAACAAGCCGTTTATGATACCATGCTCTATCTATTCTACTCAACATCGGAGAAAACACCGAATAAATTTATACTGCAAAATATAAAGGAGGAATTGAGACCGATCAAGTTTGGAGACGGAAAGGGCTACTTCTATGGCATGAAGAGTAAATGGTTTATCTACGTTCCATTGTTCATGAATTTACAACGGTAAATAAAAGTGAAAATTGTTTTGTGATTTCCATTGTTCATTGATTTTGATGTTAATGATGTCAATTGATTTCTTTGATAATGAATGCTTTTTTTTCTTATTTAAAGGTACATTCACAATCACGAACGACAATAATTTCACCGTTATTCCCGTATCGACATTCAAGCAACACCATATCACCATCGATATACAGGCATTTCACCAAATGTTGACTAATATTGGTTGCACACACAAATCATTTGTGAGAAAAAATGGAAAACTGCAAGAACATCGCAAATCGTTTGATGAAGAGCCTGGCCCACGCTCAGAGGATTATCTCACGTACGTCGATCACATTTTACGATATTTTGAGAAGAAATTCGAAGCATACACCCAATACAAATACGCTCTCCAGGATTTGCTTCAATTCATCGATACGGAAAGAGGGTTGGATGCGTGGGCAACGAAACTTATCAATGGCAAGCAAACGATTGTTTTCGTTGGTGACAAGTTCATCGCAGCAAATTCGAAGTGCAAAGGCTATCTACGAACGAAAGTGCGTGGTCTCTTCAATAAATTGAAACAACGTCGGAAGTGCACAGTCGTCGAAGTGGATGAATTCCGAACAACAATGCTGTGCCCGTTGTGTTTCAATCATTTGCAAATGCCTACAAAGCGTGGAATTGTCAACGAGAAGTATCGGTATTATGTTTGTAGTGATTGTAAGCCGATACCTGAAGGTAACAAAACAGAAGGCAACGTGCATTCGATTAAAAACAACAAGCTTTTGCGGCATCAACGAAAACATAAGCCTCGCGATGGCCCACGTAAAGCTTCGAAATTTCGTTCTTATAAACGCAATGAGCAACGTGATTATTACGGACAAACAATCACATGGAACCGTGATACAAATGCCGGTCGCAATATTCTTCATAAAGGTAATTGTTTGTATGATTTCATCTTGTATTCTGCATACTATGCAGAATTGACACATTTTTTTTTTTTCGTAAAAGAATTACAAATTAAAACCGACCATTTATTTCATCAGATAAACAACTTATACAATGAATTAAATATTTCCTCATATGTATGCATGAGCATTTTTCTTTTTTTTTTCTCTTGTAAAATGAGCCTAAAAACGAAAAAAAAATTAATTTAAATGTTAGTCAGTGTCGGAGTTTCAGAATGTATTTATTTGTTCATCTCTTTACCATCTGAAATCTGAATAAATTTTTCAAAGATTTCATAGTTTCAATTTTTATTTGCTTATTCGATCAATTTTTTTTTAGAGTTCGCATCACATTTCATTCTTTTTTTCACTTTTTTACATCAAATTCAACTCTTCAATCAGAATTGAATGTTTTTATTTTTTTTTGAATTAATGGATTTTTGCCTAATCGTTGGCTTATATTTGAACCGATATATTTTAACAGGATTTGGCAATTTCTAACCATTTCTCAAACAAATTACTGTCATAAAGATATTTGATACACATATTTTCATCTGAAGCAGTAGCTGGACCATGGTCCACTGCAGTGTTGTTGTTCGAACATGATGGATCTGAGTCCATAATCGACTTGATTCGAATTTGAATGATTCGTCCATAGATAGTGGCACTAAAAATGGAAAAAATTCTATTTGAATAATATTCAATATTTCACAATGATAACTTCGGAAATACAAAAGTTCATACCATATTTCTTCCATCCGCTTGATGCATAAATTCACCTTTTTAAATATCATTTTCAATTTTGTCGAGCAAAAATTCCCGTTACTACAAAAAATACAGAATATATATATATACACATTATTAAAATGGCATTGTAACATTATATGCACAGTGCTAATGCATAGATTTTGAAAGATATTACTCTTAATGTCATGCATACATTTATAACTTACAGGAAATATACTTCTCTTTCGCCATCAAATTTTGCCACTGCGTGATTCAATGTAAAAATTTTTACTGCTTTTGGAATTTTCTTTTCTGGCATGTCATAGAACATTCCATAATGAGCCATTTTTTTGTGTCGTGCATCTAGATGGTCTTTAATTGTTTAACCCAATGCGAAAACTTCTTTCTTTTCTTTAAATGTAGAATAATACACATTTCTTCTTCTGAAAGTGGTGACATTTCAGTGCGATTTGTGCTGGCCGTATCATTTGCATGTACATCTGAATTATGAATCAAATCCTCGTTCCCAATCAATTCGATCATTTTTTCTTTTATTTCAATACTAAAAACAAAAAACCAAACAATAGCAATATTCCAAACTGGTAATTTTGAAACAAATTATATACATACCTAGACTATTTCATTGTCTCAATTAAGTCTTCAACTACGTATTCCATCCACTCCAATTGTGTTAAATCAAAGTTGAAACTATGGAAAAAATTGTTGAACAAAAAATTGTATAAAATACCACAACAATTGTCCGGCCGTAACTTACCTGCTGATTCGAATTTCGGATAGAAAAAGTCGGGTTGTTTTAAAAATATCATCGACGGCTAAAGAAAGCTTCTTAGATGGTGAACTCTTGGAAGACGATAAATAAAATGATCGTGGAGTGCTTCGACTTGAAGTTGGTGTTGTGTCCTGACTAAGGTTGAACGTAGTAGGTACATCAAAAATATTGTCTGACATTTTGGAAAGAATTTTTTCGCACTTTTCCAAAAAATAAGTAAAATTCTGGATGAAGAAAAACGTATCAAATTGTTTGCATACAACACGTATATACGGCTAAAATATAAGCGTCGTTTTCTAACAGAGAATATATGTCAAATAATTGACAGTTTAGCGAAAAAGACACATTACGACAAATCTCAAAGCATTGTGGGGATTCTACGTCAAAAGTGTTCATGAGTGCGTTCACAATGGCAAACTGTCAAAATAGTTCAAGATAGTGAGTGCACCATTCACAATCTTGTCCATATGCATTATATATTCACGTTGGATTTTTTTGTATATTTTTGTATATTTTCTAGATTTATGAACAATTTAACTTTTCAAATATCATATTTATATCCAATATTGATCTGGACAATAAAACTAATTGATCAATCGCAACAATAGTGAAAATAATTTGATACGAAAATAAAATATAAGAACAAAATTGTTGAAATACGAAAATGTTCAAATTATATTTATTTTTATTTTTATTTTTATTCATGTTAAAATTGTTGTAGTTTTCGAGGGTATCCACTTTTATTGATAGGGATAGAATTCTAACAAATCTCTGATGGCTACAACGATCAAAGAAATACTCTTATATTATAATCATTGAAAAACGTCTTAAATATGTGCATTTCATCATGAAGTTTGTGAACGATATATGCTACGTCCAAGAATGTGTAATTTTTAAATTGAACTTAAAGACTTGACGCGTATTTGATCTTTTGTTTACATTCTGAAAGCTTGGTAGTTTTTTTACTTTGAATGTAAAACGAATGTTGAGTTGCTATAACTAACAACACACACACACACACACATAGAGAGAGAGGGAAAGAAAAAAAGAGAGAGAGCACAGTATGTACTCAGAAAAATCAAAGTAGGTAAACGATAAAAACTTAGTAGGCAAAATATCAAATTACATACTATGTTTTCAATCCGTAGGCAAAATGCCATTCTACCAACACTACATTAATAAAGGTGGTAATTTGACATTTTACCTTCTTTGATGAAAACATGGACGGTAAAATGATGTTTTACTGCACATTGCTTACGCATTTCATCTTTGTTGATTTTTTTTTTGTTTTTAGTTTGAAAAAAATTGAATCTTAAATTCCACACACATTTATTCAAAATACACAAGACACGTACTATTCTTTATACAAAATAAATTCAAGTTCACAAATCATTGATTTTCAGTTCACTTTTTTTTAAATAAATCTTGTATCACACGAAACACACAATCAAAAACATAAATATCGATGACATGCCCAAATAACTATTTCGTTTTAATTATAATTCAATCGATTTTACAGAATTACAAATGAAAAAAATAATTATCGTCGGCATAAATGGAAATAAAAAAACAACCAAACAAAAATACTACTTTGAACACAATGCTTGTTATTAAATCAATGAATTAAATGAGAACTGCAGAGAGAGAGAGAGGGGAGAGAGGAGAGAAAAAAAGAGAGAGCACAGCATATGCAAAGTATATACAGTGCTTATTAAACAGAACTTCAAAACGACATCAAAGGTAAACTTCATATGATCACATTGAAAGCAGTTATATATGCATATGCTTCATAGTCCAGTGGTTAGTGTATAGGCTTTGCAAGCATCAACGTCTGGGTTCGATTCTCACAACGAAGAAAATCTTTTATTTAAAATGTATGAGAAATCAAGTTAAAACATATTTAATATAGTAGTACTACTAGAGATAGAGAGAGTGAGAGAGACAGAGAGAATCATTCACTTTTCTATATGTATGCTCCTCCTTTATGTTCACACACAGATACCTGTGTGTTTGTATGTGTGTGTGTGTGTGTGTGTGTGTGTGTGTGTGTGTGTGTGTGTGTGTGTGTGTGTGTGTGTGTGTGTGTGTGTGTGTGTGTGTGTGTGTGTGTGTGTGTGTGTGTGTGTGTATGTGTACACTAATACATAGAAAAGTGGATGTAATCCCCATAGCTATACTACTTGCATACAACCATTTTATTGATGGTGTAGACAAATTGAACGTTTTTAGCTTTTTGATAAGTATGGTATGACTGACTCGATCAAAAGCCTTCTCAAAATCACCATAAAAGACATCCAGTTGGTTATAGTTTTCCATCGCTTCATGTGCATCAATCGATAGTTTGATCAAATTTGTTTGAACGGATCGCCGTGATCTGAAACCATGTTGTGCATTTGTCAATTTTCTTTCTGCAATTACCACAAGCTTGGATTTCATCGCAATTTCATAATATATTTTCAAGATTATTGAACCGATGGCAATTATTCTGTATTTTTTGATGTCTTTTCTTTGTCCCTTTTCATGCAACGGAATGATTTTTGATAATTTTAAGCATGCCGGAATTTTACTTGATTCAAATGTTTTGTTAAAAAGTAACCATAATGTTTTCCATTCTATATTGAACATATTCCAATCACCCATAACAAAAATGTTATGTTTAGAATATGTTAAGACAATTTTGTTGATGACTTCAAAATGCTTGAGATACACTGTGTTATCTATCTGCTGCCATTGCGGCACATAACCAACCTAAATTATGACTGGCCTGTTATTGTAAGGAATTTCAACACAAACATAATTGCAATCGTCATAACAATTATAATTTATCGGTTTACTTTTAAGTGAATTGTCGACTAAAATAACGACTCCTCCCCCTCTTGTAGTTCTGTCATGTCGATACACATCATAATTCAATGGAAAAAACCCTTCATTATTGTGCGAATCGTTCAGCCATGTTTCAGTGAAACATAAAATTTTGTATGGTGTTGACGAGATACGAATTTTGATATCAATTTTAGCTGGAATACTTCGTATGTTTTAATAGTAAATTGTTTGAACATCCATGAATGTGTCATTGCACATCTCCGATTGTATTGTCGTATTTCTGCTACTCTTCGCTTTGGATGATATAATTTCAATTTGATTTATGATGTTTGCAATGTTTTCTTCTGTTAATTCAACGCATTCAAATTGTTGCATGATGTGTAACATTTGATAGTCAAAAATATCTGGTTCATATGCATTGATTTGTCGTTTCTGTGTGTTGATGAGGTGATATTGCGATGTTCGGATGCTAGATGTTGATGTTTTGAATGTGAATGACGTACCAATCGATTGGCCTACAAGTTGTTTTTGTTGCACAAAATTTGTGTCTGACCTCTCAACATGCTGTGTGTGAATAATATTTTCATTAGGGCGTGCAGGATCATGGCTCCCATGTGGAGAACATATACAATTTATAAATTTACCTGGGAGGTCACTGGTGTTTCCGGTATATCGATCAAATTCAATTCCCCCTGATTTTGAACTGAGGCTGTTGTTGTCATTGTTCTGTTCTGTGCAGTTTGTTGACGTTCTGAGTTTTTGTTCATTGTTCGTTGATCTGTTGTGTTCATCGCTTCTGATTGATGTCTTCGGTTTTTTTGAGCATTCAATGCTGGAAAGATGTGATCACCCAAAGTCACGTTCATTACGAACTCACGTAACATGACATTTTCAGGCCATGTTTCGGGCGAGATTATGATGTCATATTCGCTTTGATTCACATCAATTTTAAAAGAGACAAATTTGAGTTCAGCTACATTTCGTTCTTTTTTTATCAATTTATGAATTTTTTATAAATGATCGATCCTTGATTGACGTATTCGCTACAATATAGTCAGCGATTTCATTCTCACTAGAATTTGGATCCAGTCTTGATACCCATACCGCCTTAGAGCAACAACAGTAAGACCAGTGACTACCGACTTTGTACCAATTTTTGGTTTAGGTGCATTGAATTTGGCACCACTTTTGGCATTACTTTCCGGTGTAACTTCTGAACGCATACGTTTTGCAGACGGTTGTTCGGCTTTGCTACAAACAATGTTAGCAAACGAAAGAACGGGTTTTTTTGTAATAGGATTATTTAATTTCATCAAATTCGGTTGTTTCGGTGTGTAGTTTGACGAATGCGATTTTGTCGGTTTAGATGACTTTCCATTTAATACAGTATGATTATGAATATCGGTTGTTTTTTCGTCAATTTCATTTATTTTTTGTCCATTGGTTTCAATACAATTACGAAGTATCTTCACTTCGGTCAGTATGGATTCAATTGTTATTCTTGGTCTAGTTCTCGGTGTCGTTTTAGTTGTATTGTTTGCTATCAACGGTGTCAGATCAGTTTGCGGAACATTCGATGTTTCACCTACACATTTATTGCAAAAAATTTTTACATTCGGTGAATTAATTTGATCAGTTTTAATCATTAATCCAATGCAGGGTAGATGGACCAAGCAATTGCACGCTGAACATTTTCTAATGAATTCCATTTTTACATTCGTCGGCGGACAATCTTCCCTGGAACATACTTTGTTGTTTGACATTGTGACGATACACGTCAAAACAACAACAATTTGATTTTAACTTGAACTCAATACAATAATCTATTTATATTTTAATTAATTTTCAACAAACTTCATATGATTCCCATAAAAGGGCTAATGATATTCATAAATTTATTGCACTGGTAAATTTAAAGTCGTATAAATAATTAAAAAACAATAAAATTTAACAAAACAGGTGGAACACATAAAAAAAAAGTCAACTTGTCAGCTTAATGAAGACGCCAAAAAAACATTCAAAATGTTCCGTGGTCCCCACAATTTACATGCCAAGTATACACACATTCATTACACCGTTGATGGAAAAAGCGAACATTTTCATTGCATTTTTTATGAATAGCAATAAAATCAACAAAAATGTTCTAATGGACCCATTATAAAATTATTTAATTGAAATAATTGAAAAAAAAAATCATCAAAAACTGATAAAAAGTCAATAAAAAGTCAATAAAAATGGAATAAAGTCATATAAAAGTGGTGATATTGTTTATATTTTTTTCTTATTTGCAACTTGTGACATCGTGCACATAAAATAAAAAGAGAACCATGGAGTTTGGATGTCATTTATATGAAAACAAAAGGTAAAATTTAAAGAAATTCACCTAAAATATATAAATCAACATATCTCGATCAAATGAGCCAACATTGCAAAACGGTATATGAGGTTTATCTATACTCGAGGCCTACTATCATACCTGATATGCTAAATGTCTCGTACATTCCAAAAGTTCAAAATTTTGCTACAGTGTAATTGTGTTTCAGTATGGAATCAAATTTAAGTGCAAAAATCAAAAAGGCCTTTTTTCAAAAATGACTTAAACTAAAAAACAATTATAATTTTTTTTAGTGACCAATTCGTGACTCTCAAAAATGTCTACACCCCAATTTGTGATGCATTGCAAGTGGCAAAAAATAGTCTCTATATTTGTGTTTCATGCTGCATTCAAGAGACAAATCACTCAAATCTAATCTGTAATTATGTAAGTTGGAATTTTTCAAGAAGTAATTCTGTACAAATGTAATTCAGAGTTCTATAAAATAATGTGACATGTCACATATCAAATCTGAAAAATTCATATATCACACGTTACTCGGGAATTCAAAAAAGTAATTCAGAAAAAATAAATTACTTTCATATATTTTATATGCAAATTCCCAAGAAAAAAATTAATTTGAGGAGTAGTTGAAAAAGCAATTACTTTTTCGCACACAACATGTTGTGCGTAAAAGTGTTGTAATCGGCCAAAAAATTAAGGGCATCCAAAAATATTTTTACTTTTCCACACACACAATTTTGTGTGCATAAAAGTATTGCAATTGATCAAAATTTCAATACCCCTCAAAAACATGATTTCTTCACGTTTTGAACATCAGAGAACACGAATTTGATGTTTTTAGATGGGGTATTGTTAATGTTGCCAAGCGTACTGCTTTTGGAAGGACAGTACTGCTTTTCAGCTTCCTGTCCTTCCAAAGAATTCGTACTGCTTTTTGTATTGCTGAAAAGTACGGAAAAAAAATTCTGCATTCACATTCGTCTTTTAAACATTCCGCGCAAACGTAAACTTTGCAAGCACAAGCGACATACGCGAACGAAATGTGAACTAAAAGACACAAACTCACAGAGAAACTATTGCATCATCACTCGCATCATTTCATCATTCTCAATGTTTTGTGTTTCACGCATGGTCTATGCACCGCTTGTTGATTGAACAGAATTATTTTTATTTTTTTTTTTATTGTTAATCTGTTGCCTGCGATCTGATTTAGTGATTCAAAAAATGAAGCAGCGTCGAAAATGTGTTTTTAACGAAGAACTATCGAAAAAATATCCGTTCATCAAATCAACAATATCTACTTCTGATGTGCGTTGTAATTTGTGTAATTCTGATTTTAACATTGGCAATTCCGGCAAAAGTGCTATTGAAAAGCATTTGCTTGTTTCCAAACATATTAAAGCTTTACAATCAGTATCAACCAGTCGTCCAGTTACCGAATACTTAACATCTTCATTTGATCTTTCGATTGCACGTTTGGAAGGCGTTTGGACCTATCATGTCATCAAGGCAAATTACAGTTTTAAATCCAGCGAATGTGCGTCAAAAATTTTCCGAACCTGTTTCAAAATTAAAAAATTTCATTGCGCAAAAACAAAATGTGAAGCCATTGCTACTAACGTCTTTGCGCCATATTCGATTGAGCAACTGAGAACAGATTTGTCGAATGTACTATTTGTTTCACTTTCAACAGACGCTTCAAACCATGGAAACGTAAAATTAATGCCAGTTGTGACAATTGTGCGACGAACTTTGGATCTCGTGAGCGTGGTGGAAATAATAATGTTTTCTTTCGCTTGAAACAATGGAAATCATCATTAATCGGAATCGGATGCGCCGCGCACATAGTGCACAATTCGCTCAAGCATGCTTGCGATTTCCTTCCAGTTGATATCGAACATATCGTCGTTAAGATTTACTCACAATTTTACCGAAATACCATTCAAGTGGAATCGTTAAAAACTTTATGTGACCAATTTGATGATGTTGAATACTCCAAGCTGTTAGGTTACGCAAAAACCCGATTTTTAGCACTAGCACCAGCCATTCGATCAATTTTAAATCTCTTCGAACCACTAAAATCATATTTTTTGACATTAAGACGATGTCCAACCGCTCTCAAAACGTTTTTTGAATCCTCTTTTGCGAGACTTTGGCTGTTGTTTGCTAAAGAACAGGTGAGATAATTAAAAATGAATTTCTTTGGCTGAATAATAATTCGCTGATTTTTTTTTCATAGGCTGAATATTTTGCTGAAACAGTGAAACAAATTGAAGGTGATAATATTTCAGCAATCGATGTTGCCTATCATTTGGAAGAGTTGAGAGCAAATATTTTGATTCGTAAACGAGAAAACTATATTGATCCAGCAACCGAAAAAGAGATGACTTTGATAGCTCAAACCGGTGAATACAGTGAAGAATTGATCAGTGCAGTTTTCACACAATTTTATGGTAATCGATTGCATATTATTCATATTTTATTATATAGTATTTTTGCTTATGCGCTGTGAACTTTTGAAACTTTTTCTAGACGATGCAAACGAATATCTTGATCAATGGACTGAACAATTCGAACATATAGATCGCTTTTCGTGGATCGTTTTGAAATCATTTCCGATTGGAAAAATGTAAATGCTTCAATGAAAATAGTTGCCGAAAGAACGTCGTATAATTTAACATTAAATTCATCGAAAGTTCTAATACAATACGATTATGTGAAGAAATACTGCAGCGAAGATAAGTTTCAGGAATGGGCAACAAGAAGGGCGACAACAGAAGAATGATGGGTGGAAGTTTTCAAACACATGAACACCCATAACGTACCATATATGGAACTTTCTCAAATCATCGAATACGTGTTATGTTTGCCTGGTTCATCATCTCCAGTCGAACGTATTTTTGCCAGCGCTGAAAAAATTTGGAAAGTTGAGTCTGCAAAACTTCATGTATCGACATTAAAATCAATTCTGTGTGTAAAATACAACATGGAATTTAGCTGCATTGAATTTTTTGATTTTTTGAAGACTCAACCAGAGCTTGTTCGCAAAATTGGTAGCCAAGAGAAATACACCTTCAAACAACCAATATCCACAAACGATAGTAACACTAGCCCTGGTAGTATGTCAATCGATTCGGTCGATGTAATTGACCAACGATAATGCTTCAATGTTTCCTTCTTTTTAATAATTTCAATAAATTGAAGAAACGAAATCAATTTGGAGACCCTTGTTTTTTTTTTTTTTTTTTGCTCTTCAAATTTTCTCAAGTGTTCTGCTTTTTGTCAGCGGAGAGTTGGCAACATTAGGTATTGTGAGTCTGTTCCACGTTGTACGTTGTACGTTCTAAGCAAGTATTGTCAACACGATAGCTCATCTCCAACGAGCCCAAAATAAATCCGATGATGCAGAATTGTTAGGACAGTTCAGGAATAGAAACCATAAGATTTTCAGCCATGGATGATGATTACTTAATGGATCCACTGTGGATCCGTTAAATATTCAGTGCAAATGGTGATTTTTATATGAAAAGTGTCCAAAATAGGCATCTTACGGCATTTGCGAAAATAAATGGGCCCCGAATATTGAAGAGCCGGTTTCATTGTTTATTTAGGGACCAAACAATAGAGATGGGTTTTTTGGTGAAAATCGACACTTTTGTATGACAAAGTGCCCAAAATAGCGGTTTTTCGGCATTTTCACCAAAGGAAACTCATATTTTTGAGGAAAAAAATTCACTTTTCTTTTCTGTTTCAAAATGTTCTTTTGTATGGGAATGTGCATAAAAATGTCATTTTATGACATTCTTAGGATATAAGACATTAATGTTTTTTTTTTTTTTTTTTTTTTTTTTTTTTTTTTTTTTTTTTTCTTTTTTTTTTTTTTTTTTTTTTTTTTTTTTTTTTTTTTTTTTTTTTTTTTTTTTTTTTTTTTTTTTTTTTTCTTTTTTTTTTTTTTTTTTTTTTTTTTTTTTTTTTTCTTTTCCATTTTTTTTTTTGTGAAAATGTGGAGAGTTTTACATTGTATCAACCTTGAATTTATTTTTATTTACTGTGTGGTTTTAATATGATTCTTAGATTCAAAATGTCATAGCAGTTGTATTAGAGAAGACATAAAATATAAACATATTCGACAATTTATTGTGAGAAAACTAACACTTTCTTAGAAAAAATTCGAACAGTTCAGTATGTTTGAGATCATTGTCCGCATATAATTCAGCTCCAAACAAGCATAATTATTCAACAATTTGCACATTCTGAGCGAATGGTAGAATTGATTTTGGAAATTTCTTCAAACAAAAGTAACAATGCAATTTCAAAAATCATTTGCAAGTCATTTTTGGTTGTTCTCAATGGAGCAACAGATTTTATACCTATTTCCAGGTATTTATAGGTCTTCGAATGTCGAAGAGTCGGTTTTATTGTTTGTCACCAGATGAGATTTTCGGTGGAAAATTACGCCTTTGGAATGGGAAAGTATGTAAAATGGCAACCGTAAATGGAGATGCTACAGTTCAAAACCTGTATACACAAGCAAATATTGGAATAAATGTCAATGTATTTGTTCCAAGTCGGAACAACAAATGGAACACTCCATAGTGGAGTAAGTATGTATTGGTTTGTTCCATTATAGAGTAAACATGTATCGATCATTTGTAAGTCAATGGTTCATATCAGGTTTTTTCTCTGTATCAATGTACAAGAAATTTGTATAAATTCAGTCGATTTATTTGTACGAATAAAATGACATAAAAGAAAGGGTTAAACAAAAAATGTCCTAAAATTCACAAAAATCGTTCTAAAATTCACTAGAATCGTCCTGAAAACAACTAATTCTCGGTGATTCTAGTAATTCCGATAAATATGTAATTCTCGTCTATTTCTGAAATCAACAAGCTAATTCTCAAGCATTGTGTAAAATTAATTCTGTCATCTGTCAATATTAAAAAAAACGAGGCACATATTGACAGTGCTTTTAGACCATTAAAGTTTTACTATAAAGAAGGATAAAACGGTGCCTAGTTCTATGCTATTTCTCATTTACTGAAATAGAAATACATTGGCAATTTCAGGCATTTTTGGAATTACTTGATGATTATTATTATTATTTCGTAATATTAGTATTTTTTGACGATTTTCTAATTTTTTCTGATAATTTTAATTTATTTTTTAAAGATTTTTCCATATTTTTCTGATGAATTTAATATTTTTTATGCGGAAATCAATATTTTCTATGGTTTGTGAATTTTATTTTATTTTATGAGGAATTTATTTTATTTTCTGAGTGTTTTGATATTTTTTCTGACGATTTTCAATTCACCCTTAGAAAATTAAATACTGTAAAGCAAGAACATTTTTGTGTTTTTGTAAGCCAAGGCGCAAACCGTACATTCAAATACTCTAGCAAATTGAAAAACAAGCGCGAAAATGTGCGTTTTCCTTTTAATATAAGATGAAGAATTGTTTTTTCTTTCTGTATTGTTTTTTTTTTGTCTAAATTGCATGAGGGTTCTGTATTGAAAAACCATTTGAATAAATAATTGTTTGCTATATACGATTGATTTCTTTTTTACAATATATAGTCGAGAAATTTGTATTGCTAACAGTCTTATTAAATAATTTAAATTACATACAACAAATATTACTAATGTATTCATGGAATAGCAAATTTTTGTTAAGACAGATGGGAACAAATAAGAATTAGACTAATTTTTAATCTAATCGGTGAATTTGTTATTAAACGAATTCACTTACAATTCCAACAGAATGCTGTTCCTTTATGTCATTTGACATTTCCATATTGATTCCATTTGTGTCAAACAAACTGTCAAATATTCATAATACTTATATTGGTTTCATTTCCATTTCCATTTCTATTCTTACAGAGTTTCCAAATTCGTTAGTTTGTTTGAATTAATATATTTTGTCAAAAATGTCTGATGCTTGGGATGAAATTCAAGCAATAAAAAGTAAACGAAATAGTTTACGTGAACGTTTGGAAAAACGTAAGAAAGAAAGACAAGACATCTTGGGAAATTCAAGTGGTACAAACATAACTTTATCCACATTACCACCAGCAGCAACATCAAATATAAAAAGTGACCATACAAGGGGACAAACCAACGAAATATTTACAACAGTTGACAATGGTAAAAAGTATGCAATAATTTATAAATAAAATGTATTGTAATTGTGTATTTTCATGCAGAGTCGGATCCAGAAATCGAACGACTGTTGCTACAAATTCTCTCTGATAGTGCTTTATCATTACCAATAAACTCTGTTCAGTTGATAGAAAAAATAAGTTCCAGGCGATTCAAACCCGTTTCTTCAAACACATTAAGTTACTTTTTGCATAAGTTTGCAACACAATCATATATAAGGTAAATACGTGAATTTATTGCAAGACGCTAACAGATGTGAAATCGAATATATGTTTCACTTTTTTCACAAAATTAGGCTAAAGTAACTTTCTCGATTTTATTAATTTGATTATTATATTTTCTATGCAGCATAAAAAAAACATCACTTGCCAACCAAAATGAATACGAGGTATATATGGTTGATCATTCTCGCATTCAATCTTTATATGGGGAATTACATGAAGACAATGATACCAATGATTTAAATGAGATTGGTTTAAAGCGAAAATGTAAATAATATATTCAAAACTTATTCAAGAATTATCTTAGTCCACATTAGTAGACAGTCTAAATTCTTTTCACAATTCTTAATACGTTATTAAATGAGCATATTGCACAAATACTTAATGATTTGAACTTAACGAGCTTAAGCTAGAGAATTCAATGATTATTTTTTATCTCTGATAATAAATATAGAGTGGTTGGTTTTCGCCAATCGATTCATCGAACGAAACAAAATATAATTTTGTTATTCGATGAAACATGGATTTTTCTATCCATTATTTATTAAATAATATTTAATAACGAAAATGTATTAATATTTAGAGAATTTTGAAAGTATATAAATCAAATAATAACAAAATTTTTAGGTGAATTTGATGGCGAAGACTCCAGTAACAGTAGATCATTCAAAGTTGCAGTATGTAAGGAGGTCACCACCCAACAAACATTCAGGTAACGATTTTAGTTAAATTCAGAGTTAAGATATGTAACGCTTTCACTCATTTCTGTGGATAAATTGATCGCATTCTCACTCATTTCTACCGTCGGAATAGGATTTAAAATCAGGTGATTTTTTAATGGTGTGCCACAATAAATTTTCACTGTTGATTAAGAATATTTCATTGAATCCTAGTGAAACTGATAAGAAAAAGAATCAAATTTCATATGTTCACTGAGTTTGTGAAAGATTTTAACTAATTGGTATTTAATTAAAATATTATTATGTTGAAAGATTGAATTAAAATAAGAATCTGAATTCAGTGTAAGTACCGAAAATCCCGATTCGAAACAGTAACATTCAAAATAGGATTTTTGACATTTCAACACATAAATACATTCACGAATTTCAAACAAGGAATATGGAATCGTATGCAGTTCAAATCAACATCGTCACACAGTTTGAGATCAAACTCCTAATACAATGGAACGCCGCTTCGTTGAATATGATCAAAGTGTTGGTATTGTTAGCATTGTTGTTCGCCTGCTTCGAAAATTGTTTGTTTGTGATTTGTAAACAAATATGCATATTGACATCGCATCGATTTCTTGCTGAATCATAACGGCAAAATCAGAAGTAGCTGTGATTTCAATGAAGTAAGTTGATATCGTATCCACCATTTTGATTGTGTTTAATTTTTTTTTTTTGTTCAACATTTTCCCGTAATATTCATGATTGTTCCATTATTTTGCTTTCTGTTTTGATTTAATTCACATATGCATAGATTGTTTTACTTCTAACATATTTTTCATCGTTTTTCCAATAGATTGGCGACAATCAAAAAAGATGATGCAAGTGCTAGTGAGCCAAGTGAAAAAATTGACAAAGTGAGAAAAGAAGATGAACCTGAAATACGGAGCATTAAATTATTGTTAAACTCAATTTTACGGCCAGAATATGCTGAGAGAGTGACGAACATTTTGTTTGATCGTAGTTTGTTAATGACGCAAATAGCAGTACTCGCGTCGCATTTGCTACTGTTTAAAGTAAATAGTGCGTTAGATGAAAACAATTTCGCGTTTTTTCAACAAGAAGGTAATGCGGTAGTAGCGAATTGTTTTAGAGCTGTCGTGAGCCAAATGAACAGAAAAAAAGAGATCATCAACAATTTTGAAAATGTGAATTTAATGCCGCAAACATATCGAGGTATAGTCGAAGTCGAAAACGCAGAAGATTTTCAATGGCCAAATCGCACTATTTTATCCAATAGCTTTGATTATTTTTACCAACAATATACAACAAACGTGAAGACAAACTTGAAAACTCATTGTGAAACGCGTTTAAAATATTTTTTCCGAATGAAGTGCTATCAATTGAATGCCAGCAACAACTATCGACACTGATATCCGAAATGCCCTCAAAGATGTAATGAAAGATCAAGATTGGACAAGTGGAATCGAACAACGGGAACAAAAAAAAGAAATTTTACTTTGCCATCTCCGTGAAATTGGTTGGCCCGGTGACATCAACATGAAAACGTTTGTCACAGATAAAAAAACGTGGTTTGAATCGATTTGGTTGTTTGGTCAAATTCAACGGCAGATAGAGGAATTTTTCATCATCAATGCTCACATTGTCAATGAATGGAATGCATTCAACAAAGATCCTGTTACAAATCGAATGCCAATTATACCTCGACCGCCAAAAGTGAATAGTTTCACTGTTATTCCATTGTGTAATTATCAGTTGAAAAACATACGAATCGATCATCGAGCTATATATGAACTTGCGAAATCATTTGAGCTGATACCAAAATACATCAATCCGAAAACGGGAAGAGAGAATATGTTCAGTGAATCCCACTACAGACAACATAAAGCGGAAATGTGGGGAATGATTTTCAACATCCATAAAATCAAGCAGATTTGCAAAAAGAAACAGTTTCATGGCCAAATTCTCACGAATAGAGTTTCGGTATCGGTTTTGTATGATTTACCAAGGAAATCAACTGAAGAAATACAAGATCACCTTGAAAAGGTCCGTGAAATGCACAGAGCACACAAATTTAAGCATGTTATCGCCATCGATCCGGGCATGAAAACGTGGTTGGCCGCAGTACGACAGACATTCATGATCGTCTTTGGAATAATATTCTTCACAAAAATCAAGGAGGTAAGTGAATATTGAAATGCTTTGTTTCAAAACGATTCTTTGAAAAACACCATTAAAACGCAATTGGAATTTTCTGTATTATTTTTTTTCATTTATAAACACTTTTTTTTCATTTCAGGAGAACATGACAATACCCAATCATCGATATCATTGGGGAGCCAAGCAGAGTATACGTGATCGCAAAGCTGAAGGTATGACCAAAGATTTTACAAAAATCGAACAGCGTGCATTCCATTCCAATCCAATCCGCGTTCCATCACCACGTG
Organism: Resseliella maxima; assembly: GCA_029041755.1. Lineage (NCBI taxonomy): Eukaryota > Metazoa > Arthropoda > Insecta > Diptera > Cecidomyiidae > Resseliella > Resseliella maxima. The sequence goes on along the minus strand of JAQOWM010000943.1, from coordinate 118,278 downwards.
GCTCAACATGGAGACCATATCTAGTGACTCGCATAAAATTGATGAGACAAGGAATGGCAGTTTATGCCACACGCAAATACGCACGACTTGATATCGATCATTACATCGAGTCAAATCGAGAAAGCGACAACACAGCAAAGATGCTTACCAAGAATGAGACGTCGCTGGTATTTATTGGAGCCGCTGAATTCGCTGCCTATTCGCCTATTGGTATCAAAAAACGCAAGAGATGCCCAGGCACACGAAAGCTCTTGACTAGTATAAAAAAACTCGGCCATTCATTTGTTGTGTTTGTTGATGAATATTTCACGTCTCAAACTTGTGCGAGATGTTTCGGCAGATTTGATCTAAGAACGAAGCCAGATCGCTTTAAAGTCTGCCGAAACTGCCAACCAAATCCTGCAGCAAATTTGCCATCGAAAATCACAACAAAGAAGAGCAAACGTGAGTTGCAACGTGATCGGAAAAAAGAAAAAGCAAAACGATCCAAAGAAGAGAGCGATCAAAATCGAAACAACAATGATGTTTTTGTTGAAAATGAAGCACAACCAATTGAAACAATCAAGCGTTTGGCGTCGAAGATAAAATATTTCTCCAAAAACTGGCGACCAATGCTGAATAAATTCAATGGTGAATATTGTGCTACTGAACAACAACAACGGTCATACACTATTGTTTGGAATCGTGACGTCGTTGCTTCGAAATGCATTCTGTACAAAGGTACTACTGTGGGCAAAACCTACCGGGAATTTGGTTATATTTCAAAAATTCTTTTTTTATTCTTCCAAATCAATTTCATCGCCTTCAAAGTAATCCCCTCCCGACGCAATGCACTTATGCCAACGTATTTTCCAATCTTCGATGCATGCCAAAAAGTCACTGGCAGGGATGGCCTTCAGAGCGCGCGCCGATTCACGTTGAATCTCTTCAATCGACTCAAAACGATGTCCCCGGAGCGGTCTTTTTAGCTTAGAGAACAGCCAGAAGTCACACGGAGCTAAATCAGGTGAATAAGGTGGTTGTGGAACGATATGAGTTGAATTTTTGGTGGAAAAATCTAAAAAAACCAATCAAAGAAATTTCATGGTTTTGGAACCAAACGTGAATTGGAACTTTTAACTTAAAAAAAAGCTTTTGAAACGGTGTTCATAGTTTATGTGGAGAACCAAGAGATCTAACCATCACTCTTAAAGTTCATCGACGATGTTTCACTGAAAATTTTCTCATTTTTTTGATGTTGATGGTCGTTCAAGCCGATTTTCAGAGGTTTAGGTGTTCTTCAACTTCTAGGAAAATTTTCTGTCGTTTGAAAAACCTGGATCTTATTACAGTTCGATAGAGGAAGGTTCAATATATGATCTCAAAAGATCTGTTTGTCGAAATTTGATATTGCAAACAAAATTTATTATAACTTCTTTTGAGAAAAAAAATGGAAAAAATGTGCAAAATCGCCAAATGCACTTTTGGTTGCTCACAAATCACAAACCAAACTACTTGAAAAATAGAGATATTGTCATGAAATTTGACACAGATGTCAAAGACAGTACTGCCAACCTAAAAATAAAAACACTTGTCCCTATCGGAAGACCAATGAAGTTTAAATTTAAATTTCCCGGTAGGTTTTGCCCACAGTAGTATGTATGAAAATCGATTGTAAAATTGAAAGTGTTCTTCATGCTTACCGTTATGTTCATGCTGTTTATATCAGTCTTTACAAATGTTTTGTTTTTTCTTTCTGATTATTATTTCAGGGCTGTGAGCACTTTATGGAATATCAGTGCCTAAAACGTTGCAGAGACCACCGCCGCAACACAGACCCCCTATACTCAGACCATTTATTGAGCGCAGAAGACAATAATGCTAACAATTTCAACAAAAACAGTACCATAGTATTAAGAAACCAAAAAGAAAAAAAATTTTTAAAAATTAAGTTAAATCCAGCTAGGCTTGATTATGTGGCTTTAAAAATGTACAGTTTAGTACGTACAACTAAGTATTTACAACGCTGTAGGTACGATGCATTTATTAATCTGTGTGTTGTACACAGTTTTGTTTGGATGACATTCATTCAAAATAGAAATGAGTGAAACTACGATCAATTTACCTTTTTAGCTTCCATTTGACAATTATTGTCGCACATATTCTAAAAACTAATGTAATTTTTTTTTCTAATTTTCTTTCGTTTCATGCACTTGGACTACGCCCGGAATTCTCTCTATTGTGTCGGTGAAATTGTTGAATCTTCGGTTAATTTCAACTCCAAAATCAACCTTGGACATATGCCTGAATCTGACGTATTTTCGTTACTAAATGTTGCTTGGACAGTACAACAGACACTGACATTATGGTATAAAATAGCAAAATATATGTGTTTATTCAATGCATTTGCAAAATATTGCTAAAAAGTCTTTTATCAACAGTCTCTTCTTTCTATGCCGTCAACAAGAGAGAAACAAAACAAACAGGTCGGAGAAGAAATTTTGGAACTATTATCAAAACCAACAGCTAAAGAAAGATCTTTAGTTGAAAAATTCAAATCAGAAGGTGGGGCTCAAGTTATGGAATTCTGTCCACATGGAACAAGAACTGAATGTGAACGACAACAAATATCACCTCTGAATAATACGGAGATTAATGATGATGAAGAAAGCTGTGATACAAGTAATGGAAGAAAAGCATCTTCTAAGAAGAATGTAATCGACAGTTCAAAAGCTCTACTAAATATACATTCTGCAATAAATTCAAATATTCCAGGAAATAATAGCACGATTCCAGATCATCGTTGCAATAAGTTACATTTCAAAAAAATTATTCAGTCACACACAGATGAAACATTGGGTGATTGTAGTTTTCTTAATACTTGTTTTCATATGGATACCTGCAAGTATGTTCATTATGAAGTTGACTCACAAACAAGTAGTAACTGTACTTCAAAAACTAACGAAAGTGAGAAATCAGATCGAGCATTAGCTCTTCCAAAACTAAAAGTAGTAGATCCAAGCACTGCATTACATCCGGCACAATGGATTCAATGCGATTTACGATTTCTCGATATGACAGTATTGGGTAATTTGCAATTATTTTTAATTTATTATTGCAAATAGTTCTTAGTTTCGTCTATTACTTGTCAATTCCTCGTCTCGAGTACGTGTCAGAGATAAAAACAATTATAATATTGAAAACAATTTTTAGCACATGAGAAAATAAAATTATTTTTGGTATGATAACGTGATGGATATTAAAAATACGTGAGCCTAACACTAAGAATGTAGTCGAATGAATCGAACATTATCCAATATCCAATATCCACTTTGCAATATATGTTCTTCGACATTGTCATTGTCTTATCTCTAGTACTCATGAACTTGTCATAATTACGCATTACAGAGTAATTATTTTCTGTTGTGTTGCTAATAATTTACTTTGTTACCTCAATCGTCAAGGAAAATTTGCAGTAATAATGGCAGATCCACCCTGGGATATACATATGGAACTACCATACGGAACAATGTCAGATGATGAGATGAGGCAGTTAGGCGTCCCTGCACTGCAAGGTAACTTACAACAATTAAGATCATATTTTAAACTTGAGAATTCACTCAATAAAAAAAATTCAAGATGATGGCCTCATATTCTTATGGGTTACGGGACGTGCGATGGAACTAGGTCGGGAGTGTCTCAAATTATGGGGCTACGAAAGATTTGATGAATTAATATGGGTGAAAACTAATCAACTGCAACGTATAATTCGCACCGGTCGTACTGGTCATTGGTTAAACCATGGGAAAGAGCATTGCCTTGTTGGAACTAAAGGCAACCCAAAGAATTTAAATAGAGGACTTGATTGCGATGTAATTGTAGCTGAAGTACGTGCTACTAGTCATAAACCAGGTATTGAATTCTGTACACTAATCAAACATTTTAATTTACATATCACAAAAGTGTTTATGATTTGTGTGTAATTGATGAATGTGATTTTTTTCACTGTTTCTCCCATATCACCGATTCATTGTTTAAAAAACCATATTTTAAATTCACAAATTTTATTTCCCAAGAAACAATCAAATTTATTCATAAGTTTTCACATTTAATCTAATATTCGGAATACTATTTCACAGATGAAATATATGGCATAATAGAACGACTCAGTCCCGGAACGAGAAAAATTGAATTATTTGGACGTCCTCATAATGTTCAACCAAATTGGTAAGCAAACGAATGGCAAAATATAAGTGATACTATATTTTATTATGGAATGAAAAATACATCTTTGGTTTTTTGACAATTGAAGGATTACACTTGGAAACCAGCTAGATGGAATTCGCTTGGTGGACCCTGAATTAATAAGTCAATTTAGAAAAAGGTATCCAGATGGAAACTGTATGGCACCGACGACGAATTGATCACTTAGTAAAATTTATGTGTCTCAATATTTATTAGTTACAGTGCAGTAAAAATCAACGATATTGCTTCCACCTAATTATGACGAATCTTTATCACAAGGGTAATAATCAGTACTTTAATTAGTACGTAATAAAATTAATTTTAATATCCTTTTTTTATAATAAGTAGTGTACCTATGCCGCTCAAGTCCACGTTTTTAAGTATTAGTGTACACATACACACAAACACACAAACATAATGCTCTCAAAACTGGTTTTGAACCACACTCAATACGAAGAAGAAATACTATCTGGAACGGGTCAAATGCGATTACATTTTATCAAGAAAAAAAAGTTGATATATAGATCTTTTTGTAGAACGAAGCAAACTGAATTGCTCATCACTTCTTTTATTGAGATCGCATTGTTGTAATTTTTTTTTACTTGTACCAATCAGCTATGCGGATAAAACCAGCATTTTCGTTTCTTATTTCTCCCTCTCTCTCTCTCTCTCTCTCTCTCTCTCTCTCTCTCTCTCTCTCTCTCTCTCTCTCTCTCTCTTTCTCATTCGAACAATAAAATTTCATACAAGCAAGAGAAGAGAGAATTCATACAAACAATAGAAGTGAAAAATGCAACAGAACTCATTTGAAGATAATAAAAACGAAATCAAATCAAAACACACACTTGGCAGTAGGTTTTGAACTACTAACCCAATTACAAAGAAACATCTGGTCGAGAAATGTGAAAAAAAATAAAAAGAGAGAGGAAGATTAGGACTTTAAAGAAGATTCCAAAGTCACCTTCTGCAAAAGTTGTTTAATGTCAATTCGATAGTTTGTATTGAAAATTAATTTTGTCAATTTACTACATGTCATTCTCGAAGAATGCAAAATTTTTATATATATTATAAAATGTATATATAAAAAAATATTTTTTTATTTAGGTTTGAGCAGCGAAGAAAAAAATCGCATACACTCAAACCCAACTATAGAAATACAGATTTACCAGCATTACAATTGTAATGTTATTAATCATTACGCTAACATTACTTTAGCAGTAATATCATACTATTACTATTACACATTACTGGTAATGCTAAATTCTAACATTACAATTGTAATAGCATTACTGGTAATGTCTTTATTATTATTGTATCATATTATTCAACGTTACCGGTAACGTTAGAAAAAAAATTGTGGCATTTCAAATGAAAACAGCATTTCAAAGAAAGACAAAACTACCGATCGATTCGAACTTCCTATATAACTGTGTATGTAATTTGTTATAAATCGTTTATATGAAAATCCATAAAGGAAATTCTGGAATTCAGGCCAAATCCTGTGAACCTATGGATCAACTTGGGCAAGTGGTACCTCTATCAATAGGTCTCAAATATTTGCTTCCCATAACTTAGGGCTAAAATTCATTTATTTTTCCATTTTTCCGATCGGAAAAGCGTGAAAAATCGATCGGTAGGTTTTTCCTTCTTTGAAATGCTGTTCTCATTTGATATGCCACAATTTTTTTTCTAACGTTACCAGTATCGTTGAGTAATATGATACAATAATAACAAAGGCATTACTGGTAATGTCATACTATTACTACTACACATTACTGGTAATGCTAAATTCTAACATTACAATTGTAATAGCATTACTATAATGCTTTGTTACAATAATAATACGATACTGCAAAAAGTAAATCTGTATATAGAAACATATTTAGAGAAAAAAGGGGAAGATTCATGAGTGCCCAACTTGTGTTTGTGTTCGTGAAATAATTCATATACATTGGGTTTTGCTATATGGCGCTCTTTATATGTCTGTATTACGAATGATAGATCTTATGTTTCAATGAATAATCATTGACAGTAACCAACTTCACATTAAGAATATGTAAACAAACAAGAAATATTTAATTATATATAAATAAATTTTAGTGTTTCTTGAAAATGTGAAAAACATATTGCGTGTTGAATTTTTTGATTTGAAATCATTTTACATGCTTAAATTGAAAAAAAATCTTTATACGATTATTCGTCAGAGTTATATATAAAAATAATATAAGTTATATATATATAAAATTCCTAACTGTTTGCCTCAAAAATCATTCGGAAAAGATTATCATATTTATTCCTAAGCTGAAAAAATCATGTATAAAAATCATTCATTTTTCTAAATACAAATGTTTATTGTGATGTTTATCATACAGATTGTTAGTTTTTTTTAAACACAAGTGTGTTTTCAAAATGCGTTATGGGTGAAGTTGTTTCTAAATTAGTGTTTTCACTGCTCGCATAATAGTAAGTGTGCCAAGTATGCCTTATTTTGCATGTATTAGTGTGGTTTTTTTGTTTCTAGAATGTTGTGAATACTATTGCATTTTCTGGCCATTTTTATAAAATAAAATAATTCTTTTAGCTGTCGCACAACAACGCTTTGACGCCATCTACATTTGTCGACATTTTATATTTTTGTTTTTGAAGAACAAAGATTTTGTAAAATCCTGTTTACCAGACCAATTTGTGATAACTGAAATAATGCCGAATAGTGATAGTGATAGTGACACTGGAAGCGGTGATGAAAAAAACACACTAAACGTAAATCCAACCATAGAGTATTATTCGAAAGCAACGTTTAAAACAATTTCATTGCTGAAAGGTGAATACCATAAGCTTTCATGATAAAAATAAAAAACGGTTATATTTTTATAATTAATTGCCAATTGTTCAATTCCAGCAAAATAAACTTCGATTCCGATGAAAATCAATTGCAAAAATTAAAAGATGCAATAAATTTTATTCGCAAAGATTCGGACATACATAAATTGTTGAGAGAAGTGAAGTGAGTTTGATGAATTTAATTTTGTTGCTATTCAAATAAAGAGGATTTTATCTCGTTTTAGAACTCATTTATGCAGCGGCTAGAAACGGGACTTTGATCAAGAAATCATACGACCAAGCAGCACTACTCAACCGTCTAAAATATTTATTTATATCTGAATTGCAATGCATCCTAGGCATCATAGAAAATATAGCCCAACTTGCTAACTTATTTAGCTCAGAGGCGAAGTTTTATTCGTAAGTAAATTCACTATTCACATTCGAACAAAATTAAAATATATCTAATAATTCTAAGTGAATCGTTTTTAGCATCAGCTTTTTGTCAAATGTAGATAAGGATCAAATATATATCCGGGAAGAAGAAGCAGAACTGTTCGATATTGGAAGAATAATTCGATATTGGAAGAATTTTGGTATGTTTATAAAATGGTATATTCGGGCTAATATTCAAATCAAATTTATTTCAGTGATATTCTACAAAAAGTGGTTAAAAAGATGAAGAGTAACGCAAGTGCTGCTGCAGGAGCCACCAATAAAAAATGAAATGATATCAATTTCCTTCAACCATAAATCATTCTATTCATCTAGATGTGAACTACTCAATTTTATGCAGTTTTACTCGCTTAAAATCAATAAAATTCACCTTAAGATCGTTTTGTTCAAATCTTATGAACACACCTTTAAATGTATAAATTCGTCCTCTGTGAATTTGTTATGTGTCCCTAGCCTTCTCACTATTGTATACTGTGAAATATACGTTAGATTTCCGTTAAATAGAATATAAGTAGAACTAAAGGTGTCAACGGACAAAACTTTGCTCGTCCGTCCGATTCAGAAGGTTCGGACGTACGGACACAATTGAAAATGTCCGAAACAAAAATACGGACGAACGGACACACATGAAAATGACGGACGGACAAAAATCTTAATGAAAATATTTCGAACAACTTAAGGAAGGACGTACATGTACATGTTTTGCGTGTAAACAAATTAACACAACAATTTCTTGTTCAATTTTCAAATCAGTGTATTTAAGTCAGTAATCCAGTTAGATTATCCAAAATTTTATTCAGTATAACATTTTTCAGTGAAAAAATCAATAAAAAAATTTTTTTATTAGGAAATTCTTATTTATTAACACAAATTATTGTATTTCTTGAGCACAAACGCCCAATTCATATTTTGAAGAGTTTATGAAGTTGTACAAAAAATGTACATGTCCGTCCGTCTTTAAGTCGTCCGAACAAAATGTGTCCGAGGTAAAAACGGACAATGTCGTGTCCTGTACTGTTCGTCCGTCCGTAATTTGGTTTCGGACATTTTCATTTGCGTCCGTTCGTCCGTAATTTGGTTTCGGACATTTTCATGTGTGTCCGTCCGTCTGTAATTTGGTTTCGAACATTTTCATTTGTGTCCGTTCGTCCGAACCTTCTGAATCGGACGGACGGACGAGCAAAAAATGAATTTTAAATGAACAGTCCGTGTCCGTTGACACCATGGGAGCGTCTTGGCAGAACAAAGAAAAAAAAAAGACTGTTTGCGCCGTGTACCAGCATGGTGGCAAAATGTGTAAGCATGAATTGTTCTCAATAGATGGCGTGTGTATTCTTGGAATTACATGAAAATTTTCATGCATTTTTTTATTTGTTAAATAAATAATTCCCGGAATTTATTTTATAGCAAAAAATTATTTCGTTTTGTGTTTTTTATAGCATCGATAAAGAAATTGAATTCTTATTTGTTGAAAATAACAAGTTTATGTTATTTATATTTATTTATAATCATAACATTTATCTGTATTTAATGTTCATATTGATCAAAAGTCAAAAGACTGAGACTGTTTGTGTAATGTGAAATTTCAATCCTAATTCAGCAAATGTGCAAATATTATATCCATTATAGCGAAAATGTTTTATTTCTGTAGCTCTTATTTATGCATGAAAAATGATTGATCAACGTGAATTTGAATAATTGACCACTGGATTTATAACCTCAATTTTTTTCCCGTGCTATTCATTATTTAGCTTGTTCAAAATTTTACTCATTAAGTTTTGCATTGCATCATAATAAAATTCATGTTTTCCATACGAATTTTCTGATAAAATTAATATAAATTATCGCTTATTGCTCACACATTTTAGTTCATTACAAAGAAAATAATTATAAATGAAAAGATTCTTCAATATATAAAAAAAAGAACAAATATAATTGATATTCAGATAAAAATAATGTTGGTGAATAATATACTGTGTGACAAACGTAATGCTTATTTGAATAAGCGATTGCGTGAATTGCCAATGTAAAAAAAATAATGTTTTTTGTTTGCATAAAGAATTAAATGGAATACACATCAATATTATGATTACCATCAATAATAATTTCTATTTTAATTTGAAAAAAAATTTAAATGGATAAAAAAAAATGTTGCACATCAAGATTTAGATCACGGCATCTCTCGACGAATTGCTTGTATATGAATGAAAGATAGGAAATTGTTCATTTATTCTGTTGTATCGATGTGAGAGTAAGGCGCTTGTTGACTGTCAATACAATAGACCGTAATATTTGTGATTGGGAATAAATTGATAATTTTTTAAAAAATGCCTGAAAAAAATCTAATTTGTTCTGATTTAATGAAAAAAAGCCGCTACTGTATGTTCAGTTCATTGTATTGGTGCTTGTTGTAAAATAACTCTAATTGATATTCAAAACCATCAAATGAAGTGCAAAGTCAGTATCATTCGCAATGTTTAGATCGGTCGTCAATTTCTATGACATTTTTATCTCCATATAATTATATATTATTTTATCAATTAAAACAAATAATATCAATCCGGATTATTTTTATTTATGGGATTTTGTGTTATAAATAATAATGCACGCGATAAATGACCCGATTTTTCTAAATGTAAACACAAAGTAATCACAAATTGGCATTTATTGGATTTTATCACGAAAAAATATTGCTTTCTTCAAATCTAATATACATATATATGAAGAAATTATTGGCATTTAAAGACAATGATATTGAACAAGCTAAATCAAAAAATGATATTGAATCCACCGGCGAAAAAAGTTGAGGTTAAGTTATCCGTGACAATGACAAAAATACACAAGTAGAAAGCAATTCATTGTATTGTGTATTATTTTTTTTTTTTCAACTTCATATAAAATCACTTAAACTTTTGGTATTTACTTAGTCAATTATTCACATTTATACTAATGAATTTATCATTTTTCATGCATAAATAAGGGATACAGAAATAATACTTAATGTTTTTAATTATTATTTTGTATATCACTACACAGTATCGAGTAATATTTGAATTGAAAATAATGAAAAATGAAAACATTCTGTCGTCAATAAACATTTCTTTTTATATAACAATAAATAATGATTTTAGCAATTAAAACACATAATACGTATTTACAATCCGGATTATTTATATTTAGTTTTTGGTTATTAATTCATCGAAACTAATGTCGGAATAAACATTACGTCTATTGGGATATATTAGTTCAGAGAAATGTCACCCCGTGTACACGGCGCAAACAGTCATGTTTGCTGTCAAGACGCCCCCATGGTTGACACCTTTAAGTAGAACATTTGAAAAGAAAAATAAAAATAATTAACGAAGAAAAGAAGTCCAAATTACCTATACTTCAACATTAATATGCATTTTCAGCTTGCGATGAATGATTTTTTAGTTTTCATTCAATTGAAAAATCTCATTTTTTGTCACATTGAATTTGATTAGATTATTTTTTAGATGTTTATCAATCATACACTGTGCAACACCAAAAATCAAACCGCATCGGACTACTTTTTTCTGAAATTATACCTATCCAGTAGCAAAACCCCCGCTGGGTTTATAAAAGTTAGCTCGAATTTTTTTTTCACGGCCCTGTGTATATTCCAATTTTCAGGACATTTTGGGGTCTTCCATATGCCTCAATTTTAACTCCTAAATTGATTTTTTTGGGATGTTTTCACATTTTATCAACATAGTCTTATGTTTTCGGGTGTGCTGAATTCGAATATGGCATTAACAATTTCAAAAATGCATTACATAACCTCAAAATTTGGATTTTTCTGACATTTCAACCCATTTTTTGGAAAAATTTGAAGGAAATGGTTTTTTTTGTACACTTATGCTCATTTTTAAAACTTGATTCGTGTTCAGCATGAAAAATTACGTAAAAATTTATATTTTATTCAACATATAGTCAGATTTTTCTGCCAAAATATCAATAAAAAATGACGTATTTGGTGGAAAAAATAAATGTTCAACAAGAAAACATAGCCCGTTGTTGACTTTGCTCCATCTACATCACCCGCCCAATCAGCATCACAATAACCCACAAGATCGGATTTTTCCGTTCCATATCTTAACGACATTCTAATTGTTCCATGTAAATATCTGAAAATTCGTTTTACACCAAGCCAATGTTGCATACCTGGATCATTTTGATATCTGCTGAAAAGATTTACTGCGACTGTTAAATCGGGTCTTCTTATTTGTGATAAAAACAATAAACTCCCGATAACTTCGTGTTCGATAGCGTCTTTCATTTCATCACATAAACCAGAACACGCTATCGAACATATTGGATATGGGATATTTCGCATCTCACGTCTTTCATCCTCCGTTTGAGGTGACATTTCGCCCGAAATTTTTTGTCCAATTTCCAATGGTGTCGTCACCCCTTTACACTCGTATCCAAAACGGTTTAACATTTCACGGATTTGTTTTTCTTTATTGAAAATAACTTCATAATCTTTTAAAACAAGCAGAGCTACCGATAATAAATTTGCACAAATTCCAGGAATTATTGCACTGCACTTATTGTCAATACTTTATTTTCCGTCATCATTTTTTTATATCATACATTCCAACGATATCTATTTTATTGCCGTTAGCAGCCAAAACATGTTTTTTTTTTCGATTTCATAAGTCGTTCAACCTTTTGACTTTCGTGTGTCATATTTGCCGTAGCAGCCAAGTCTATGTACCAATCGTTCGACTTATCTTGTGCAACAAATGCAGTACAATAAAGCACCTTATCTTTCTCGTCCATTTTCGTGCTGTCCCTTAACAGAGGACATTTGTTGCGAAAATGTGGGCCTTTACAATTGTAACATTTCACTTTTTTACTTTGCTTCTTCGACTTTGAAACGGATTTGGATAAAACGAAAATCGTCGTAAAAACCCCGAAAACTGACATAAAAAAACACGAAAATTGACCTCAAAACTCGGAAAATCGACATAAAAAACACGAAAACTGACATAAAAATCATGAAAATTAACATAAAAATTCCCTAAATTTGGCAAAACAGACATAAAATATCCCGAAATTATACATACAATTTCCACAAAACCTCATAAAATTTCCAGAAAAATGGCATAAAAATCCCCAAATATGTCATAAAATATTTATCGATAAATATTCGAAAATGCATTTGATCATACGGAAAAAATACTGTTTATTCTGTATTATTTTTTTGATTTTTTTTAAAAGTTACTTTTTCATTGTTGTATTATTATACTATATTTTCAGACGTTTATTTATCTCAAGGGGAGAGACACCAACGCTAATTTTACTAGTTTTTCTATTGAATCACTAGTTTCTCCTATTTCTACTATTTTTTCCTAATACTGCTAGTTATCCCTTGTATTTTTGCTAATATTGCCCGATAGGGAATTGACAGGTCAAGAATGATTTTATACGTTTAGTATAAATAGAATTTTGCGATGAAAACAATTGAAAATATATTTTGCTTCGATTTCTTGAATAATTTCTGATGCAAAAATTGCTTGCGTTATTGTCAATTAGTCAGTGCTTTCAAAAATTCTTAATAACTTCGGAAAATTTGGTGATAAAGCAAATCATAATAAACACGTATTATTTGCTAATTTCTCTAGTTTTTGCTAGTTTTCACTAATTTTTGTATCGACTTGCATATATTAGCTAATGGTGTCTTTCCCCAAGATTTATCTTCATGAAAATCGCATCAAATTTATAATTTTTTTGTCGCTTTGACTTTTTATTTTCATTGTTTCCTTCATTCTGATGCACAAGCGCTGGTGCTGCATTGTGTATTCGTCCAGCTTTTCAGAATTTCAGTGCTTTTTCACTTTCACTTGATTCATTGTCCAACAAATTGCAAAATAACATTCTTCGCATAGTCAACTGTTATTGCTTGCCCACTTTTTTCGATGCCCATTATCATAGGCCTACACACAAATGAAAACGCGGTTGATGCTAAATGAATTGCGGTAACTTGGCTATGTGCGGTGAATTTTTCGTTGATTGCGGTTAAGTTTCTTCTGTTTGGTCGGAAAATATATTAATTAAGTTATCACAATCCATGCAAAATTAACGCCATCTACATGTTCAATACTGCATTGAATTACATTTTTAGACAATTTTATGTTGAATGCGGTCACTAACAAGATATATTTTCCAACAAAACAGAATAAATTTAACCGCAATCAGTAAAAAATGCACCGCACTCAGCCAAGTTACCACATTTCGCTGTACATAAACCGCGTTTTTTTTGTGTGTATACACTTCAGGAAGACGTCCCAACATCAACGATTCCGCTGTCTTTTCATCGATTGAAAAACCGGCTGTTTGGACTCTTCTCCATAATGTCAACATCGTGTTAACATATTCTTGTCGTGTTAAAAAATTTTCTGGTTTGTGGTTAAAAATGAAGAGTAGTGAAGATTTTTTGAAATTCGAAGACAATGAACGCTGATACGATCGCATCCTACGCGTCTTTCAGTGGCCACAGCACTTGCAACATATAAATATAATGATAGATCAATTAACTATGTTAATTCACCGATTGCTTTCGCATCTTTGATAACTTCATCTGTTTTCGCTGTATCTGGCTTCTTCATCGACCACTCCCATAATTCTTTGATGGTCAAATATGCCTTGACTCCCACTCATCAGGAGTCAAAATTTTCGCGACCTTTCAATAGTTCAAATGGAATTTTGGTCGACATAATTCAATCGTATATGCTTAATGCACTATAAAAAATAATGTGATTAATCTGAACACCAAATAAAAAAATGCAATGAAAGTATGCATATTGTATCCATATAGTATGCATTCTTCCATACAAATTGCATTACAAAATCACCATTGTGCTCATTGGGATTGATGTCACTCTCACAACAGTTCAAAACCAGTAGATATATCACATATGGAGCAATACCAATGTGGCGTTCGTTTTATGTTTTTACATGTGAAGAGCTTTGATTTCAAGACATTGACGCCATCTATGTAATTTATCAATGTATACTGACTATAACAACGGAAACGGCAAAAAGATACGATTTTTCGTTTGTATTCCGTAACGGTGTATGTACAATTCAGTGTGATAGAGACTACTTGCAACGTAACGCCCATCTATTTATGCCGTAGTCAACCGGGGAATGCAATGTTCACATTGTAAGGTTTTATTTGCAACAAAGAGAGATGAACATATACAATATATAAACTTACAATGTGAACATTGCATTCCCCTGTTGACCGTAGTACATTAATCGATTGTTGATGTACTAGTACTTGCTCACGGCATGAAATTTTACTGTATGAACTTTCAAAGTTTTGTTTGATATTCATTCAAATTCACACCGTACTCGTAGAGGTGGCGTAAGAGGCAATGAACTCCTTTACTAATGTGACTTCGGTAATACTGTTTTTGTTGCATCTGATTGTTTTTATTTTATTTTTATTCTTATTTTATTTGCCTTTTCCGGCTCAATCAACAATTTACAATTCAATTTTATTCATTTACAATTTACATGAAAATCAGAATCGACCAAGGCACGCGACATTTGAATACCAATCTACCAGCCCTAATGACTTCGGAGTAGAAACTATGGTTATTCAAATTGACCAAAACTGATAGGGAAATGCAACACATAAAACATACAAATTTCATTAACCGGTCAATACAAGCCTAGTGCACATTCATCTTTTTTTTTAACTCATTTTTAAATTGTTTCTTGTTTCCAGTTTCGCTCAATAAATTACTAATCCTAATAAACAAGTTTGACATTCTGACTATCGGTTGCATCATTGCAAATTTCGTTGAGAAAACTTCAATTTTAATGAGTTCAGTTTTTCTTAATTGTCTACGTTCTACATTAAATACAATTTGTTCAGAGAGAATTATAGCATCAATGTTCTTCGTCAGCATATCGTACATTAACATCGCAGCAGTTTCAGTTCTTCTTCTTATCAGTGATTTCATGTTCAACACCTTAAGTCGCAAATCATAAGCTGAATATTTCATAGTAATTTGATCACGCGACAACTCAAGGGCCCATATAGTGAAATATTTTTGGATCCTTTCAATCATATTAATATGAATCGCTGTATGTGGTGACCATATCTGACAAGCATATTCTAGTTTAGAACGAACAAGAGAACAAAATAAAAGGTTAGGATTGCAATGAGAAATTTTTGGAAAATCTTTTAATGCAACCGAGAGTCTGTTTTGTTGAAATTAATTGATTCAGATAAATTATTGAAAGAACACTGAATAAATATTTTTATTTCACTCTCTTTTTATACAATTTTCATTTTTCAAAGTGTACTATAATTCGATTCTAATTTCAAATCTTTATGATAAAATTACAATAATTATCATTATTCCAACATGGTTTGCATCAATTGAGATTTGATACATGTGTTCATCAAAATTTAATTTATAATTAAAATTATACCCAAGTCCTTATGTTGCATTTCTCCCTCAATGGGCACATTTAGAAACATACTTATTGATTTTTTTTTTTTTTTTTTTGAAATTGACATTGTGTTCACTTTTTTCACGTTCATGTTGAGATCATTTTCATCACACCAGTTTTCCAGTCGACATAACACTCGTTGCAATATTAAATGGTCGTTAAAATTTCTTATTTCCATGTAAATTTTAAGATCATCTGCAAGCATAAGCAGTTTCACTCTGTCTTCCACAATTCTCTCTACATCATTGATAAAAATATTGAACAAGTAAGCAGACCGACAGTAACCCACCGGTACTCCAGATTTTGGAATATATGGAGTTGACAAATATTCACCAACTTTCACAATATTCTTTCTACCAGACAAAAACGAGTGCATCAGTCGAATCGAATTGTAATCATAACCAAAATTGAAAGCCTTTTTCAATAAAACAGCATGATTAACTTTATCGAAGGCCTTTTCAAAATCTTTGCGCAATAACGGAGGGTGTGCAATATCAATCGGTTGACCAATAGGACACATTTCGATATTTAAAAACATTGAATTTAGATTGCTTGAGAAAAATAAGTCAAGAACATTTCCCGATGCATTGTGCTGATCATTCATTTGATATAAATTCTCCGCGTTAAGATTTAATAACACATTTCTCGATAAATTCGAAGGAAAATTTACTGGAAAGAAAGTATTGCCTTCAGGTTCTTCATTAAACCAAAACACCTTCGGGATGTTGAAATCACACAACACTATCAATAAATCAAAGCTTTTCAACGGAATATTTCTAATTAGATCCGTGTGCAACCTATATATCTCTTCACCACTCTGGGGCGGTATATACACTGACAATATTTAGGTTATGTTTTTTCCAACCATTCGTTGGAATTAACGTCATTCCAACCAAAATTGTTCATTGTCCAACAATGGTTGGATTTTTTTTTAATACTAGGGTTGTCCAACAATGAACAATTTTGGTTGGACAATGAACAATTTTGGTTGGAACCTAAATATCCTCAGTGTATAAAGCATAAATATACATGAACTTGTTGATGAGGTTCATTTTCACACACACATACTCAACTTCAATTGATGGATGCATATCGATTTCCTCACAGTACAATGATGACTTCACAGCAATCAAAACTCCTCCACCTCTTTTAATCACATTTGAATCATTTGCCACACATCTGTCCCGTCTATAAACATTAAAACACTCTCCAAAAAAGGCACTAGTTTTGATTGACAGTCAGCCACGTTTCAGTTAAAATAATAAAATCAAAATAACAAGATAATGTTGTTGAATGAATGATTTTCTCCTTTGTTCCAATTCCCCTACAGTTTTGATACGTGAGCAAAAAATTCGCTTTTCTTTGTATAGGCTTAGAGCCATTAATATTTTTACCCTCATTTATTTTTCTTTTACTAATAGTTTGATCAATCTTATTTATTTTATTTTGAATTTCATTTATAGTGTCAAAAAATGTATTTATGTTGATATCACTTAATTTACTCCCTTCTAAAGCTATCATACACTGCAACATTTCGAATTCCAAGAGGCTAATTAGTTTTTTGATTCACAGTTTTCTTCCGGTTGTTCCCCTGTTCCAACCGTACAGTTGTGCTCCATATCCCCGGAATTCACATTCGTTTTTACATTCTTTAATACCGGATCCCAAAGTGTGTATGAAAGAGAGAGGGAGAGAGAAGAGAGAGAAAGAGAACCATTCACATGTATATGATGCATCATATGAATTTCTTACTTTTTTTGTATATGTTTGCTACTTGATATTCGCATACACAGAGAGTTTATGTGTGTATACGCGTATACGTGTACACTAATACTTAAAAACGTGGACCTGAGCGACATAGATACACTATTATAATAAAATAATAAAAACCACTTTCCCATACGAAATTGTATGTTTTGAAATTTGTTTCCCGTGAATCATTGAATTGTACGCAGTACTCTTTCATGGACCTCTTTTCGTGCAATAACTTTATGTGGGTTTGTGAGTTTTTTTTATACATTTATAGTTGATTTGATTTTTATACATTAATATAATCTAACCTGGTTTCAGCAGGATTTGGTAATCATTTTATAAATTATATTAGGCCGAAATATTATTATTATTATTACGGCACCAAACAGCGTTTCTTTGCCAAAGGTGGTTTATTTGAACAATTTATTTACAATTTATTTACATAAAATAGTTGATTCAATAATTGTATCGAGACAAAAATCCATTGCCAATCCTAATGATTTCGAAGCAAGTCTCTGTGATTGCTGAACTACAAAATTGAATCGGATTAAGATAAACATTTAAGTTTCGTAAACAATTCAATCAATCTTTTTTTAACAACTTCCGAACTTACATCAAAGTCTATTACATAATCATTCAAAAAAATTTCATTATAATACTTGTTGAATGTTTCAATTAAAATATTCAAAGGCATATAACTTTGATAGCCATGATAAACAGCATGAATTCTCAAAAATTCAATATTTCTGACAGAATGACATGGAATTCTGAATTGAATCTTATCTAAGAGAACTTCCGAACATATTTCAACCTTGACCAGCTTTAGGATGAACATTATTTGAGCAACACTTCTGCGATTTTCCAAAGAAATCATTTGTAACAACAACAATCTATGTTCATATTTTGGAAGGTGAAATCCATTACTCCAGCTGAACCTTCTTAAAGCATACAGCAAAAATTGCTTCTGAACAGACTCAATTCGTCTTGCCTGTCCCAAGTTGTGAGTGTTCCAAACCTGATATCCATATTCTAGAATAGGAATAACGAAACTAAAAAACAAAACTTTAATTGTATATGGGTCATTAAAATCTCTAGCAAAACAAACACATTACCAAAGCGATGCAATACTATCATCTTTGTTTTCTTAACATTCAAATTTAGTTGATTCTTCTTAAAAAATCCAACAACATTGTTCAAACTCTCTTTTAGAGTTAAACAGTCTTCAGTCGAAGCTATGTGATGGGAACGTCTAACGTCATCAGCAAATGAAAGAATTGATGAATTATCACTGAAATTTGGCAAATCAGCGATAAACAATATAAACAATGTGGCAGCAATGGGATACCCCTGACCCGTTCCAGAAGAGACTTCAATTGGATCAGAATTACAATTATTTATCTTGATAATCTGTCTTCTACCATTCATATAAGAAGCAATCCAATTCAAAAGTTGAGAATTTAATCCCATAATGTTCAACTTATGAATCAAAAGGTCAACATTCACTGAGTCAAAAGCCTTAGCAACATCAATATAAATCGCATCTGTTTGATTATGTGGCCCCAACTCATTCAACGTTTGAGAAGTAAACTCAATCAAATTTGTAATGGTCGATCTTCCTTTAACAAAACCATGCTGACTCATATCAACAATGTTCTTAACATGAAAATTCAAGTGTTTTGCAATTATTGAATCCAATATTTTCGGGATAATATCACATTTTGCAAAGCAACACCCCTATAATTCTCAATATTATTTTTGGAACCACATTTAAAAATTGGTTTCACAAAGGAAGATTTCCATAAATCAGGTACATAACCATACTTAAGTGAATTGTTCAACAAAATTGAAATTGGTCTACACAAGGCCTTAATACATTTTTTTATAAATAAATTGGTTAGGCAATCAGGACCAGAAATCAAATTATTTGGTAGTTCAAGTACTTTTTGAATGATAACATTTTCATCAATAATTAATTTGGGAATATTTTGACATGAATTAACAACTTCTTCAAAACTTCCATTATTATAAATATCAGATGAATTAAAGTTGTGTTTAGTATAAGCCGATGCAAAAAATTCCGCAAAAAGATTTGCGATTTCTTTATCCTTGCATGATTTGCTAACTGCATTAACATATTTAAAAAACTCTGTTGGATCATCAACAATCAGTCCTTCCATTTTTAACTTATAGTTATTATATGCAATACGAGAATATCTATTATATTCCGTGCGAGCAATTTTAAAATTACTATCAGCCTCCAATGAATTATATCTCTTTTTACGTAATTTATTCAATTTATTCTTCATATTAATCATTTTGGAATCAAACCATTTAGGATGAGTTGAAAAAATTTTTCTCTTCATTTTGAATACATGTGAATCAATTGTATCATTGATGCAAGAATAAAAATTGTTTAAAATATTATCAAGAGAATCATTAGATAATATCAAATTCCAATCAATATTGTTTAAAACATTATTTATATCATCATATTTAGCATTTATTTTATTTATTTATATATATATTAGACCTAATTCACCATTTAGAATTTTTGAGAATATAATTGATGCGATGAATTTCACAAAGATTCAACTACTGTATCGCGTGATTTCAATTTACCTGATTTGTTGTGGATTTCAAATGATATTGATAATCCTAATGTTTCCTATTCCATTAATGCATGTTCAAGGAAGGAACTTCTTATCTTAGATTCTTTTCATGATTTTGGTTTGAGGCAGATTAATGGTTTTTCAAATGATAATGGTAAAATGTTGGATTTGATATGGACAAATGACCCAGACTTGTCATATTGCATAAATAGTGACATTTATTTGGTAAAATCTGAGATTCATCACAAGCCCATTGAAGTTGTCATTTCTGGAGGTCAGAGTAATGATAGTTGTTTCAATCATTGTTTTTATCTCGACTTTAGAAATGCTAAATATGATGATATAAATAATGTTTTAAACAATATTGATTGGAATTTGATATTATCTAATGATTCTCTTGATAATATTTTAAACAATTTTTATTCTTGCATCAACGATACAATTGATTCACATGTATTCAAAATGAAGAGAAAAATTTTTTCAACTCATCCTAAATGGTTTGATTCCAAAATGATTAATATGAAGAATAAATTGAATAAATTACGTAAAAAGAGATATAATTCATTGGAGGCTGATAGCAATTTTAAAATTGCTCGCACGGAATATAATAGATATTCTCGTATTGCATATAATAACTATACGTTAAAAATGGAAGGACTGATTGTTGATGATCCAACAGAGTTTTTTAAATATGTTAATGCAGTTAGCAAATCATGCAAGGATAAAGAAATCGCAAATCTTTTTGCGGAATTTTTTGCATCAGCCAATGAGGCAAATTATGGTGATAGACAAAATTTGACGCCCTCTACAAACGTAAATGTGAAGACCACATAACATCAATAGATACTGTTTTCCAACTTTCTTAGTGAAGACACACACCGATATGATATTACATGTACATTTGAGTGCGATTGTAGATGGCGTTGAACTTGTGTGTGATTTAGTTTCACAATTGAAATTATATGTTAATTTGCCTCATTGCATCAGCTTATACTAAACACAATTGTATACAATTCAACCAAATAAAATGTTCGGCAATTAATACTTATACAAACACAAACAATTTCAGCTCTATATAACTCACCATCGAAAACCAATTGACCATTCAATGATCTGTGAGTTGCAATTAATACACCCCCACCATTGGACTTCTTAACAGTTTGATCTCTTTCGGTAAGATTGGATCGATCACAACGAAATACATCAAAATTATTTGGAAAAATTTCATTGTTACTGAAAGTGCAATCCAAATGTGTTTCACAGAGCATATAAACTTTGAAATCATTGATCAATACATTCGATAAAAATTCAGGTATCTTTGTTTTCAGTCCATTAATATTGCACGAGTATATGTAGCCTATCATACCAACATCATTGCTGTTATCATTCAATAACGGAAAATGGGCTGGTACATTTGATAGGATCACCCGGTGATAGTGTGCCTATCTAAACAATATAAATACAATGTTTTGCGATGGATACGTTCAATCGGTCAATATAAGAGTTTGAATACACTCATTCAAACGCAATGTTGAATGTGATTCAACGTAAACATATATTTTCTTCAATGTTCGTTGACGTTTGAGTGGTGGCGCTGTCATACAGATGTTAAACTCTCATTTATCACCACCCGGTGATAATAATTTCTTTATGGTTTTCCTATCCACCCGGATAGGATATTAAATTTTGATGAAATTGTGCCGGATTGACATATTGATGATATTGCGCAGGATTCATGAAGGGAACTGGATACGTCTGATTCCAAAAAGGAAGACGATTCCAATTGAGTTGCTGCTGATTTTGATTAAACTGTTGTTGAGGCAAGAATGTTTGTTGATTCCACTGGCTTTCTCGATGTTGATTATGAATTTGACGAGATTGCTGTTGCCAATGTTCATTTTTTCTATTTATTTATACCTGAATGACAACCATTTAAATTCCGATTTCTATAATTGAATCTCTTCTGAGAATTCTGATTTTGACCAAATGTACTTTGACAATTACAATCATTCTTATTCATATTGCTATTGCTCTTATTTTTGTTTTTGTGTTTGTTGTTGATGTTGTCATTGATGTTGTTATTATTATTGATATTATTATTTTTATTGCCAACATCTTTGTGTTTATTTCTATTGTGATCATTAATTTTAACATTAACAACCGGAGAAACAACTTTTTTTAGTTTCTTTTGATCAATATAAGCAGCAATGATATGTTTCGGTTCCCAAAATTCACCATTTAAAATGATATCACCAATTTTTCTTGCAAAAGTGCATATTTTAAAAGATGTGAATTTTTTCTTCTTATATCTCCTGCGTGACATTGCTTCAACGGAAAATGTATCTGGCATTAATCCAGTTTTCTCAACGATAATCGCTTATTTGCTACATTGCTTAATAACGTCACTTGGTTTAGTTTTCACTTCAAATTTAGATGCACTAAGTGAAAAAATTCCACCAATAGGAGAGGGCTAGGGGGTAGACACGATATTTAAGTATCGAATCATTGTGAATTATATAGAATTTTCAAAAATCGTTTAAAATTAATCGTTTCAAATCTTTTCAAATCTTTTCGAATCTCACTGAATTAGCGTGAATCAAGATGGCGAATCTTGACTTCTATTGACCAAATAATAAAAATCATTGTTGCTATCGTGTAAAGGTAAATTGCTTATTTCAACGAACAATTCTTAAAAAGAAACAAATCTATTTATTATAATAAACAAATTGAAATTTATAACGCAAAGGAAGTAAAAATTGTTTTAATTAAACTAAATTTTCAAATGACAGAACGCATGGCAAACAACACACAAACAGTGATTGAATGGGATCTAATACATGCGCAAATTCACAACATACAAACTTCAACGTCACAGACGCTAGCAAAATTGAATTTTGCGAATGTGTAAGTAGGCTACACACAATCGCCGCCTGTGTGTAACGTGTTATTGTTGCGTGCTGTTTTCTCTATCACTTAAAATCATTTGAAATTATTTTGAATCTTTATGAATCTCAATGAATCATGGTCGTTCATGAAATCTTCTGAATTTTTTGAAATTCCTATGAATCACAAACTCTTATGTATGAAGAATCCTATCTATACTATTTAATATATTCGGTGTGAAAATATCAGAACTATCACTTCTACAATTGTCCTCAATTAAATTTTTTTGATTTTGATCATTTTCAGCTTTATTCTGAATAATCTCTGTTGAAGTGCTTGGATTATTTAATATTTCATTTGAAAGGTTTGCTTTCACTGTCAACTGAGTCTCGAGTCGAATAATTTCTTTCTTCAATTGATCTATTTCATTCTCCATATCAACTAATTTATTCGGATCAATTATTCTCAATTCTCCATTCCTTTATTTTAAAATATTCAGCCTTACACAAATCGCATGTAACAGCAAACGGTGAATCAGCTGAAAAAATCTTATGGAAAACTGGCAATGTTAATTTTAAAATTTCTGGAATCGCCTTCTGTGTTTCACCATCCATGATGCTTAACTGTGTCAATAAATAGGTCGTTTCATTACCATAAAATTTGTATAGGCAATTAACATAACGAATTTTCTTGCAAAGGTAACATATTACATGCAATCCATTCAACTTATCACTTTTGCAATTTTCTTTGACACAACAATGCATTTTGACAGCAACAAATCAAGTATCACTCGAGATGAAAATAAAAAATTAACACTAATTTCACTCAAAAAAAAAAAAAACAAAGACAACACACTCATTTTCCAATTGGAAATATTTCCAACCTCGTGTTATAAACTATATGTTTACAGCAAATACAGCAAATACAGCAAATTATCCAACATTCGTTGGAATGTATCAAATTACTGTCATTGTTGTACATAGTAGATTTTTCATTGTTCATTTGCTGTTGTCACAGATACAGCATATATTTTACAACACAAGACTGGAAATATTTCAAATTGGAAAATGAGTGTGTATAAACTTCAATAATTTAGAATGAATATCAAGCTTAAAAATACATTTCAATAAAAATTATTAAAAATCGATGCCAAAAATAAAAAAAAATTCAATAAAATATCAGAGTTAAATTGATGTTGGTATTAATCAAATGACAGCTAACATAACCAGGGCCATGAAATGAACAACAACAATAACAAGTATTTAGACATAAGCAAATGACAAAAAAAATCGTCACAAATCTGGTGGAAAGTAGAATAAGCATTATATTTGGGTATGATTTTGTTGACAAGAACTGAAAATGGCTTTATACTGTACAGAGTTTTATTTTTTTTTCCGATAGGTGTGCTGCGATAAATGTATTCAGTGCCGATTTCATGTTCTTGAACATAACCTCCCCAGTATTTATTACTAGTAATAAATTGCAATGCTTCAAACATGTCTGTCGATCCAATTTATCACTTTAGAATGAACCCATAAATATCATGAATGAACGATTGAAAACAGAACGGCTAATATTTGGTAGACCATTGAGATTGAACTATTGGCCTGGGAGAGAGTGCGTCTCATAAGACATGCGTTAAAATGTATCGAGTCTCCCATATGAACGCAACCTGTATAACGATACATAAATTAATCTAAGATGCATCGCAAAATTAAAAACATAAAAAAAATAAAAATAACAACAACAACAACAACAACAATCATTTAAAGACCATTAATGCCTTTCAGCGTCTGGTCTATTTTGTAATGGTCGGCCAATAACAATTCTCCTCCAGCGTACCCTATCGAGAGCCAGGTCTTCAGTTTCCCTATTCCAATCATACCCTCTTTCATTCAAGTCGTTCTTAACCGAATCCAAATATCGTCTTCGCGGTCTACCTCTACCTCTCGGTGCATTCACTTCCGCATTCAAAATTAACCTTGGTAAACAATAATCATTCATACGCTGTACATGACCAAACCATCTCAATCTTGACATTCTAGCTATCTCATCAACCGAATCCACATTCAAATCTTCCCGTATTCTCTCATTCCTTATTCTATTTTCCCATTGATCCCAACGCGACACACCTGAAATCATACGCAAAACTTTCATATCAGCCACTTCCAAACCATGAATTAAATTATTTGAATCGACCCAGCTCTCGCTGCCATACGTGATAGTTGGTCTGAAGATTGACCCATGAATCATCAACTTCGTCTCTTTACTCAACTCTCGTTTATTGAAAATATGTGAACTAAGCTGTGTAACAACTTTATTACCATTCATTCTGCGAAGTTCAAATTCCTTATCCAGTTTGCCATCTTCCGAAAAAATGCATCCTAGATATTTGAATTGCGACACCTGCTCAAGCACACCTCCATTCAACGTACAATTTACTTGCTTCCTATCTTTCCCTATATGCATGACATATGTCTTTGAACTGCTAATGGTCATTCCAAAGTTCGTACAAGCTGTTTCTAAATCGCTAATGCTGTTTTGTAGCTCTTGTTCTGAGCCCCCAAACGATACTAGGTCATCCGCATATGCAAGAGCAGAGATAATGTTTCCCCCCAAAACTACATTATCCCTCAGCTTAGCTGACTTGATCAGTTTGTCCATATAAATTATAAATAAAAGCGGTGATATTGTGCAGCCCTGTCGAAGACCATTTCGCACTTCAAACCATTCACTCAATTCCCTATCCACTCTCACAGCCGCTTCACAATATCTGTACAAACTCCTAATTGCACTCAGCAGGGAACCATTCACACCATATTCACCCAACACCGACCAGAGCTTATCTCTAGGTATGCAATCATACGCTTTCTGCAAATCAACAAATCATACATACATATCCTTGTTTCTCTCATGGAACTTCTCTATTAGTTGTCTCATGCAAAAAATTTGATCTTGACATCCGCGCATCGGTCTGAAGCCCGATTGGTTTTCATCCAAGAGCGATTCGACAATAGCTCTGGTACGTTTTTCTAAAATTGCACTATATACTTTTCCGACAACGCTCAATAAAGAAATTCCACGGTAGTTATTACAGTCCTTATTACTTCCTTTCTTATGGAGAGGAGAGATAACAGCACCACCCCATTCTTTCGGCACAACTGATGAATCCCACGCTGGATTGAACAACCGATGCAACCATCGAATCCCTACTGAACCACTACAAATTAAATATTCGTTCCTAATCTCATCCACTCCCGATGCTTTACTCCAACTTAATTTCCTAACCGCCTGCTCTATCTCTCCTATGCTTATTTCTTCTTCTTCGACTTCATTCACACTTGCATTCGCGCTAACACTCACATCTGTTCTATTATCAACATTCAGAAGTTCCTCAAAATATACTCTCCAACGTTTCAACACATTCTTTCTACCAATCACTACCTCCCCTGCCTTATCTAATACAGCACCTGGCGCTTGTTTCTTACCACCCTTACGGATATTCTTAACCTTCGAACAGAAAACTTTATTCCTCAAAAATAAAAACAAAGCACTTCAAATTAGAGCACTTATTTGTTATGTGTTTGAGTAAGTAGAGCAGACCAGTTCATGTACTGAATAATTATTTGCTGATGAATTTAGTTGCTAATTTTATCTGCTAAATCGTTGCGTAACGCTTGCGTATTGTTTTACGCTTGCGCTACAATCGTTTTTTGTGTGCAATTCTCTTGGACGAATGTACGATCGAGAGAAATACACACAAAAAACGGTAGTAGCGCAAGCGTAAAACAATACGCAAGCGTGACGCAATGATTTAGCAGATAAATTTAGCAACTAAATTCATCAGCAAATATTTATTCAGTACATGAACAGGTCTGAAGTAGAGTAATTTAAAAGGAATTTTTTCTTATGTAATATTTCACAAAATAATTGTCATTCATTGAACACTTCGAATTTCTCTCACTATTGACTACAATATGTGCTTTGTTATTGGTTGTCGGCCATGACATCTTATTTTAACATCACACACATATAAATTGGTGAGTAAAATCATCATAATTTATTCCATGTATGCATAAATACACGGAACACTCAGAAATTTTTTACTAAAAAAGTAATTGTGGAAGTAATTTTGAAAATTACTTTTTCAGAGTGATTTCCCCCTTGTATTGTGATCACAGATTAGTGATACTAGGTGATTACAACCTTCATGACGTTGATAAATTCGACTGATATTTTGACAGGTACTGAAAAATTGCTTTCAGTACGTTTCAGTATCTTTCAGTAACTGTCAGTTTTTTCAGTTCATTCAGTAGTAATTCCAATGAATGCTTGTTCTAGGAAGGAATTATTAACTTTGGATTCTTTTCATGAATTCGGTTTGTCTCAAATTAATGATTGTGCAAATGATAATGGTAATATGTTGGATTTAGTTTGGACTAATGATCCAGATTCGTTGTATTGCATCAATAGTGGAGAGTGGAAAGGCTCCGAGGGAAAATGTTACACAGAAAAATTCCGTGGAAAAATATTCGGGAGCTAAATGGCAATGCCATTTTTAATCATATTGTGACAAGGGGGAAATCACTCTGAAAAAGTAATTTTCAAAATTACTTCCACAATTACTGTTTTAGTAAAAATTAGTTTTGCTATTACTTTTTTTGTTGCGATTACTTTCCATTTGGCGATTATTTTTGTACGTTTTCATACCAAATGCTTATAAAATGACATAAGTAATTTTCAAATAAAAAGTTACTTGTATTGTGATCACAGATTAGTGATACTAGGTGCACACCTCTTGTACAAGAAGCTTTAATATAGTAAGTTTATACAAGACACACACAATTCTTAGTGAAGACACACATCATGTTATACTTTCATAATTGTCTGGAGTTGGAGTTGATTGCCAAATATATGAAAATTTCAATTGAATAAATAAAAAAATAGTATATTATGAATTTGTGAAAATGGAAATGTCAATTAAATGAAATATTAGATATGTCAAACAAACCAGTACACAAGTGAAATCATAGAAATATGGAATTAATGAGTTCATACGGTTCATACATACAAAGCACATGCAATTGGTTTGTGTCTTGGGTGAAAGTTTTCCAAGTATGTTTATATTCTTGAATTCAGGCGGCGCTGATGTGCGCTGTTCAAGAGGTGTGACTAGGTGATTACAACCTTCATGACGTTAAATGATAAACCTGATCCTGATTTGTCAAATATGAGTTTTTTACCACAATTAATGGTCACGAATGAAAATCGTATAAGAAATGCAATGTACTTCGCGAATGTTGCTGAATTTATTAACAAGCTTTTTCTCATTCCTTTGTTTCAAGTATCTAATTTGGAGAATTGTGCATCGAATGTGTTAGAACTTGTTTTTATATGTACTGTCAAACATGTCAAGGTGTGTGACGATAAATACACCATAGTGGATCGAAATCAACAGGATGTTTATCACAGACCAATATCTTACGTATTGTACCACATCACATTTACCTTTTGAGGATTATTTTGTTTATGGTTTCGCACGTGGGAATTATGGACGAATATGTCAGCAACTCGACGCTGTACATTTCCAACATGAGCTTTATGTTAGAGACGTCGATGAAGCTTATGATTTTTTCCATCAAACATTGAATGTTTTTATTGAAAATAACATTCCAAAATTCGAACGTAGAAAATATGCAAACAAACCAATGGTGGTCAATGGAGCTTCAACGCTTGAAAAATAGACGGGATAAATTTTTCAAGATTGAGCGATGCAAAAATTAAAGCAGGTTTATGCCTTTGAATTATGTCTCTTTGATATTAAATATTGAATTCTTGTTTTTGTGATTTTCAGGAACTTTTGATGGTCCCAAAATAGATAAATTGATCAAAGATGACACATTTTTCGAACTGTTGAATCCAACTGAAAAGAGGGCATTTATTGGAATCAGAGATGTTATCAATGGTTTTCTGGGCAGTAAAAAAGCACATAACTACAAGAATTTAGTTGAAAGAATGATTCGAGCATTTCAAAAGATGCGAGTGAACATGTCTTTGAAGATACATTTCCTTCATAATCACTTGGACTATTTTCCTAGCAATTTAGGCGACTTCTCAGATCAACACGGTGTACGATTTCACCAGGATGTCGCCATAATTGAAGATCGGTTTAAAGGGAAAGACGCTCGTCATATGTTGGGCGAGTACTGCTGGTCAATATGTCGGGATACTGACCAAACTCAATATAAACGTAAAACCATGGTTTTGGTAACCCTTTGCAAAGGGGCATTTTTCCAAAAGATGTAAATTTTCTTATGTTCTTTATCAAATAAATCCAATAATATGAATAAATTGATCGTTTCTTCATTCAAAATTAAAGAAACAAAATTGACTGATAGAAAATGAGAAAAAAACCTAGGGGAATTTATCGAATAAATATCCGTAGAAATCTGCAAAAAATCTGCTCAATTTTTCTAGCACTAGAACATCAAATATTGAGTGTTGCCTACGAATATTTGCGGATTTTTAGCAGATAGCGCGGATATTCACTCTATGATCACGAAGAATATCCGCTGCAAATCCAAACTATCTGCAATATCTGCAACACATCTGATTTGATAAATCCCCCTAGAAAAAAACTTGGAAAAAATGAAAAATTTTTATGAAAAATGAAATTTTTCTATGTCATAATGGTTTGAAATTCTCAGAGAATTTGTTTTTTATCATAAAAATGAGATTCTCATAGTTTCATGGCAAAAGAGCAACTTTTACTAAATTTTCATTGAATAGTTCACTGTTTCGACGGGTTACTTGAAAAAAAAAAAATAAATGGCAATATTTTTCGAACCGAGGCTGATCTCGTCAAACGAAGTATGGGGACTTACTAAACCCATTGCCCTCTTTCAAACGTGAGTGGTCCCGTTCAAGTGTGAGAAATTTTTTTGAAAATTGTCGCAGTGTGTTATAATAAACAAAGTCTAATTGGTATACAAAATGATGAGTATGCGATTGCTGTTCAAATGTTCAATGAATTGAGAGATTGTCTACATTCACTGCATGTACAGAAGATACAAGACAACATCAAATCTAAACCAAGACAATTTTGGAAATTTACAAAAATGAATGAAACATCAATGGATTATCCAAAAAATATGTAATATGATGATCAGACCAGTGATGAAATAATCAAATCTGTCAATTTATTTGCAAAATATTTTGAATAACTTTATGTTTCACACGAGAATTGGGAATTCAACGACGTTTTTCAACAATCTGCAATTCAAAATGAAATTGATGTATCACTTTTTGACATTGAAAAGGCTATCCATTCTCTAAAGTGGAATAGTGGCTGTGGTCCAGATGAATTGTCACCTTTCGTTATAAAGAAATGTTTTACTGCTATTGTTTGGCCAATTTGGCTGCTCACTAAAAAATCGTTTGATTGTGGAAAAATTCCAATATCATTAAAAATTTCTCGTGTGGTTCCTGTTTTTAAAAAAGGTAACCAAAGTGACATAAAAAACTACAGAGTAGTCGCTATATCGTCGGTTATCCTGAAAATCATTGAGATAGTAGTCAAAAATAAATTGTGTTTCATTGTTGAACCACTACTTTCAAATTCTCAACACGGTTTCAGGCCAAATAGATCAGTATCAACAAATTTACTTAATTTATCGATTATGGCTCATGAAGCGTTTGAAAAAAAGCGATATAAAAGCAATTGGATATTTTCTATGGAGATTTCAAGACAGAATTTGATACAGTTTCGCATAAAAAACTGATTGGAAAGTTGCATACGTTTAATATTGGCCCAAAAACAGCAAAATGGATTTGTGAATTCTTAATTCACAGAAACAATTTTGTGAAAATTGCAAATCATATATGATTTTTTCAGACTTATAAGTCTCACATTTACGAATCAACTTCGAGTGTACCAGCAGGTAGCACATTGGGTCCAATACTATTTGTTATGTTTATCAATGACATTGTAAATATCATTCAGCATTCTAAAGTATTATTGTTTGCTGACGACTTAAAATTGGCGATTGAAGTTTCTCAATCATTTGGTGAAACTAATTTAAATCGGCTTCAAAATGACATCGATAACGTTTTGAGATGGTGTGATGAGAACTGTATATATTTCAACAATCAAAAATGTGCAATATTCACAGCCGTGCGTAATAGAATGCCATTCATTGATATTCAATATAGAATGGGTGATTTTGTAATTGAGCGTCGAAATGAGATAAGAGATTTGGGCATCATGCTTGATCAACGCTTATCTTTTGGACTAAACATTTAGCAGCTGACAATGAAATGATTAAAAGAAACATTAATTCTTCTTTTTGCTTTATATATGAAATGTAAAATATATTATTTTTTATGTCCAATAAAGTTGAATTTTAAATATCTGCATCGAAACATTCATAATTACTGATATCTGAATTCTTTTTCTTTCATACAAAATACTATGAAAACAAAACATAACCTCAAATTTCATAGTATTTTGTATGAAAGAAAAAGATTTCAGATTAATTCGCAAATGACCCAGACTTGTTGTATTGCATAAATGGTGACATTTATTTGGTAAAATCTGAGATTCATCACAAGCCCATTGAAGTTGTCATTTCTGGAGGTCAGAGTAATGATAGTTGTTTCATTCATTGTTTTTATCTCGACTTTAGAAATGCTAAATATGATGATATAAATAATGTTTTAAACAATATTGATTGGAATTTGATATTATCTAATGATTCTCTTGATAATATTTTAAACAATTTTTATTCTTGCATCAACGATACAATTGATTCACATGTATTCAAAATGAAGAGAAAAATTTTTTCAACTCATCCTAAATGGTTTGATTCCAAATGATTAATATGAAGAATAAATTGAATAAATTACGTAAAAAGAGATATA
The DNA here is from genome assembly GCA_029041755.1 of Resseliella maxima. Classification (NCBI taxonomy): domain Eukaryota; kingdom Metazoa; phylum Arthropoda; class Insecta; order Diptera; family Cecidomyiidae; genus Resseliella; species Resseliella maxima. The sequence goes on along the minus strand of JAQOWM010000943.1, from coordinate 86,119 downwards.
ATTCATTGGAGGCTGATAGTAATTTTAAAATTGCTCGCACGGAATATAATAGATATTCTCGTATTGCATATAATAACTATACGTTAAAAATGGAAGGACTGATTGTTGATGATCCAACAGAGTTTTTTAAATATGTTAATGCAGTTAGAAAAACTAACAATGATTTACCGAACGAAATGTATTATAAAGATCATAAATCATGCAAGGATAAAAAAATCGCAAATCTTTTTGCAGAATTTTTTGCATCAGCTTATACTAAACACAACTTTAATTCATCTGATATTTATAATAATGGAAGTTTTGAAGAAGTTGTTAATTTATGTCAAAATATTCCCAAATTAATTATTGATGAAAATGTTATCATTCAAAAAGTACTTGAATTACCAAATAATTTGATTTCTGGTCCTGATTGCCTACCTAATTTATTTATAAAAAAAATGTATTAAGGCCTTGTGTAGACCAATTTCAATTTTGTTGAACAATTCACTTAAGTATGGTTATGTACCTGATTTATGGAAATCTTCCTTTGTGAAACCAATTTTTAAATGTGGTTCCATAAATAATATTGAGAATTATAGGGGTGTTGCTTTGCAAAATGTGATATTATCCCGAAAATATTGGATTCAATAATTGCAAAACACTTGAATTTTCATGTTAAGAACATTGTTGATATGAGTCAGCATGGTTTTGTTAAAGGAAGATCGACCATTACAAATTTGATTGAGTTTACTTCTCAAACGTTGAATGAGTTGGGGCCACATAATCAAACGGATGCGATTTATATCGATGTTGCTAAGGCTTTTGACTCAGTGAATGTTGATCTTTTGATTCATAAGTTGAACATTATGGGATTGAATCCTCAACTTTTGAATTGGATTGCTTCTTATATGAATGGTAGAAGACAGATTGTCAAGATAAATAATTGTGAATCTGATCCTATTGAAGTTTCTTCGGGAACAGGTCAGGGGTATCCCATTGCTGCCACATTGTTTATATTGTTTATCGCTGATTTGCCAAATTTCAGTGGCAATTCATCAATTCTTTCATTTGCTGATGACGTTAGACTTTCCCACCACATAGCTTCGACTGAAGACTGTTTAACTCTACAAGAGAGTTTGAACAAAGTTGTTGGATTTTTTAAGAAGAATCAACTGAATTTAAATGTTAAGAAAACAAAGATGATAGTATTTCATCGCTTTGGTAATGTCGTTGATTTCAAATATACCATTGGTGATTCAATAATTGAAAGAATTAATCAAATTAAAGACCTTGGTGTGATTTTGGATGAGAAACTTAATTTCAAAGCTCATGTTGAATCCATGATAGCAAAAGCTAAATCAAGGCTGGCTTGGATCAAACGTTTTGCTAGAGATTTCAATGACCCATATACAATTAAAATTTTGTTTTTTAGTTTCGTTATTCCTATTCTAGAATATGGATCTCAGGTTTGGAACACTCACAACTTGGGACAAGCAAGACGAATTGAGTCTGTTCAGAAGCAATTTTTGCTGTATGCTTTAAGAAGATTCAAATGGAATAATGGATTTCACCTTCCAAAATATGAACAAAGATTGTTGTTGTTACAAATGATTTCTTTGGAAAATTGCAGAAGTGTTGCTCAAATAATGTTCATCCTAAAGCTGATCAAGGGTGAAATATCTTCGGAAGTTCTTTTAGATAAGATTCAATTCAGAATTCCATATCATTCTGTCAGAAATATTGAATTTTTGAGAATTCATGCTGTTTATCATGGCTATCAAAGTTATATGCCTTTGAATATTTTAATTGAAAAATTCAACAAGTGTTATAATGAAATTTTTTTGAATGATTATGTAATAGACTTTAATGTATGTTCGGAAGTTGTTAAAAAAAGATTGATTGAATTGTTTAAAAACTTATGATTTAACCATTAAATGTTTATCTCAATCTGATTCAATTTTGTAGCTCAGCAATCACAGAGACTTGCTCCGAAATCATTAGGATTGGAAATGGATTGTTGTCTCGATACAATTATTGAATCAAATATTTTATGTAAATAAATAAATTGTAAATAAATTGTTCGAATAAACCACCTTTGGCGAAGAAACGCTGTTTGGTGCCGTAATAATAATAAAAAAAAAAAAAAAAAAAAATGCACAAAATTGATCAAATATCAAATACTAAATTATCGACATTAATTACACTATTTCTAAATATTTGTCTTGATTCTGATTCATAAAATTGGTCTCTTATCAAGTTAAAATTTCTACAAGCCACATAAAAAGGTTGATTGTGTCCGTAATCCGAAGAAAACATTCTTACTCTAATCAGTTCAGTGTTTCTTAAACTTCTTTGGTTAATATCAAAAAATACTGCCACACAACGCAGGCATATTCCAATTTTGATGTTACTAGTGCAAAGTATAGCAATTTCGCTGATTCAATCGTAAATTTATTCTTCAACGTTCTTTTTATGAAACCCACTGCTGCATGTGCACTGGCTGTAATTGCATCGATGTGACTGACGAACGTAAGTTTTGTATCGAAAATTACACTTAAGTCCCTGTGTTGGCTCAGTCTTTCGAACGTGTGTCTACCATTTTCGATCGTGTATACGTATTGTGGCCCGTCTCCTGTCCTCTCATAGCGTTGGCAATTTGACAAAACTTTTTGATCGTGCACTCTTAAGTATTACCGCATAAGCCCATACTGAATTAAGAATTGTAAATTGACAAACCTGCAGCGCAGGTTAAAGTACGGTTGCCATGCGATTTTCGGTATTGTTTATACATAACCGCATACTAGTTTTAGCGTCGTCGTTTATTTCATTTGAAAATTCTGAGGTTATGTCTATTGTTATGGTTTTTATACTTTCGGTATGTATATTGCCAATACAATATCGAAAATCGCATGACAACCGTACTTTAACCTGCGCAGCAGGTTTGTCGATTTACAATACCAAATTCAGTATGGTCTTATGTAGTAATACTTAAGAGTGTGTAAGTAATTTACGTAAAAAAACGTAAATTACGTTTTTCACACGTAAAAAAACGTAATTTATGTAAAAAAAACTCTAAAACTACCAAAAATGAATAAAATATGTGTTATAAAATTTATATTCATGAACTTTCATTAATTTACAGTGTATTTCATGTTTGATTTGCATATCAAACAGTGTAAACCATAACCAACAAATATAACAGTAACAGTAAAGGAGACCGATAGATCGTTTTGTGTGTTAGTGTTAGCAGTTCGTGTGATTAATATATCAATATATGTTGTTTACACAGCATTAATTTGCTTGTTGTTTTATATGTCATTCATTATTTACGCTGTCAAATAATTTTTATAGCATTGTATTTTTTGTTGAATTCATTTCGATAAAGTGTTTGATTGAAATTAAAAATATCCCGAAAATGTCAAATGCATTCGAAAAATTGATGGATTCAAAGAATAAACCTGCAAAAAAAACATCAAATCTTCAATGAACATATTTTTTCATTATCATTATATAAACAATGTGCTAATTTTTTATTTTTTTTTAAAAGCACACTGACAGAACTGTTCGTACATTTACTACGACTTTTTTGAAATTTAACGTTTTTCTGCGTCTGTTGAAAAATTCACAACATAGTCGTACTGTACGACTCGTACATATACTTCTATACTATTTATATACAGTTGAGTGCGAAGGAGAAATATTTTCGCACACAGCTATATTTCCCCTCTTCCCGCTCAATAAAACGTATAGAAATCTGTGTACGACAATGTTGTGAATTTTTCAACACATGTAGAAAAACGTCAAAATTCAAATAAGTCGTACTAGATGTACAAATAGTTCTGTCTGTGCAAAAATGAAAAAAATAAATTTTACGTTTTTTACAAATACATGTAAAAAACTCACATTACATGATGTAATTTACCTAAATTGATAGTAATTTACATGGTCAGGTTTTTTACATGCCAACCCAGGTCTTGACATAGCATTTACGCAGATTGAGGCATAGTTTGTTGCAAACGCACCATTCATACAATTGGTCAATTGCACTCTGGAAAATTGCAGCATAGCCGGGCGATCGAAATTTCGAAATTAATTTCAAATCGTCTGCGAATAGTAAAATAAGAGCATTTGACACTGATTCGACAATGTCATTAATAAAAATAAAAAAGAGACAAAGTCCCAAGATACTTCCTGCTGGTATTCCAGATGAAACAGTGAAGATCCTAGACCTTCTATTACCAATTCCCACGAATTGCGTCCGTGATGTCAAGTATGCGTGGAGCCATTTGACCTAGGGGGATATGGCTTTCGGCTACTTGTGCAAACTTGATTTAATTTTAAAAAACTTGCAAGAATAGAACCTAGAATACCAAAATCTTACATATTTTGTATATTTGTGCTAAACTTGTACAAACTCCGTTACTTTTAATTCCAGTTTACCATTTAAGTGTGACCAAATTTCAATAAATATGTATAATTTTATCTTTTTCCGGCAAATACGTGCAAGTTGGAAAAGTAAACGATTTTATTGGATTTGACTCGCTGTATTATCGACGGTATATGTGATTTTATTCAACTCTATATTTTACATTCAACTCTATGTTAAAATTGAAACCAAAGTTCACGTTCATTTCAAATAAATTACGATATTAATTAAATATATTTAAAAAATGTATTAAAGCAAAATGTGAAAAAAATAGTTACAAGCTTGGTCGATCACTCTTGTGATTATGTATTCATCTAGGTATTCATTCTAGTATTGATTCAATTCAATTATGTTCTAATACTTCACTTAGGACTTTAGTCAAGCTGATTATTTTAAATTCCCAAATACTTAACAGTTGAGTACTATATCGAAGTGTGGAGTATCAAGTAATATTTTAATAATTTAATTTTTTTTCAAATTATACATTTCAAATATTTCTACAATTCATTTTAACATTTTATGTATTTAGATGATAATGCAGTTTGACACACTTGTTATACTTGCATTTATGTTAACACAAAACTGCACATTTGGTTCAACTCGCGATAAATATACATAATAGTTCAAATTTTTTCATTTTCTTCAAAATTTGCATATATGTGAAAGGTAATTTTGAGTCATATTCCCCTAGCATTTGACAATATGTCGACCAAATCCGAACTTTACCAATTTTTGCAATAATATTTTGTAATTGACACGACCAAAGGCCTTCTCGAAATCTGTGTACAAAACATCAGTTTGACATTTTTCTGTCATCGAATCCATCGTATAGTTGACCATTTGCAATAAATTCGTTGATGTCGAGCGATTTTTCACGAATCCATGTTGATTATGGATAATTTTTGTATTGACAAATGTATCGATTTTACCGTATACCACCATTTCGAAGACTTTGGCAATCGTTGGTATAATTACCACTGGCCTATAATTCAATGCACTGCTTTTTTTGCCAGATTTGAATATTGGCACTATTCGAGAATTTTTTAGTACATCTGGAACACATTTTTATTGCAATAATTTACTAAATAGTGCAGTCAATGGTTTTTTTAACGAATGGGCGCAGTTTTTTTTTTAAATTTTTGGTGAAATGCCATCAGGTCCAGCTCCTATATTGTCATTTATCGAAAGCAATGCTTTCACAACATCATTCTCGTTGATCTCAATGCCAAAAGATGTCTCATTACATTCATCCAACAGCTGATCCAATTCGATGACATCGCTTTGTGCATATTGATTTTCGAAAAAATCAACAAATAATTCCGCTTTCGATGCATCGGTGTCTGCTATTTCATTGTTGTACTCAACAATTTGCGGAATGTCACTACGTTTTCGTCTGTCGTTGATAAAACGCCAAAACTTCTTTGGATTCGACTTGATTTGAGACTGTATGCGGCTGATGTACGATTGAAATAGCTCACTTTGCAATTGTACGAACAAATCAGTGATTTCATTGTATTCGTCAAAATCATGCTCGCGTCATGAAATGACGGTGTACTACGGAACTAAAAAATCACATTTGAAATGTATGTAAAGTACATAGCGCTTCGATCGTATCATATTTGATACTACGTTCATGACGCATGCATGGTCAAAATTACCTGTGTCTCTTGCTCATTTATACGCTTTTCTTCTGGTATTTTTCATATGCTTTAATTGTTTTGTATACCACGGTGGATCAGTGCTCTTTTGTACAGTGATCTTCAGGACAAATGAATCAACTGCCTCGTTCAGAACATTACCAAATAATTGGAATGCATTCTCGAGGTCATCTATTCGATTTATTTCCGACAAAAAGTCATTTGTATTAAAGAAAGCATTCATCACATCGAAATTGGCCAAATTGTATGCATAAAGTTCCGATGAGTGTGTTGTTACTGTGGTAATCGCATCGATTGTGACTTCAATTTCGATTGCCTTGTGCCAAATGTCCGATTTAATCAATGGTCTCGTTGATTCGATCAGCGACATCTCATAAAACTTGTTAGTAAAAACAAGATCTAACACATTCCCCGCTGGATTTTCGATGTTTGACATCTGATGGAAGCCGCAATCTAACATTGTTCCAAATACAGCAATGCCTCCCTCAATCGACACATTCATTGGTAGAAAATGTTCACCATCGTCTGCTTTGATCCATTTGACAACCGGGCTGGTTGAAATCACCGCACACTAAAACAATGTCATTGTCGTTACATGGAATCATTTTCACAATTTCGGCGAATTCCAAAAATTTTGCTGTCTCACGTACTGATCGAATGTACACAGCGAACACGTAAACATTACACGAATTAAGCGAAACTTTTACACATACATGTTCAAGGGCACTGTTCTCCAATAAAATCACCTTCTCGCTGTTGAATATGCAATCCACTGCAATCAAAACACCACCACCGTCTGTTCTGTCACTTGTCAGTTCGGTTCGATCACCACGATGCACATTATACCGTTTGCCAAAATGTTCAATATCTGTTATGTTTTTGTGTAGCCACGTTTCGAAAAATGAAATTATTTGAAATGGACACGATTTTGTTGATAATCGGATCTCATCTACTTTGTTTCGAATAGAATGTGTATTTTGAATATAAACATTCAGTTTTGTTTGATTTGGAGCTTGATCTTCATTTCGATGCGATTATTCATTGTTTTGATGCGTTGTTATTTCTTGTTCGGTGGAGATTTCGGTGATTTTGTACTCGGTGAGATCTGTTTTGATGAATTGGCTCCTGTCTGTTTGTTCGTTTAAAAACCAAAATACGTGAGTTCCTTGCAAACATTATGATCAATGACTTCAAAATTTATATGTTGTGTGAAATTCATTTGGATACCACTATAAATAATGTTGAGATTTTTCTCTGTGATAGATCTATTTTCTCACTGAAAAAGATCAGAAAATCAAAAAATCTCATGGTGGTGGTGTTTTGATCAGTGTTGGCAATTGATAGACATCGATTAGAGCTGCTCATGAACCGAACATGAACCGTTCATGTTCGAGAATGGTTTCACTTTTATGTTCATGTTCGTTCGGGTTCGGTTCGATTTGTTTGAAAGAGAAAAAAGGGTGTTCATGTTCGTTCGAGTTCAAGTTCAGTTTGTTCAAGATGTTCAAGTTCGGTTCATGTTCGTTCGAATATTGTTCAATTAACTGAATCAAATTGAACTGTTCAATACAACAATTAAGTAAGCAACAATATTTCGAATAGGTTTTATTTATATCGAAAATTCCTATTATTCAAATACAACCGAACAGTTACAATATTGTTCAGTTGTTTTTCTCAGAAAATGAAGCAGTGTTGAAGTCGCTTCAACAAAGAAATTCATTGTCTCTTACGCCATCTTTAGTCGAGTATGATGTGAATTTAAATTAATATCAAACAAAATTGAGAAAGTGGACTTCCATGCCGTGGGCAAGTACATCAACTATCGACTAATGGACTGCGGCATAAATCGTGCCGTCGCACGATTGGAAGTGATCTCTATCATTTATACATTGAATGGCACATACACCATTACGGAATGCAAGCGACAAAACGTATCTTTTTGCCGCTTCCGTTGATATAGACAATGTACATTGATAAATCGCTTTCATGCAAGAAATTCATACGTTGATAAATCGTATAAATGGCATTAAGTGTGTAGAATTTGAACGAACAGGAACAGATCGCATTGATGAACCAGTTGAATTATTTGAACAACGTTCGGAAACATTTTGTGTGTTCATGTTCGTTCGAGTTCGGTTCAAGTTGTTCAGAATTGAAAATGACCTGTTCATGTTCGTTCATGTTCGGTTAAAATTCGAACGAACTCGAACGAACATGAACAGTTCGAATCAGTGGACAGCTCTAACATCGATATACAATACAAATGTATATACAGGTGCATGGTACGTATTATATATAGACATGTTGATAGACAATGGACTGAAATCAGAAGAATTTCCGCACAAAGCGGAGAAAAAAAATGACCAATACAAATAAACTCAGAACTCTTTGTGTGAGCTCTCTTCTGATCATTATCATTGTCTACTTCTCATGTCTATACATGTATATACATCGGCTGTATAATAGACAGTCTATTTGCCAACACTGGTTTTGATTGCTACCCATAAATCATTAAATGGTAAATTAATATTTGATGGTGAGGTGTATGGTGCTGAAATTATTTGTATTTGTGTTGAAATTGATCATAGGAAGTTTTATCTGGTTGAGTTGTATATTCGACCTAACTCACCATTTGAAGTTTTTGAATATAATGTTGATGTTGCCTTAAGACATTTATTTATGAAGACTGATCATAGGGATTCAATTGTAATTTCGGGTGCTTTCAATTTGCCTGATTTGTTGTGGATTCCGAATGACTTAGACAATCCAAATATTTCCTATCCAATTAATGCTTGTTCTAGGAAGGAATTATTGATTTTGGATTCATTTCATGAATTGGGTTTGTCTCAAGTTAATGGTTGTTCAAATGATAATGGTAATATGTTGGATTTGCTTTGGACTAATGATCCTGATGTGTTATTTTACACTAATAGTGAGATATTTTTGGTTAAATCCGAGATTCATCACAAACCCATTGAAATAGTCATTTTAGGCCATAAAGTTAGTGCTGGGAATGAGAATATGCATTGTACTTATCTGGATTTTTGGAATGCAGATTACAATGTAATAAATAATTCTTTTTCAAGCGTTGATTGGGAAGTTTTGTTATCGAATGATTCTCTCGATGATAATTTGGATAAATTCTACACTTGCGTTAAGGGTATAATTGATACAAATGTTAATTTGAAAAGGAGAAATGATTCAATTCATCCTATGTGGTTTGATTCTGATTTAATCAATTTGAAAAGTCATTGGATGATGATAATAATTTTAGAGTCGCTCGTTCAGAATATCATTGCTATTCTCGTGTTGCCTATAATAACTATAAAACAGGAATAGAGGAATTGATTAATATTGATCCAATGGAGTTTTTTAATCATGCAAATGCTGTTAGGAAAACTAACTGTAATTTGCAAAATGAAATGCATTATGATAATCGGAAGTCATGCGATGGTAGTCAAATAGCAAGTCTATTTGCTGAATTTTTTGGTTCTGCTTATACTGAGCATAATTCGATACCATTTGATACCTACAATTCTGGTAACATTATGGTGATTGAGAATTTGTGTTTAAATATTCCACATATCAATTTGGATGAGAACGTTATTATGGAACATGTTTTGAAATTACCAAGTAATTTGATTTCTGGTCCAGATGGTTTGTCGAATCTGTTTATTAGGAGATGCATAGACTCATTAATTAAACCAATCACAATTTTATTGACAAAATCACTTAAAATTGCTCACGTTCCGTGTTTATGGAAGTCTTCCTATGTTAAACCAATTTATAAGAACGGCTCAAGGAATGATATGGAAAATTATAGGGGTGTGGCATTACAAAATGTGATTCCTAAGATATTGGATTCAATAATTGCCAACCACCTTAATTTTCATTTAAAGACTTTAATTGATACTAGCCAACATGGTTTTGTGAGGGGGAGATCGACTATTACTAATTTGGTTGAATTCACTTCTCAAACATTGATTGAATTAAAGCCTCATAATCAAACTGATGTAGTCTATATTGATGTTGCTAAAGCGTTTGATTCTGTAAATGTTGATCTTTTAATAAGCAAGTTAAACATTATGTGATTGAATGCACAGCAATTGGGTTGGATTGAATCATTTATGAATGATAGGAAACTAATTGTTAAAATTAATGACTTTTTATCAAGTCTAATTATTGTTTCTTCAGGTACTGGTCAGGGATATCCTATTGCTGTATTATTGTTTATATTGTTTATAGCTGATCTTCCTAATTTTTGTGGTGATTCATCTATTCTCTCATTTGCTGATGATGTAGACTTTCACACCACATAAACTCAATTGATGATTGTTTTGTTTTTAAAGAGAATTTGAACAGTGTGGTAAGGTTTTTTGAGAAGAATCACTTAAAACTGAATGTTAAGAAGACTAAAATGATGATATTCCATCGCTTTGGAGATGTTATTGATCACAGATATACCATTAATGACTCAATAATTGAAAGAGTCGAACAAATTAAGGATCTTGGAGTGATTTTGGATGAGAAACTTAATTTCAAAGCTCATATTGAATTCATGATAGCAAAAGCTAAATCGAGACTTGCTTGGATCAAAAGATTTGCAAGAGAATTTAAGGACCCTTATACCATTAAAAAATTGTTTTTTACTTTCGTTATACCAATTCTAGAATATGGCTCTCAAGTTTGGAATACTCAAAATCTGGGACAAGTTAAACGGATAGAATCGGTTCAAAAACAGTTTTTGCTATATGCTTTGAGGAGATTCAAATGGAACAATGGATATCACCTTCCAAAATACGAGCATAGTTTATTGCTGCCTCAAATGATCTCTCTGGAAAGTCGCAGGAAGATTGCTCAAGTGATTTTCATATTAAAACTGATCAGAAATTTGTTCTGATGCACTTTTGAGGAAGATTCAATTTAGAGTCCCCTACCATTCGGTCAGAAATGTTAAATTTTTGAGTATTCAACAACCATCAAATCATGTATATCAAAAATACATGCTTTTGTTTTTTCTAATTGAGACTTTCAACAATTATTATAATGTAAAGACACCACTTTCGGAACAATTTGTAATAGACTTCAATGTCAGCTCGAATTTAATTAAAAAGAGGTTGAATGAATTGTTCAAGAGGCAGATGGATTGATCACTTTTCTCTGTATCTTTGTACGATTCAGTATTGCAGTTAATAATCGCAGGGACTTGCTCCGAAATTGTTAGGATTGGCAATTGATTGTTGATCGATGCATTTATTGATTTCCATTTGTATTTATTTTATTGTAGATATTTCATAATTTTTTTAATAAACCACCTTTGGCAAAGAAACGCTGTATGGTGCTGAACAATAATAATAAAATGTGAACATATAATTTTAGTTTGAACTGTTTATTAGATGATGTCTTTGTAAGTATTCCAATGTGATGTGCTAGACTGAATTTCGAACGCATGTCATAGTAGACTTTGATTTTCATTAACATCTTATTCCTATACGCGTGCCTGTGAGAACGCATAGTGACACTGGAACAGTGGCGTGCTGTTATTCCAAGTGTTCAGTTGCATGAAATATTAAGGTCAATTAACATATCGATAAATGTGCATTTCAAATCGGATAAATTATCGCTTGAACAATGCCAAAAGTGAAAGAGCCATTTAAAGCATTTTATCAACGAGTTTTGAAAGACTATCCGAACACTTTTCGTTGTGACGATTATGTTCAATGTGCAATGTGCAATGAAATAGTGAAGGCAAAACAATCAAGTCAAGTGACACAACAAGTCAAAACCGTAAAACGTTTGGCAAATATCCAACGGAAAATGAAAGATGACAAAACTAAAGTTCAATCTCTTATGACCACTTTAAAGTTGCCTGATGAAAATCGCAGTGCCAGTGAATTTTCAATGAACTTGACGGAGGCATTTTTAAAATCAAATACGCTATTGTACAGAATTAGAAATCCTGCAATAATTGAATTCATTGAAAAGCACACCAAATTTGCCGCTCCATCTGAAACGACATTGCGCCGGAATGTGTTTCTGTTTTGTATGCCGAATGTATTGAGTTTCAATTGACGAGACTACAGATTCAGATAAGGGAGCTATATACTTCATTTAGATTATGTATTAAGAACTTCGGACGAAGTATGCCTACGCCATCTAAACTATGTAAGAAGGATGATTTTTTTGCTTATTGGTTGAAATGAATATTTACATCTCTCCGAATTTTTAATCACATTCAATAGCAACATGTTGTTCTCAAACTGTCAACATGTTGCTGAGATACGATAGATGGCGTCCGAAATTATTCTAGACTCTATTGCAGACACCTAGACGAAATCAACAATTCAAAAGCATGTTTGCTAACACACCAACAAGTTGATGTGGCACCCATTTTCTCAGCTTTCGAATCTTTTCCATTGCATGTAAATGTCTGAAAATGGGCATTTAGCTTACATTCAACTTAATTGCAAGTTCTTTTTGCATTTGACATGGATTTTCATCCAGCAATGCCTCCAAATCTTTATGTTCAATTTTTCCCAGCTCTTCCAGGAGCGTTCTTTGTCTTCTATCTCCAAATCACCGCTTTTGAATTGCGCAAATCAACATCTGCACATCTGATCAGCTGAAGCACGGTCCCCATAAACTTCCAAAAAAAGTAATGAAGTAAAACTTCCCGCACTTGTTGTTTTTTGGTTGGTAGAAATGTGTGTTGTTCATATTTCGAACAAATGACTTACGATTTTGACAGTACTTTAACATGTAAACGACAACAATGTATCAAGATGCGAATAAGTGTTACTTACCGCCAGATGGCGTAAGCGTCAATGACTAATGTTTACACCCAATACAAAATCTTGTCAGGATAGAAAACATTGTACTAGTGTAAAATTGAAAATATAGCTCGGACTGTCCGATTTTGCCGTCCGACCCTCCGAACTGGTATCTCAGTACAGATATACAAAGAACGAGTAAAGTTAGTTCAATGTCAATAATACAGGGTGAATCATTTTTTTAAATAGGGATTTTTTGATAAATCACGCGTGAATTCTGTCACGCTGTCATTTTCATTTTATTCAGTATTATTTACCATTTTCATCATGGAAAGACTTACATCGGCACAGAGTCTACAAATCGTTTAGCTGTATTACGAAAATCAGCGTACTGTAAGAAATGTGTTTCGTGCGATTAGACCAAATTTTTCAAATTAAAAACATATAAAAACATACTTCGAATTGTTTCAACAGAGTTCAAATTTAACAAACGCCTGCTTTGTGTTGCCATTACGAAATCATGACGAAATGATTCCGGAGCGCACTCTTATACATGAACAAAGATGTAATATTTAGCATAAGCGAACTTCTTTCATCAATGCAGCGACATAATACGACATGTGTATCGATAGGAGAAAGAGACAAAGAGAGAGAACAATACAAAATTTAATGCGCGCTGTGTGAAACATATTGATGTGAAAAAGGGCACCGTAACGCGTGCGATATCAAACCAGTGGTTTGTAAATGTAAAGAAAATTTAGTTATGTTGTTCCTTTCCTCGTATCATCTTTTCTTCAATTCCCCTAGGTTCAAAATGTCGAGAAAATTTATTTTCGTGTGCTCTTAATTTTTCTGGACATTACCCCATTTATAAAGCCATTAATAGCAACCATTCATTGATAACAACTAGAAACGATTTTTTGTAAATTAAAAAGATATAAAATTTGAATAGGTTATGCTATTTTTCAAAGAAAACTGTGATAAAACTTGAATCTTATTTTTGTGATAAAATTGCTCTGTACCAAATTTTAAAGGAATAAACATAGTTCCCATAAAAATTCCACGATTTGTAGTAAATGTTCATGACAAAAACCAAGAATCAGAATGACTCACCACAACAAATGCTCTACTGTCACTTTTATGCGTATTTTCCTGGTAATTCTTCCCATGCACGGATTGGTGGTGATTTTTTCACATTGGCCGTGAAACGTTAGGTGACGCCACCAATTAAAAATGGGTAGCATTTTAACTCATTAGTTCACTGACAAAAATACTGTATATTTGTATGTGTGCATAACAAACGTCCAATTTCATTGTATCTCACCATAAGTGAGTGGCGATATCCATCAAATGTTTTAATAGGTTAGACTGTTCAAATATAATAATTAAAATCAATGAAATACATTTAATGAAATGGTGAAAAGTAATAATACACACATGAATCAATTCAGGTTTTGAGCATTTATTTGCATGAATCAACGAATTTCGGATTCGCAATAATTCTTGGATTCATACCAATTCATGATTTGCAAAAATTTATATTGTTGATATTGCCAACTAGAATGATATTGATAACGACAACAGTAGTAATAGATGAATTATGAATATGGTTTTTCTTTTCAAATATTTGATTAATTTTCGCATTATTCATTTATTCAGTACACGCTTCATTTTCATTTCAATAAACTTATTATCATCAGTGTATTTTATATTGTTAAATTGTGAATTTTGTTTTTCAAATTAAGCTATTTGATTCATTTTAGTAATACGAATATCTATTTAACTAATATTTAATTATTTAAATATTATTTTAGAAAATACTTATTCTCGATAAGTAAGTTATTTAACGTGGCATTTGACCATTCTCAAGATTCGTGAGATTTATAATTCACTTTTGATTATTATTTTGTAGTGAGAATTGTATTTTATATTTACACTGTGCGAACTAATTTTACCGACATTCACATTTTTTAAAATATCTTCACAAAATGATGAGATTTTTTTTAAATTGCAATTTCAAATTTTTTTTTTAAATTGAAATTTTATTACAAGTTATTTACTAAAATATTACAAAAACTTTATCTAAAAAAAATTTGTATTTATGGTATTTTTTTAGATTTTTCGATTTTTTAATTTGATCTGGCCACATTAATTGGAGCGTTGTCTTGTTGAAATTGCCAGCCTAAACCAGGGCCGACCATCTCCTGGTACTGAATTGCGTTCATTCTGATTAAAATGAATGACAACGACATCTTTTTAAAATAACCATACCATCACAGAACCACCGCCAGATTGGCTTACCGAAAATCCTTTCTTTGGTGCGTAAATCATGCCAATAATAGCAAAGCCATCTGGACTATTCGAATTAAACTTTTTTTCATCGGAAAAAATGATTTTACGCCACCGGTTTGTTCAATGAATGTGATCAAAAGCGAACTTCTTACGACCCTCAATATTTGCTAGAGACAACATTGGCTTACGTTTCATTATCTTGTATTTTAGACGTTGTGAGCCGCTTAAAATCTTTTGAACACATTGAATACCAACAAATTGTTTTCAGTCCTTAATTTCTGGGCAGACTTGAAACTATTCGCCGCACTTCGAATTAAAATCCATTCTTGCGCCGTTGAAACGGTTAATGGCCGACCGGTATGCTTGTTTTTGCTATATCTTTCGCAATTTTTTAGGAAATTTCCAATAACGTCTCGCCTCGACCTATTTCCAATGCTATCTGACGATTTGACATTTTTGTATAGTCTTTTAATGTAGAAATTTTGGCCTTTTCGGCGTCAGTTAATCGTTCAACGTGTTCCATTTTTGATTGATTGAATTAGGGTTGACAACTCCATGTAGAAAGAAAGTGGCTTACTTTGACTTAAAAGTCAATCAGATATAACCGAGTTGATTCGACTATTACTGGCTAATTTCATTATAGTTGAATTTTTTTCATGAAAATTTTCAAATCTTCTCAGGAGTCTAATTTGGGACGTTTTCGTATGACTGCACTGACATTAATTTGACAGCGAATAATAACATTTGTTTTCAAATGTCATATTTCCCACGAAAATTGTGAAGTTTACAACCATGGCTGGAATTCTATACATCACAGCTTTGTTTGCCCTAATACCAACTTGCTTGAGTACGCAACTGGAATGTCATATTTACAACCAAATACGCAAATGCTTTGGTATTAGTGCAAATAAATCGGTGATGTATAGAATTCCAATCATGGTTGTAAACTTCACAATTTTCGTTGGAAATATGACCAAAAATGTTTTTGTGATATTTTAGTAAATAACTTGTAATGAAATTACAACGAAAAAAAAAAGAAATTTGTTCATTTTGTGAAGATATTTTAAAAAATGTGAGAGTCGGTAAAATTAGTTCGCGCAGTTGTATATGTAATTTATACGATTCATTAGATTCTTAATTTTGTATTGGATTTTTTTATTTGACAGGTCTCTATCCCCTAGTGTTGAGTCTAAAATGATCACTGCAAAGACGTTTACTCATTCCAAATTTCTTATGAATCATTTATTTATTTTCAGTAAATGTATCTTTTTTTTACTCTCTCACTAATTAAAATCTCGCACAAAATACATTTTGCAAAGAAAAACCAATGAGTCCCCAACCTCCCCGTACACTTCATTTGCGTAATGAATTTAAATTAAGTCCTGATTAAATTCAATTTTATAAAATATTTTATCGCTTAAAGTGCATCTCATATATGAATTATACGCACTGCAAAATTATGTGCACACTTTTGTTGCGAAAAGCTTTTAAATAATAACCATCGCGACTTTAGGAGGGCGCCACGATATTACTCGGAAACCAAAAGCTCCAGTGTACTACTAGGTCAGGAGTCCCAACCAAGAATCCAAAGGTGTTCCCTGAAGTTTAGTATATCTAGTGGCTACATTTTTCAAAAAATCCTAGAAATTTCGAACAAATTTCCATAAGAACCATTTATGCTTTAAAGCCATTTGAATTGTGCGTAAAAGCGCATTTAGTATAAGTTGTTTTATTTTTATTATTATTATTATTATTATTATTATTATTATTACTGCACCAAACAGCGTTTCTTCGCCAAAGGTGGTTTATTTAAATGATTTTTAAAAATATTTACAATTGATTTACATGAAATAGTTGATTCAATAATTGTATCGAATCAACAATCCATTGCCAATCCTAATGATTTCGGAGCAAGTCTCTGTGATTGCTGAACTACAAAAATGAATCGAAATGAGACAAACAATTATTGGTTAATCTATCGGTTTCATAAATAATTCATTCAATCTTTTCTTAACTACTTCCGAACTGACATTAAAGTCTATTACAAATTCATTCAACAATTTATCATTATAGTACTTGTTAAAAGTTTCAATTAAAATATTCAAGGGCATATGTTTTTGATAGCCATGATTAACAGATTGAATTCTTAAAAATTCAATATTTCTGACAGAATGATAAGGAATTCTGAATTGAATTTTTTCCAAAAGAACATCCGAACAAATTTCACCCTTGATCAGCTTTAGGATGAACATTATTTGAGCAATACTCCTGCGATTTTCTAAAGAAATCATTCGTAACAGCAGCAGTCTATTTTCATACTTTGGGAGGTGAAATCCATTATTCCATTTGAATCTTCTTAAAGCATACAGCAAAAATTGCTTCTGAACAGACTCAATTCGTCTTGCCTGTCCCAAGCTGTGAGAGTTCCAAACCTGAGAACCATATTCTAAAATAGGAATAACGAAACTGAAAAATAAAATTTTAATTGTATATGGATCATTAAAATCTTTAGCAAAACGTTTGATCCAGGCCAGTCTTGATCTTGCCTTCGCTATCACTGATTCAACATGGGCCTTGAAATTAAGTTTCCCGTCCAATATCACACCAAGATCCTTAATTTGATCAACTCTTTCAATATTTGAATCATCAATCGAATAATTGAATTCAATCGCATTACCAAAGCGTTGAAAAATCATTAATTTCGTCTTTTTAACATTCAATTTCAACTGATTCAAATTAAAATAACTAACTATATTGTTCAAACTCTTTTGGAGAGTTAAACAATCATCAATTGAAGCAATATTGTGGGAAAGTCTAACATCATCTGCAAATGAAAGAATTGATGAGTCACCACTGTATTTTGGTAAATCAATGATAAACAAAATAAACAAGGTTGCAGCAATGGGATAACCTTGACCCGTACCCGAAAAAACTTCAATAGGATCTGATTCACAATCATTTACTTTGATAATTTGTTTCCTACCATTCATATAAGAATTTATCCAATTTAAAAGTTGTGAATTCAATCCCATGATATTTAATTTATGTATCAAAAGTTCAACATTTACAGAATCAAATGCTTTAGCCACATCAATGTAAATTGCATCTGTTTGATTATGTGGCTTTAGTTCATTCAACGTCTGAGAAGTAAATTCAACCAAATTCGTAATAGTTGATCTTCCCTTTACAAAACCATGTTGACTCGCATCAACCATATTCTTAATATGAAAATTCAAGTGTGTCGCAATAATTGAATCCAAAATCTTTGGAATCACATTTTGTAAAGCAACACCCCTGTAATTCTCAATATCATTCTTTGAACCACTTTTAAATATAGGTTTAACGAAAGATGATTTCCATAAATTAGGAACATAACCAGATTTGAGCGATTTATCTAACAAAATTGAAATTGGTTTACTCAAGGTACCAATACATTTTTTAATAAACAAATTAGGTAAACGATCAGGACCAGAAATCAAATTATTAGGAATTTCAAGAATTTTTTGAATAATATCTGCTTCATCAATAATCAATTTGGGAATATTTTGACATAAATTCACAATAGCTTCAAAACTTCCAAAGTTACATATATCTGATAAATTTAAATTGTGTCGAGTATATGCAGAAGCGAAAAATTCACCAAAAAGATTTGCAATTTCTGTATCTTTGCAAGATTTTCGATCATTGTAATGCATTTCATTCGGAAAGTCATTGGTAGTCTTCCTAATTGCATTAACATACTTGAAAAATTCCATTGGATCATCGACAATCAATCTCTCCATTTTCAGCTTATGGTTATTATAAGCAATTCGAGAATATCTATTATATTCCGTACGAGCAATTTTAAAACAATTGTCATCTTCCAATGAATTATGCCTTTTTTTACGCAATTTATTCAATTTATTCTTTAAATTAATCATAATTGAGTCAAACCACTTAGGATGAGTAGAAACAATTCTTTTCTTTAACTTAATATGAGAGTCAATTGCGTTATTGACACAAGAATAAAAATTGTTCAAATTAATATCAAGTGAGTTATCAGATAATAACAAATCCCAATTAATATTGTTGAAACAATCATTTATGATATCATAATCAGCATTTCTAAAATCAAGAAAAAAACAATGATTGAAATTATTGATATCATTTTGGCTTCCATAAATGACAATCTCAATGGGTTTGTGATGGATTTCAGATTTCAGATTTCACCAAGTAAATATCACTATTTAGGCAATATAACAAGTCTGGGTCATTTGTCCAGATCAAATCCAACATCTTACCATTATCATTTGAAAAACCATTAACTTGTGATAAACCAAACTCATGAAAGGAATCCAAAATAAATAACTCCTTCCTCGAACACGCATTAATAGGATAGAAAATGTTCGGATTATCAATGTCATTCGAAATCCACAATAGATCAGGTAAATTGAAATCACCCGATACAATAATTGAATCTTTGCGAATTGATTTCGATAATAAGAAATTCATTGCATTAACAATATTCTCAAAAACTTTAAATGGTGAATTAGGTCTGATATACAATTCAACCAAATAAAACTTTCGGAATTTAATGTTAATACTCACACAAACAACCTCAACACCATACAATTCACCGTCAAATATTGACTGACCATTCAAAGATTTGTGAGTGGCAATAAAAACACCACCACCATTGGTCTTCTTAATAGTTTGATCTCTCTCAGTAAGGTTGGTTCGATCACACCGAAATACATCAAAATTATTTGGAAAAATTTCATTGTTATTAATGGTGCAATCCAAATGCGTTTCACAAAGCAAATATATTTTGAAATCATTAATCAGTATATTTGAAAAAAATTCTGGTAATTTAGTCCTTAATCCATTAATATTGCACGAGTAAATGAAGCCCTTCATTTCAACATCATTGCTTTGAACAAGCATTCTTTAAAAATGACCTGTTGATGTAAAACTGATTATTCTCACCTATGAAATAATTTCATTTTACACGAAAAACGCAAGGTAAATCACGCAGAGACATAGCGTTCTACAATAAACCATGAACATAAAATTTGTATAAAAATGTTGTTGCATTGTATTCATTATGAATATAGTTTTATTTAGAGCTTGTGGTATATTTAGGTATGTTTTAGTTGCTTTCACACGACATATATTTTCCTCAATTCGATTTATATGACTATTTTACTGAATCAATTCATTATACTCATCTTATATATAAAGATTAATTTGAATTTGCTTTGAATTTGAACAAGTCGACTACCAAAAAAGAACTTTCTGACTAAATATAAATAAATAAAACATAATATAACAAATCTTGACATACTAGAACATAACACAAACAATGTATTTATGGATTATTATATTATAATAGCTTATTCCAATCTATTAATATTCGGTTAGATGAAATTTTTGAAATGTATTGCTACATTAAATCTTTTTTTAAAATGAAATTAGTTTTGCAAGTATATTAATAAATGTTGAATGTATTCATCATTGTGTTTGTCAAATGTCGAAGCCAAATATATCAATATTTCAATATGTACCATATATATATATATATATATAATATTATTGAGTTCATTTTACATTAGTTTATTATTATTATACCGTGCTTACATACTTTAACATTCAATTTATGTATGAAATCCATGCATGTGCGGAGGCTTTTCAACTGTTTGTATGCCGATTGAATTCGTTGGACTCCTGCATAAATTGCTTAACAAAATTTGGAAGCGATATATTTTTATCATAACTTTTGAACAATAATTTTTAGCAAGAAACATAGCTTGAAATGATTTTCAGTAGTGTAGTGTGTGTACCGGACGACCCTGTTCAAAATAGAAAGGCACTCTAAACACAATAAAGCCAAAGTAGTAGCACCAAGAGCAACAAAATCGACAATAGCAGCAGCAGCATTATTGCGTGGAACACATATGTATATTAAGAAATTTAAAAAACACCAGATACCCCTCCATAAATTTCTTTTCCAAGAGTTATCGTAGTGAAGAAACTACATCATTTTTTTATTTTAGTTTTGCCCATAGCATATCGTAGTTGGTGCTGACGAGTTTTGTATTATTTGTGTTGATTTTTTTCCACTCCTAACACCAATATAATCTATATACTCTGAAAAAATGATTTGAAAGTGATTCTTCCTAGTTTATAAAACCGCCAAAAGTTAAAAGAACTTAATTATACAAATTAACTTCGATTCAAATTAGAACGAATCTAGATAGATCAAAGGACAACAATTGCAGTTCTTATTATACGTGTACACAGTAACCGCTAAAGTCTACAAACCGTTAGTTTACTTTCATAAAATACATTCCAGTTTTCTCTGCAATTTGAAGCAATGTATTATGCATGACTTGAAAAGTGCTAAATTAATATAAATTCAATCTGAATAGTAGTAACTTTAAAATCATTTGAAACCAGAAAAAATCAAGGACAATAATTTGTGAAAAATATCAAGTAGTTGGTGATACTTAAATACATTAGCGACCAGAAAAAAAAGTTGGATCGTCTTTTAAAGTGCATATTGAGAAAATGGTAAGATACTATACACTAAAAAAAAAACAAATAAAACCTAAGTATTCAAAATATATACTTTCTATGTTTGGTTTTTATTAACATTCTTTGAAAATGTTGCATATAAATGCAATTGTCTAAGAAACAATGGGTAAATTGCGAGAATAATGAAAAACAATGTGCTTTAACATATCATGAGTCCAAAATTTTGTGTATTGTGAGAAAGTAAAATTAAAATGAAACTGAAATTTCAAAGAAAGACATAGCAACCAAAGAGAAGTAAATGAAAGGCAAACACTATACAGTCACAAATATGGCTATAGTCGAGTAAGCACACATATAAAATCCAATCAAATGACGAACTTAAAAGAAAGTGCAGAGTGAAACTAATACAAATTCAAGATACGAAACAATTATTTTACAAATACTAGAGTGTAGTCAGTGTACTACAAATAATATTAAAGTTACTGTTATATTCTTCCTAAAATATATATTATTTACATTATTATTGCTATTGTTACTATTATTATTAATTTAAAAAAAATATCTACACAATTTAATCATAAAGATTTCTGATATCACCCAGAATTTTTGAACAAGTAGCTTAGGTATTGATCACTTTCATATGTAAATGAATATCTGGTTCACACATTTCAAACTGAATTTTCTGCACTATTAAAGCTAAAATTTAATATGTATGAAAATGTTTGTTCATCCAACTTGATAAGGTGAAAGACACGTGAAATTTTAAATTATTAGTTTTCATGCATATTATCTTGAACATGATTTTAATTACGTTGTGATACTACAAAACTGACATACATTTAAAAAAAAAAAATTCAAATCAAACATTCAGTAGAAGATTTACTAACAAAACAATATTAAATTTGCTTAATTACTAGGCATTCTTCACATACTCAAAACAAAATGTTCAGAACCCAATTAACCAATAATTAATATTTCTATCATTTTTTTTTTTCTCATTAGTATAAATGATATAATATGGGCTATATAATTTGAATTAAAAAATCGCCAAAGAAGAACATGCATTTATATTAAATATGATGGACTTCGTTTTACTATTGATTGCAATAATAAAAAATAATAATAATTATATTATCTTTAAAGGTGAAGAATGATTATCAAAACAAAGATTTGATAAATTTTCATTTCAAATTACTCATTCATACGTTTATTTTGAATCCATAAATTCGTTAAAATTCAAGATTCTCAAACCATGTCGAAAATCAAACGTGATATCATTAGAAGGATAATTTCAAACAGATCTTATATGTACAAATATTTCTTAAACTTCCCGAATACTCAATAAAACTGGAAAAATCCATATTTTTTTATACGAATTCATATTCTACAAGAATTTCTTACCGATATAAGATGAATTATAGTCTTGTATCCGGCTTAAGTAATTTATATTTTTCATTAATTGCCCACCAATTTTAATTTAATGAATAAAATAAAATAAAGTATAATACAAATATTTGAATTCATTGTGCAATTTTTATTTATTGCATAGAATTATTTATACTTATTCCACTCATGCAGTGGAAAGAGTCAAAGGTAAAAAAAGATATCATCCCACAAAACTTAGACTTTTGGACAACTTCATACAAATGTTTAATTTTTATATATTTTAAGATTAAATTAATTTTTAGAATTCACATGATTTTTAGAAGAAGTTTTAATGGTTATAATGACAATTAAAGATAAAATTCTCATATAAAATCTAAGTTATAATTTTAAAAACAAGATTTATAATGAACATACCATTTTAATTTTCAATTACTCTAGTTATTTCTGCAAAAAAGTACTAGCCAATTTCCTTCAAATGAAATACATATTATTGAAAATTTTCTATACATTTTCCAATGTACATCTTATCAACCTTAGAACCTATTAACTATGCTTGGAAGAGTTGTGTTATTTATTCTGCCCAAGCAGAATTTGTAGAAAAATAAAATATATACAACAGCCATCTGTTCGTCGCGAATGAATTATAAAATTTAGCAATAAAATAATTTGACTAGCTTGTTAAACTTTTATGTTTTAACTATTTTTTTTACAACATAACATTTTCGAAAGTTTTTTTTCCTACTTTTCTTTTCACAATTGTTTTCCCAATTTTATTTTCACTTAACAAATATAATATAACAAAACAAAAACTTAAATATCGCTGCCAACATGGAGTTGATTGTCGTAGTAATTGTCAGAACGCGTTGAAGATCAACTAATTGTATCGATCTCTAGATCACTTTGACAGTCTTTTGACGTTGACAGAGCAATAGAGTGGTCGAAATAAGGATACCGACACACAAATTTGTCCAAAACAAATATAGTAAATTCTACAACTCTTTTATCAAACTAAATAATATCAAAAGTACAAACATCATAGATGATATCGACAGATTTGGAAGTTCCAATCGGCCGGCCTGTGTACGGCCTACGGCTTTCGGTATGATAGGCCAAAAAATCGACCTCTAGAATTAGCCGTTTTATTTAAAAAATTTAAATGCAATTTTGAAGGCCTGAAGAGTAGTTACTAAGGAAACTACACAGATAAAAAAATTTCGGAATATTGGCAACACTGTGTTGCGATTGTCAAAATTACAACCACATTTAAGATATTTACAACAATGGTTGCAATAAAATAACATTGCTCTTATGGAGCAAGAACACAACCATTGTTGTAAATATCGCAAATTTGGATGGAATTTTGACATTCACAACCCAATGTTGCCAATATTCCAAAAATTTTTTTATCTGTGTATATACTTTATTTAGATAATGTACTAGGCTGTTCAAAGTTGAAGGTACTTTTTGAATGAAAACACATTTTTTTGGCAAAATTCTATTTTATTCTTCAACATAATCTCCTTTCAGCTCGATACACTGAGTCGAACAATTCTCCAACTTTTTTATGCCTTCCAAATAATACGATTTGTCGAGCTGGTGAAAATAGCTATCAGTTTCCCATTCGACCTCTACATTTGATCCAAAACGCTTACCAGACAGCCATCTTTTGAGGTTCGGAAACAGGTAATAGTCGCTAGGGGCCAGATCTGGAGAATACGGTGGGTGGGAAAGCGATTCGTAACCTAGTTCATGTTTTTTTGCCTTTGCAATGTTTGATGTGTGAGATGGTGCATTGTCGTCATCAAAAATGATTTTCTTCTTCTTCAAATGGGGCCGTTTCGTTTTGATTTCATCATCCAATCGATCCAATAACGCTGCATAATATGCTCCTGTTATCGTTTTACCCTTTTCAAGGTAATCGATGAAGATTATGCCACACTATAAAAAATGTTCTATTTGGTTTATTCATATATGTGAACTACTGAGCTGTTAATGCATTTGTGTGCATTAACTGTGTAGTAAATACTCACACAAATGAGTAAACAGTGACAGCTGAAAATTTTGACATTTGTTTAACTCACAATTTTGTTGTCACTGTTTACTCATTTGTGTGAGTATTTACTACACAGTTAACGCACACAAATACATTAACCGCTCAGTAATTCATATATATGAATAAACGGAATAGAAAATTTTTAGCAGTGCATGTGCATCCCAAAAAACACTGGCCATAACCTTACCGGCCGATTGTAGCGACTTTCCCCACTATGGTGCACTTTGGCAAACGCCACTCTTTCGATGCTTCACGAGATTCCGATGTATAGTAGTGAATCCATGTTTCATCCATGGTCACATATCGACGCAAAAACTCAGATGGATTCTTTTGAAACATGGCCAAATTGCTCATTGAAGTTCTTACTCGAATGCGTTTTTGATCAATTGTGAGCATACGCGGCTCCCATCTTGCACAAAGTTTTCTTGCCCTCAATTTTTCATGCAAAATACTAAACACACACCCAGTTGAGATGTGTGACCTCAGCTATCTCACGTACTTTCAGTTTCGGTCGTTCAATATCATATCATGGATTTTTACAATCATTTCTGGTGTAGTCACCTCAATTGGCCGACCTGGACTTAGTATTGTTTCTGTGCTCGTACGACCACACTTGAATTCAGTAAACCACTTGTGAACCATTTTATGAGACGGTGCAGAATCCGAATAATAGTCTCTGAGTGCAGTTTCGGTTTGTGCGATACTTGAAATTACTTTGTGTTACATAGAATAAATTAAGTTTCACGTTTGCATCATAAATTCAATTCAATTCAAATGTAATGGATTTTCGGATGGCTGAAACCGAATTTTTGGGTTACGGATCAGAAAAATCAAAAATGGAGGGCGAGAGACCTTCAACCCCCTTAGCGAGGGGTCAAGGGGCCAATTTTATGGCGCCGATCTATAGAGCGTCTGAATTTTTTTTTTCGACACCAAAAATCAAACCTATACAAAGGGGGCTAGGGGGGTCCAAAGCGTCGGGTGCGCTCTACTGTACAATTTGTTGTTGTAATTTGATAGTTCTAGTTCTCGCGCAAGTTAAATTTCTCTTTGCAGTTCCGGAAATGAAAAAAAAAATATTTTTTATTTTGCTGCTCAGCTCGATTTAACAATTTCCATAGTCTTGTATTAAAAATTATTACTCTACTCATACACTGGCCTATATTTTTTAAAAATCCTTATGTCAGCATAAACAATTTCTGGAATACTTAAATCGAAAAATGTTTATCAAAAGTCGATCAACAATAATCGATTAATCAATCATGAATAAGCGACGAAAAATCGACAATAATATGACGTTTTTTTTATGAATATTATCGACTACGATAACTCGCATGTATGTGGAATCGTAACTGGTTGTTGATGTATAGCTTTACAAATGGAGAAAAGAATTAATGAAGAAAAACTTAATTGTTTAACATATTAAATTACAAAACTACTTTATTGAAAAATGATAAATTAATATTGACAGTAGAGTGTGCTAAGGTGTGAATGTTTGCAACGTTTCTATGTGACTAACTCAATGCATTAAATGATTTAACCAAGGGATATGAATGTCACCATGCGAATCAATGAATGTCAAGGGATATGAATGTCACCATGTCAATTTGAGTAAGTACTGTATAAATCTCGTTTCACCTAGTACACGTTTCAGGGGAAATTTTGTTGATTTAATACCCGCTTCAAATAAACCACCAAAAAGTGGTTATGTCGGAGGGTTCAATTTCCAATCGATTCCTTCATTAGTGAGCGTTGAAACAGTTGATCCATCGACAAATGCATCGTATTCATGTTGTTTTTGTTCAATTAGTTGCTAAGCTCCAATAAAATTTGCATGCATTGCGGTAAGCCACGCCGTGAAATAAAAAGACGAAACGCAACTGAAAACTAGGGGGTAGACACACGAGAATCAATTCACGTTTTGAAGATTGATTTGCATGATTCTTATAGATTCTCGGATTCGTAATGATTCGAAGATTCGTACGAATTCATGATTTGCAAGCCTTTACACAGAGACAACGTATACTAGATTGACTAGTGTATGAGCGCCAAATAGAACCGTTACGTAACTACAAATACAAGTATATACATTTTACAGTTAAGAGTGAATTGTTGTATATACAAAATACTCACACATAGAGGTTCGATGATTGTTTTTGATTCTCTTTTGTTATCTTCTCGCATAACAGTGTACGCCTGTGTTCATGTGATTCGTAAGATTCACAAGATTTGTAAGATTCAAATTTCACATTGGATTTTTATTTTATGTTGAGATTACATGTGATTTGTGCAATTCATTAGATTCTTAATTTTGTATTGGATTGTTTATTTTTGACTGGTGTCTACCCCCTAGGGGAAAAGTACTAGAAAGAGCAATTCAATCTAGTACTAAATAAATCCCGATAAATCCCATCAAATCACATTCAATATTGTCTTACTGAAATAAAATACACATACATTACTCTTGACACATTATGATTTGTCAAAATCCCAGTATAGGGAATTATATTTAAATGTCATTTTTGTTTGATGTGTTCCATTTAATTTCAGAAAAAGATTTGAAAATTAACATGGAAATAAAATTGAATCATCAATATTTTTCAAATTTGTTTCTGAAATTGAATGGAACACAAGAAACACAAATACAAAAATATCTCACTATATTGGGAGTTTGACAAGTCATAATGTGTCAAGAGTAATGTATGTGTATTTTATTTTAGTAAGACAATATTAAATGTGATTTGATGGGATTTTTCGGGATTGTTTTTGTACTAGAATGGATTCCACTTTCTAGTACTTTTCCCCTTGGAATTGTTGTATATACAAAATACTCACACAGAGATGTTCGATTATTGTTTTTGATTCTCTTTTGTTATCTTCTCGCATAACAGCGTACGCCTGTGTTCATGTGATTCGTAAGATTTACAAGATTTGTAAGATTCAAATTTCACATTGAATTTTTTATTTTATAGTGAGATTACATGTGATTTGTACGATTCATTAGATTCTTAATTTTGTATTGGATTGTTTATTTTTGACCGGTGTCTACCCCCTAGACTGAAAATGCTTCCGATGAAAGATAGCTTTTACACACAATTCGTATGAGACTGCGATCTCTTTTCGATTTTCTTAATTCTACGACCTTTTGATGAACAAATGAAAGGTTTACAAAAATCTACTCCAACATGTGAAAATGGTCGTGAAATTCTGACCCGAGCAATTCAGCCATTAATTGTTCTCTTCATATAGCTCGTTGACGATAACATGCCCCGCATCGATGGATACAACTTGAAATTCAGCCATTAATTGTTCTCTTCATATAGCTCGTTGACGATGACATGCCCCGCATCGATGGATACGACTTGACATTGTTCTTCAAACATGTATAATCCAGTATGTCTAGCAAACGTAGTCCATAATAAGTTGCGTACATCCGTGTAACGTAGGATGATGATTTGAATCAATGATTAAATTTTTGAAATGATCCTTACTTGGTAAAATGATCGATGCTTTTCGTTAAAACTTAAATCAGCATGTGCATCAATGAACGGATGTAAATTGTTGAGTTGTTGTAAATTGTCCTTATTGTTCCAAGGCTAAAATTTCTCTTGCAAGAACTTGAATTTGTACATATCGAATCAAAAACATATTTGATGAATGTAATTCTGATGTGATTAGTGAATATGATTTTCTTTTTTGCTCAAAATTGCAAATAAACGATAAAGCCGTTGATCGAATCAATTTACGTAGTGGAAAATCGATTGAAAAACTCTTCTTTTGTTTGAATGTGAGTATTGATATGGTGATTTTTTTCTCTTCAGTCGGTTCAGTTTTCTCAATTTCCGATTTTGGCCATTCAGATTCGTCCTTTTGTAGCCAATTTGGCCCAAACCACCACAAATTTGATGCTTGAAAATCGTCTGGCGAAGCACCACGAGAAAACAAATCAGCCGGATTATCAAATGTGATTCGATTGTGGAACTTTTGTGAATAGCAACAACACGATTCGATACGAACATTTGCTGACGACTTGGATTATTTAGAATACATTGAAAAGTAGTTTGTGAATCAAAATGACAAAATTTAATGTGATTTGTATCGATTCTAGGGGGAAATCGCGCCCAAAAATATTCAACATACATTTGTAAACAATGACTGATATCAGCTCACATTTGTCTAACATTTGTGACAACTTATATCTGTCACTACTCTGCAGCGATGTGCTTATGTGACTAATATACAATGATTTGATATTATATACATAACTTAAAAAGTGCTTCCTTTGTCGAATACGATGCGTTTCAAATTACTTTGTAACTTTATCATTATATTATAATTATTTCTATAATAAATTATTCTGGAGATTTCTATGTATAATATAAACTGACATATAATAATGACATAATTCCTCGTCCCTCATGATGGTTTTGCAGGTCATTTCGCACTGTCTTACAATATTTTAACATTTACAGACAATAACGAAAATGGTATATCGATTTTATATTTCGCTCTAGAGCTGCGCGGAGCTCAATTCTGGGAATTATAGTGGGTGTCATCGGTGACACGCGCGATTTTGTTTTAATTGAATGAATAGTAATATTATTATCATTAATACTGCACCGAACAGCGTTTCTTCGCTAAAGGTGGTTTATTTAAATTATTTCAAAAGATTTACAATTAATTAACATAAAATAGTTGATTCAATAATTGTATCGAATCAACAATCCGTTGCCAATACTAACGATTTCGGAGCAAGTCTCTGTGATTGCTGAACTACAAATGAATCAAAAAGAAATAAACAATTGTTGGTTAATCCATTTGTTTTTAAACAATTCAATTCCGTAGGAAGTTTGCTCAAGTGATGTTCATACTAAAATTGATCAAGGGCGAAATTTACTCGGATGTGCTTTTAGAGAAGATTCAATTTAGAGTTCCCTACCGGTTAGTCAGAAATGTTAGATTTTTAAGTATTCCGGACACTGTTAATCATGGCTATCAAAAATATATGCCTTTGAATTTTCTGATTGAAACGTTCAACAATTATTATAATGTGTGGTGTCTTTTGGATCAATTTATAATAGACTTCAATGTCAGCTCAAATGTAGTAAAAAAGAGATTGAATGAATTGTTCAAGAGGCAGATAGATTGATCACTGTTCTCTATATCTTTGTATGATTCAATATTGCAGTTAATAATCACAGTGACTTGTTCCGAGATCGTTAGGATTGGCAATAGATTGTTAATCGGTGCAAATGCTGAATCATTTGATTTGTATTTATTATATTGTAAATTTTAATTTATTTATTTTTAATAAACCACCTTTGGCGAAGGAACGCTGTATGGTGCAGAATAATAATAATAATCATAAAATATCATTCTCAATCAATCTTTTCTTAACTACTTCCGAGCTGATATTAAAGTCTATTACAAACTCATTCAAAAAATTTTCATTATAATATTTGTTGAATGTCTCAATTAAAATATTATTATTATTATTATTATTATTATTATTACTGCACCAAACAGCGTTTCTTCGCCAAAGGTGGTTTATTTAAATGATTTTTAAAAATATTTACAATTGATTTACATGAAATAGTTGATTCAATAATTGTATCGAATCAACAATCCATTGCCAATCCTAATGATTTCGGAGCAAGTCTCTGTGATTGCTGAACTACAAAAATGAATCGAAATGAGACAAACAATCATTGGGTAATCTATCGGTTTCATAAATAATTCATTCAATCTTTTCTTAACTACTTCCGAACTGACATTAAAGTCTATTACAAATTCATTCAACAATTTATCATTATAGTACTTGTTAAAAGTTTCAATTAAAATATTCAAAGGCATATGTTTTTGATAGCCATGATTAACAGATTGAATTCTTAAAAATTCAATATTTCTGACAGAATGATATGGAATTCTGAATTGAATTTTTTCCAAAAGAACATCCGAACAAATTTCACCCTTGATCAGCTTTAGGATGAACATTATTTGAGCAATACTCCTGCGATTTTCTAAAGAAATCATTCGTAACAGCAGCAGTCTATTTTCATACTTTGGGAGGTGAAATCCATTATTCCATTTGAATCTTCTTAAAGCATACAGCAAAAATTGCTTCTGAACAGATTCAATTCGTCTTTCTTGTCCCAGGTTGTGGGTATTCCAAACATTAGATCCATATTCTAAAATAGGAATAATGAAACTAAAAAATAATATTTTAATAATATATGGGTCATTGAAATCTCTAGCAAAACGCTTGATCCAAGCCAGTCTTGATCTAGCTTTTGCTATCATGTATTCAATATGAGCTTTGAAATTAAGTTTCTCATCCAAAATCACACCAAGATCCATAATTTGATCAACTCTTTCAATTCTTAAATCACCAATGGTATAATCGAAATCAATCACGTTACCAAAGCGATAAAAAATCATCATTTTCGTTTTTTTAACATTTAACCTTAATTGATTCAAATTAAAATAGTCAACTACATTGTCCAAACTTTTTTGAAGAGTTAAACAATCATCACCTGAAGCTATGTTACGGGAACATCATCAGCAAACGAAAAGACTGATGAGTTACTACTAAATTCTGGTAGATCAGCGATAAACAATAT
This sequence comes from Resseliella maxima, assembly GCA_029041755.1. Taxonomy (NCBI): domain Eukaryota; kingdom Metazoa; phylum Arthropoda; class Insecta; order Diptera; family Cecidomyiidae; genus Resseliella; species Resseliella maxima. The sequence continues at coordinate 54,422 of JAQOWM010000943.1, read as the reverse complement.
AAACAATATTGCAGCAATGGGATAACCCTGACCCGTTCCCCAAAAAACTTCAATAGGATCTGATTCACAATCATTTACTATGACAATTTGTCTTCTACCATTCATATAAGAAGTTATCCAATTCAAAAGTTGCGAATTCAATCCCATGATATTCAATTTATGCTTTCGCAACATCAATGTAAATTGCATCTGTTTGATTATGTGGCTTTAACTCATTTAACGTTTGAGAAGTAAACTCAACCATATTCGTAATAGTTGATCTTCCCTTAACAAAACCATGTTGGCTCGTATCGACTATTGTTAGATGAATCCATCGTTCGCAAATGACATTCATACTTTTCACTATTATGACATTTTGGAACCAAAAGTCTAAAATGACATAATATTGAAAAATATAAATCTCATTAGTTCTTCATTATTTACTGTGTAATATTCGTAGTTGATTGTAATTTATAAATCATTGCCAATCAGTCGCAATTGTTGAGTTGACCTCCTCATCCCACTTACAATTTGAACGCCAAATTCACTTCATTAAAATCTTAGTACGTGCAATAACTGCCGACACCAGTCCAAGTGGATCCAATAATTTGCATATTGTTGACATAATTGCACGTCTGCTGAATGGTTTTGATGATTCTTCTATGTTGACAGGAAAATTGAATGTATCAGTTGCAGTTTCCAAAAATATAGCAAGTGTCTTAATGGACTCATTCATGTTAAGAGAGACACACACTTCTCGATGATCTTCAGGAACAGCTTCGAGCGATTCTTTTGTATTACTTGCCCATTTACGTAAATTGAATCCAGCAGATTGTAGAATATTGATAGTCTTTCTTTGATCACAAAGACTAACAATAGTCAACAGCATCTCACGAACAGATATTCCATTGCCACAGCGTAATAGGGCGGACCACAGGGACCTCAAAACCACTTTTGGTTGATATCGTTATCGGCACGGTTTTGAACATTTTTTTTCAAAAGTTTGTTTTTTTGAATTTGGAGAGTCAATGGTGCCATATGGACAGGTGTAAAAAAATTTGCATGCGTGATCTAATTGAACCTCGAGTTGCTATGAGGACTATAAGGTAATAGCTATCAGACGCCACATCAATACATACGATTGGTTGGATTGGAGAAAAGTTTTGCCAGAGAATGTCCCATGTTTGAACCCAAGGTAAAAAATTACGATTTTCAGTGTAATTTCATAAAATGGAACCACAGATCTCAATGTTATCGTAAAACAAGATGAGTGCTCCAAGTACATAACACACCAATATGAGTGCTCCAAGTACATAATTCTTGTGATTCTTCATCGATAACAGCTGATTGTAAGCGTTAGAATATAGCTTTGTGAACAATTGTCCACTTTGAAGAGCTGCAAAAATGTCCTCGATCATCGAAAATGTCTGGTCAATTTTAGCACAGAAGTCCACACAGAAGGCCGGCAATACAACAACAAAGATGAATTGATGGCGGCCATCGAGGCGGCTTAGTGAAACATCATACAAGCCAAAATCAAATCACTGTAAGACAGTCTACCACGTCGAATCATCACGTTACATGATGCCAAGGGTAAATGGACCAAATATTAACCGGGTTTTTTGAGAAAAATACATTTGTCTCGTTCGAAATGTCAAGTAAAATTGGTTCCCACTTTTTGAAAGCAAAAAATCGAAAAATTGAAAAAAATACCATAAATACAAATTTTTTTAGACAATGTTTTTGTGATATTTCAGTAAATAACTTGTAATAAAATTGCAATGATAAAAAAAATCGAAATCATTTCATTTTGTGAAGATATTTTCAAAAATGCGAGTGTCGGTAAAATTATTTCGCGCAGTGTATATACATCAGAATGAAATTAGAAAAAAAAATATAAAATTTAAGAGATCAAGATTAATCAGATGTGACGGAAATTTTTTTAAATTTTATTCATACCATACATCAATGAAAACAAAACATATCCTCAAATTTCATAGTATTTTGTAAGATAGAATAAGAATTCAGATATCAGTAATTATGAATGTTTCGATGCAGATATTTAAAATTCAACTTTATTGGACATAAAAAATAATATATTTTAAATTTCATACATAAAGCAAAAAGAAAAATTTATGTTTTTTTTACCAATTTTAATCGATCAGATTTTGATCGGTATTGAACATTTCATGCAGATATTTGGAATGTAAGAAATTTACGTACTTTTTTTATGTTATTCGAACTAAATCCAACGTAAAGCATAATTAAAAAATACTATTGTCTTTATTAGGTTTTCAATTAATCAGATTTCAACTTAATAAGTGAAAAACTTAAAAAATTTTATTTTCTACGGTTAAAGTAATTTTTAAAATAACTTTCAAACCAATAATCAATAATTGTAGAAAGGTTGATTCTGATGCAAGTTTAGTTAACAAAATTGAAAGGACAGTTCATCCAAAGATTGTCCAACAATCTCCAATTATTGGTAGAATATTCGAAATAATGATCATTGAAGTCAACATTTTCGTCAAAATAATAATAGGAAATTTAAGAATCAAAGATATCAACGACCATTTCAACCACAACAGCAATCTAAAATACCTGAATTTTTTTCGAATTTATTGATTAATGAGTTCAAAGTTTATATGTTATGTGAAACACATTTTGATTGCACCATCAATAACAATAAAAATTTTTCAAATATTTTTGATGTATTTCGTTGTGATTGATCGGATCTTACTGAAAGGGATTGATTGCCACTCACAAACCTTTAAATGGTCAGTTGGTATTTGATGGTGAATTATATGGCGCAGAAATTATTTGTGTTAGTATTAACATTAAAATCCGAAAGTTTTATTTGGGTGAATTGTAATTTGGTCATGTTCCTAGACCAAATTCGCCAATAATAATGCAATGATTTTCTTATTATCGAAATCAGTTCACAAAGATTCAATTATTGTATCAGGTGATTTCAATTTGCCCGATTTATTGTGGATTTCGAATGACAAAATGAAATTGATAATCCAAACATTTCCTAGTAAAAAAAAATACATTTTGATATTCTTGAACGGTTTGTGTTTGAGTTCATGTGAACCTTTGCTTTACGAACACGAACAGTAACGTACACGAACAGTTCGAACGGATTTTTCAAAATAATTTTATTTATTCATCATTGAGAAATTTAGCTCCATTTACAACATTCAAATATGTGGTGTCATGATTTTCATTTTTTAAATGCCGAATTAAACTTGTTTTTGAAGAAAACCAAGCTTTTTTGTTATATTTTTTTTTTTGGAAACAAACAGTACAAACGTATCGGTCTCCACCGTGTATGTTGCGCATATGCTCGGTCATTTTTTGTTTTGTTGAAAACTTGTCTTCACAAAAACAAACGAAAATGCTGTCCTTCTTGCTAGATTTTTCAGACTAAATTTCGATTTAAAGAAATGATATTAATTAGTAATTAATAAAATTAGTTATTAGTAAAAATTTGGCACCTCACTCTGAATCAGACTGATAAGCAAAACGTTTTTTTATGGGCATTGATTCACATGTCATTGTAGAAATCTAAAAATTTGATTCAATATTTCAAATTGAATACAGAAATTTGCACAAATATAATTATTAACGTAAGTCATACTAATGATTTTTGAACTGGCTGTTGTTGTATGATTTGTGTTGATGTTGGTCCGTCATAATTGCGCGGAACAGAACTCAGAACATAATGATTTTGATTGCCATAACAATCAGCAATTTGAGTGTTTGACATATTTTGAACTGTACCAAATGTTGGAATACGCGATGCAAAATTATGATCCTAAAACATATGAAATCGAATAGAGAATTTTTCATAAATGTTCATTCGACAAAATCATACTGTATTTTCAACTGGCAGTTGTTGTTTGACTTGTGGAGTAGCATGGTCTTGATCGTAATTCTCAATATAAAATTGATTTTAGAAATGCTGATAATGATATCATAAATGATTGTTCCAACAATATTGATTGGGATTTGTTATTTTCTGATGACTCACTTGATGAAAATTTGAACAATTTTTATTCTCGTGTCAATAATGCAATTTAACATGAGAATCTATCTCATGTTAAATTGAAGAAAAGAATGGTTTCTAAAAGTCTATCTAAAGTGGTTTGATTCAACTATGATTAATTTAAAAAATAAATTGAATAAATTGCGTAAAAAAAGGCATCGTTCATTTGAAGATGACAATTATTTTAAAATTGCTCGCACAGAATATAATAGATATTCACGTATTGCTTATAATAACCATAAGCTGAAAATGGAGAGATTGATTGTCGATGATCCGATGGAATTTTTCAAGTATGTTAATGCGATAGAAAAACTACCAATGTTGTTTGATGAAAATGATATTATTCAGAAGATACTTGAAATACCAAATAATTTGATATCTGGTCCTGATCGGTTGCCTAATTTGTTTATTAAATAATATATGGGTACACACTCATGAAAATGTGTGCGATTATTGGTGTAAGCGATTGTGTTTCTTGATTCTATACCGAAGTTCTGTTACCACTACATAGAATTTTTTTTCATGAAAAAAAATTTGGTTGTGTTGGTACGATATACGACAGTAGCAAAATTTTTTTCCGCTAAAACAAATCTGTCACTCTCAAATTTCAAACCAACACAACCAAATTTTTTTTTCATGGTAAAAGATTCTATGTAGCGGTAACAGAACTTCGGTATAGAATCACTTATACCAAAAATATAAGAAACAGAATCACTTACACCAAAAATCACACACATTTTTACGTGTGTGTACCTTGACCAATTTCTATTTTATTAAATAAATCACTCAAATTTGGTCATGTTCCTAGTTTGTGGAAATCTTCTTTCGTGAATCTGGTTGAGTTTACTTCTCAAACGTTAAATGAGTTAATGCCACATAATCAAACAAATGCAATTTATATTGATGTTGCGAAAGCATTTGACTCTGTGAATGTTGACCTTTTGATACATAAAATCATGGGATTGAATTCTTAACTTTTGAATTGGATAGCTTCTTATATGAATGGTAGAAGACAAATTGTCATAGGAAATGATTGTGAATCAGATTGCAAGAAGTCATCAAATTAACCGAAGCAACTAACAACTTGACATTGCAATCATTGTCGGAGATAATCGGAGAGATTAAATCTCATACAATGACATAAAAAGTGGACTAATATCATCTGGCACATCAATTTCATTTACAATCATTTTCATCATAATAATCATAATTATTTTGTATAAGAGATTCTTTCACTTTAAGACTTGGCTTGGATTGGCAGCAAAATTGGAAAAGCAAAAAGACAAAATTCCAAAATTACTCATCCGAAATGTTTATCATGAATCCCCTAATCTGAATTGTGATGAATAATTTAATCAAACTTAAAGATAAACATTTCTATATATCTTTTGTATCAGATCTTTGTAATTCCTACACACAATTATTTTTTGTAAAAATTATATTTTTATTGAAAAAAGAAATAGATTGTTGACTACCGAAAACCAATTTTTCAACTACCGAAAAAAAATTCTTGACTACCGACTTTCAGCTTGAGTACTGCTTAAATTACGCCCTGCCATAAAGTAGAAATAACATCCATAGTTCAGTGGCTCTTAGTCTATTATAATCAAGTTAAGAGCAATGCTATTGGTGACGATGGCATTCCACTTGAATTTTTCCGCCTAATCATTCCAATAATTTTCAATCATGTCATTTTCATTTTTAATTATTGTATTTCGCATGGTGTTTATCCAGCTGATTGGAATAAAATCATTATTAAACCTCTTAATAAAGTCCCTAATCCCACTTTCATTTCTGAATATCGATCAATCGACATCATTTCTGTCAAAAGAAAATTTTCGCCATTCTTCTGAATAGTCAGGTAACTGGCTATTTAGATACAAAGCTACATGAACGGCAATCTGGTTTCTGTAGAAATCATAGTTGTACCACCTCACTTTTGAACATTTCAGAAAGTATCAGATCGTCACTAAATCGCAAGAAAATTGTTATTTTTGTCTCGCTCGATGTAAAAAGTGCATTCCCGTCCGTTCCGCATGATGCTCTTTTAAAAGTTTGTTTAGCATACGGTTTTTCTAATAACGCTACGAAAAATCAAATCAATTTATAGTAATATTCAGCAAAAAGTTAAAGTCGGTAATCAGGGACTTTCATATGAATTTGGCGCCCTGAGGCAAAATTTTCGCAGCGCTCCTATTTCTAAAAAAAACCTTTTCATTTTTTTTATTCAAATTTTTCAACGTATACGTTTAAATTACAAAATTATAATTTTATTTTTTCAAAATTAAAAAGTACATTTTCTTGCTCATCATAATTAATAGTTTTTGCCAACTCTTTTTCGATTCATATGATCGCCAAATCACTTAAACGGTCTTGACCCATTGAATTACGTAAATACGTTTTGATTAGTTTTAGTTTTGAGAATGATCTTTCACCGGTAGCAACACTTACTGGTATTCTTTTTTTTTTTTTTTTTTACTTTTTGGTTTTTGAGTAATTAAATATTGACTTAAATAAGTGAATCAAACAATAAAACACCTTTAAATTACGTAAAAATTGAATTTATTTCAATACAATTGTTTTCGATGCGATGTTACAATCTGTATGATATTTCTCCGTTTGCACGTTTTAGATTTTTTAGTCGACAAATCAACTGATAATGATGCGTACATGCATCGAAACAATTATATTGAAATAAATTCAATTTTTACATAATTTAAAGGTGTTTTATTGTTTGATTCACTTATTTAAGTCACTTACTGGTATTGTCAACGGAATTCGATAAGCAATGGCTGTATTTGGAAGCATATTTTCTAAGCCATTTTTTGCAATCATCTTTAAAATGTCAACAACTCGAACAATTGGTTTGTTTGCTTGTTTAAAAATAACAAATCTTTTCATTTTTTTTCATTTACGATCTGGACAAAATGGGTTTTTTTTTAAACATAAATTGTACAAACAATTAATCGTTGAGGAAGAGAAAAAAAGTATAGTATATATCGTAAATGTAAATAACACAAAATGTATTAACAGAACATTTTTTATTACTAAAATACTTACTTTAAAAAAACATGAAAAGATTAACTTTTATAAAAAAAAGATTTGCTTTAAAAAAAAAGAAGATTTGCTTTTCAAAAAAAAAAAAAATAAAATAAATATGTAATTATGTCATACACAATTGGCTAGCGCCCTTGGGAAATTTTCAAATACAATTTTGTATTGAATTTCGAAACGTTTGCGCCCTCCGGGCGCTCGCGCCCTGAGGCAATTGCCTCATTTGCCTCCACGTATGAAAGTCCCTGTCGGTAATTATGAATCGGATTTTGTCGCGATTAATAACATTTTTCTTGCTTTATTGTAACGACACATTTAACATGTTTGAAAATATGACCGGTCATTTATTCGCGAATGATTGTCAGGCTCTCATCGAAATACAGCCTGATCAAATAAACAACGGCATTGAACTAGTAAATTCGGATCTCGCAAAGTTAAATGATTTTAATACACGTCGTGGTATGAAATTAAACGGGTCAAAATCGAAAGTAATTATCATCGGTTCTAAATATCATACAAACCGGTTAAATTTTGATACGATCAGTGATGTAAAAATTGGTGATGAAAAACTTGAATTCTGTAAGTCAATAAAGAACCTTGGTGTTATTTTTGACGAAAATCTCTCATTTCAAGAACATGACAACCCAGCTAGAAAAATCTTCGAATTATAACAAAATTTTGTTCTAATTCGGTTGTGTTACAGTTTTTTGCAACAAATGTTGCCACATAAAGGTTATAGAAATGTTTTTAATTCGAAACTTTGAAAATAAGTTAAAATATGGTTATAATTTTGTTCAAAACAAAAACATTTGTTACAAAGATGTCCCGAGTTTGTCCAAATTATAAGAAGTCACAATTAAGTTGAATTAACGCATAAAAAACTTAGCCTAGTGTAATTAACTCTCATCATTTTTCCATATATGTTAAATTAACATTTTTTAGTTACAAATATGAAGTAGTAAAACTTTTGGATATATTGAAGTATTTATTAAGTTATAATGACGCGAAAAAAGAAATGAGGATCATAAAGGTATATAACGAGATAATGATGAGCTATTGTCACAATGATAAATCATAAATCATTTGAAGAAGCACCTAAGCGGAATCTTTTCGTCCATTTGCAACTAGGGAGCTATGCAGTGAGATAAAAAATTCAAACACGTTCCCGAACGCCATCCAAACTCACAAACATAAATTAGATTCACCAACATTTGATACTGAATCTGAATAAAAATTGATTATGTGTAATTATATAAAAATATAGTTATTAAATATTTATGTACAATAAAATATTTTTCATTATTAAATTATCGTTTGTTGTACATGTATAGAACAAACACATACATACATGTATACATGTAAAACAAACGCCAATCGAATAAACATGCGGAGACTTAATATAAATAGTTTGTTTTGCTTTAGTTGTATTTTTAATTTCTCAATGAAGTGTTTTTATTATTTTATTTCAAAAATATTTATATTTCGATAATTTAATAATGAAAAATATTTTATTGTACATAAATATTTAATTATTTTCATATAATTACACATAATCAATTTTCATTCAGATTCAGTATCAAATGTTGGTGAATCTAATTTATGTTTGTTCGTTTAGATGGCACTTAACGGGGAGACTCACATACAAATGTACAGGGCTATATAGACTGCTTACAAGACAGATTTGCAATCAATTTATAGTAGATTCGTTTTTTAACCATTATTATTATTTTTTTTTTTTTTTTTTTGTCAAACAAACAACTTTCTACTATGGAATCTCCAGATAACTTCATGCAGCAAGTCATAATAGAGTTACATTGAAGTTGTAAATAAGTTGTAACGACTACGCAAAATTACTGTTTAAATATTGCTTTGCTATATATAACAACTAAATAATAACTTCATAGTTACGTTTTTCTAACAAGTATTTATAATAGCTTTACAATAATGTTATTATTTATCACACAAACATTATAATATTTTCGCTGTGTGAAGTGGGTTTTAAATATATTACATTGAAGTTGTAATCCAGCCGCAACAACTTCAGTTTATATATTATACAAATTTCAAGATCGCAATATTTTCTGCTGTTTGTTAAAATAATTACAACACGTGGTTTTATGTATGGAAAATTACATCAGCTTTTTTCAATTTATTTTATTTTTTCAAGATATATTTTAATTCCAAAACGGAAACAGAATCTTTAAAAAGTATTTTTAGATATATTTTATGAACAATAAAGCTGATGATCCAACGGAGTTTTTTAAATATGTTAATGCAGTTAGGAAAACTAACAATGATTTACCAAAGGAAATGTATTATGAAGATCATAAATCAAGCAAGGATAAAGAAATTGCAAACCTTTTTGCGGAATTTTTTGCATCGGCTTATACTAAACACGACTTTAATTCATCTGATATTTATAATAATGGAAGTTTTGTAGAAGTTGTTTATTTATGTCAAAACATTCCCAAATTAATTATTGATGAAAATGTTATCATTCAAAAAGTACTTGAATTACCAAATAATTTGATTTCTGGTCCTGATCGACTTCCTAATTTATTTATAAAAAAATGTGTTAAGACCTTGTGTAGACCAATTTCAATTTTGTTGAACAATTCACTTAAATATGGTCATGTACCTGATTTATGGAAATCTTCCTTTGTGAAACCAATTTTTAAATGTGGTTCCAAAAATAATATTGAGAATTATAGGGGTGTTGCTTTACAAAATGTAATCCCGAAAATATTAGATTCAATTATTGCAAAACACTTGAATTTTCATGTTAAGAACATTGTTGATACGAGTCAGCATTAAAGGGACCTGAATTTGTTTACTACGTAAACACACAACTTGGGACAAGCAAGACGAATTGAATCTGTTCAGAAGCAATTTTTACTTTATGCTTTGAGAAGATTCAATTGGAGCAATAGATTTCACCTTTCAAAATATGAACATAGATTGCTGCTGTTACAAATGATTTCTTTGGAAAGTCGTAGAAGTGTTGCTCAAATAATGTTCATCCCAAAGCTGATCAAGGCTGAAATACGCTCGGAGGCTCTTTTGGGAAGGATTCAATTCAGAATTCCTTATCATTCTGTTAGGAATATTGAATTTTTGAGAATTCAGACTAATAATCGTGGCTATCAAAAGAATATACCTTTGAATATTCTGATTGGAACTTTCAACAAATTCTACAACGAAAAATTTTTGAATAAATTTGTAATAGATTTTGATATCAGTTCAGAAGTAGTTAAGAAAAGATTATTTGAATTGTTTGGGAAACCTATGAATTAACCAATTGTTGTTTGTTCCATTTCAATTCATATTTGTAGTTCAACAATCACAGAGTCTTGCTCCGAAATCATTAGGATTGGCAATGGATTGTTGATTCGATACAAGTATTGAATTAACCATGTATTGTAAATAAATTGTAAATAAATTTAAAATTTGTTTAAATAAACCACCTTTGGCGAAGAAACGCTGTATGGTGCCGTAATAATAATAATAATAATTATTAATTTCAAAATAGTAAAATTTTCAATGTTTTGTAGTATTAACAATGTTTTTTGAGGCGCGTTAATTTTCCATAAGTAAAACACCCACATTCACAGATAAAATGTCATTTCCCATAATTTTTTGGGATAGAAACCATGAATTTTCGATATTTCAAAGTACATATCTCTACTCCTTAGTAAGAAGTAGAGATTCATATATTTTGTCCATTAATTTTACTCAATACAATTTTACACACACATCTAATCATACTAGTCTATTTTCAAAACACATATCATATTTCTAATACTCAAGTAAAGAAAATGAAATTTAAAAAAACAGTTCTAAAACATTCTAGAAACTTTTATTTTGTTATAATTATGTTTTCATGTGATTAGTGTTTGAGTAGTTTTTCAGAAATTTTGTTATTAAAACGAAAGCAGTAACATACTTGAAATATATTTATAACATAATTTCCATTTCATTGGGACAGAAGATGTTATAAATTAAACGTCAAATATCTGCCTTTACAGTTCCAATGGAGCTACAATTGCGTTGTATGTCTGCTTCCGCAACTATTCACTGTGTTATAATGACCCCATTGGTACTAAATTTTTCTACCTGGGAAGTGTAAATTGCAAAAAGTGTATACACCACAACACACCGTTGAATCGCATCCGTCACTCAAAGCATTTAATACCCAATAATATCAAACGTGATATGGCTGCAGCGCTCATCGATCCCATAATGGATTATGGTAATATAGTAACATATGGTTGAGGTGCTCATAGCACTCAAAACCGGCTTAAACGTGATCTTGATGCTGAAGATTCGTTATGTTTTCGGATATAAGCGTAGTGAACATGTTGCTGAATATCGAGAGCGTTTGAATGATTTGACTCCTGAAAGTAGAGTAAAGCTACAATCGGCTTTCTTAATAGTCAAGCAGTTATTAAATAAGGCTCCTAAGTATCTGAATCACATGTTTATCCGTAATGGTGAAGCGTTGCGTTATCCGGATAATCTTCGTCTTAATTTCAATCCTCGTACCGCGTTTGACACTCGTGCATTCAATTATTCCGCAATAAATTTTTGAAACAGCTTACCAATCGAAATTAGAAATAATGATTCGTTAGCAGATTTTAAAAACGCGTTAAAAAATCACCCTCGGTCCGTGCAATAAATTAAAGATAATTTAAAATTCGTTTGCTCGGTGGCATATTGTGCAATTTCTTCGCCAATTAGTTTCAAGCTATTTTTCTTTTCTATTCTTTCCTATTCTTCCTTCCTTTACACGTCTTATTTTGATTGATTTTTTATTAATATTGTTAACGTACTTTATTGTTAAGTAAAATTTTTATTGTATTTCCCCTGACTCTCCTGAGGTAGACCAGTTTTACCATGGTTTTCCGGACTCAATCTCGGTATTGAAGCTTCTCTTTAATACCAACCCACCCCTGACTGTAATCTCTTTGCTAAAGTCGTAAATTTATGTCGCATTGGGTCTATGACCAGCATGTTTACTGGCTTGTTAGTGAACACGTATTGACATAAATTTAGGTTTCGTAATAAATAAATAAATAAAAATCGATTTTAGTCAATTTTTTGGTAATTTTCACCATTATATTTATTTTGGTTATTTTTTCTAAAAATTTGCAGTAGTTCTAAAAAATTACCAAAAATTAAGAGCAAAATTAACCGATATTTATTTTGGTCATTTTTACTCTAAATTTTTGGTAATTTTCACTGTAAATGCATAGAAAAAGTAGCCAAAATAAATATTCAAGGGGCAAACAACTACAAGAACGTAATTCATATAATTCATAATAAATATAATGGCAACAACAACAACAACAACAATCATTTATAGACCATTAATGCCCTTCAGCGTCTAGTCTGTCTAGTAATGGTAGCCCTCTAACAATTCTTCTCCAGCATGCTCTGTCGAGAGCCAGGTCTTGAGTTTTCCTATGGGCGCTGCCATATTTAAACGTATTGAAATCAGATGCAATAATAAATTCTAATGAATACGTTAATGAACTGTCATATTTAAAATGATAAACACTTTTTCACGTTTGTTCATAGACGTTTATAAAAGTGAATTTATCGGCTTGTGATCATTGTTTTGTGCACATGTTATTGTAAAAAATGTTAAAAAATAAAGTTTATGGTGAGTATTTTGCGGTATATTGTTAAAATTATGAAAATGATATTTCATTAAACGCACGCAGTCATATAGCACATATAATGCACTATCGTATTTTATAGCAGTGACCATATGTAAAAATAAGAAGCAGTGCTATTACACTCACTTCGTTATACAGAATTATATAGAAATATGTAGAATTGTTTGGAATTATTTGGAATTATTTAGATTTTTTCATATTAGATTGAATTATAAGAATTACGCTGTAGTAGTAGTTTGGCCCTTGTAAATATTCAACATAGCGAAATGCTATTAGTTGTTGTAAGATGGCCGAGAGCCCTCTCAGCTGTCACTTATACATAAAAATGTCCATAAGAAAGCCCCCTTTATACCAAAAATCTTGCTATTGCTAAAAAAATGTGTAGAATTTTCCCTTTCGAGTAGTTATAAATATCGGTTAATTTTGGTAAAAATTACTAAAAATTTAGGGCAAAATTAACCGATATTTATTCAGTTTACTTTTTTTAAACATTTACGGAACATTATTATAAGCTTTTTGAAGCATACATTTTGCATTTGCATGAAAAAGGTCCAAAATTATTGGTTGTACACTGACAGAAATGTTTGTACATCTAGTACGACTTTTTTGTAATTTAACGTTTTTCTACATCTGTTGTAAAATTCACAACATTGTCGTACACCGATTTCTATACTGTTTATATACGATTGTGTGCGACGGAGAAATATTTTCGCACGCAGCTATGTTTCTCCTCTTCCGGCTCAAATTTCTCCTGCGCACACAACCGTATATTAACAATATAGAAATCTGTGTACGACAATGTTGTGAATTTTACAACAAATGTAGAAAAACATTAAATTACAAAAAAGTCGTACTAGATGTACAAACAGTTCTGTCAGTGTATGCATTGAAAATGTCAAATTTTTTTTATAAATGCATTTATTTCGTCATAATAAAGAATAACATGTTATTCAAAGCATTATTCATCGGTAGCTACAACTTTTTCACATCTTCCTGGCAATTTATGGATTCCGTCCCAAAATAATTTCACCGGCTGGGTGGCCAAAAACGAACCAAGTCATTTTTTTCCCTTCTTTAAAAACACACAAGTGCTTTGAGCCAAGACGTGCGTTTGGTCACTGAAGGTTATTTGATTTAGAAGGAGCAATGTCTAGCGATAACAGCGGGGGCAGAAAAATGTTTTCATCTAGATGCTCCTAGAAATTTTTAACATTGCCTCCGCAAAAAGTCAAGAAAATTGTATAGCCCAGAAGCACCACTACAAAAGTACTTTTTTGGATTTTTGTAAATTCTGGCGATATTGTTGTCCGAATTTGGCTGATATCAATTGGTTATTATTAGAAAAGAACTGGACGAACATTTTCATGAGTTTTCACAACATTTTACTGAACCATGTCGTCCCCATCCCTGAAAATATGGGAAAATCCTATTTTTCAGAAGGACGCTTGGTGCGCCATCTTTAATTCCAAAACGCCACTATCAAATTAAGTTTATCTTTGCTTGCCGCAATAGGGAAGAGTTCATTCTTCATTACCAGTGCTCATTGGATGCAAGATTGTTGCTTATTACACATTTCTTGTAATAAAATAAAACTGCCTTCGCAACTAACGCTTTTCGGTAACGAAATTAGACATTTTCAATCAAAAAATATAAATGTTTGTTCACAATGAATTGAATGCTTTACACTGCGTATGAAAGGTGACACCTAGAGCTGTCAACCCCATATGTTACCAGATTTGATACGAAATATAATATATGAGTAACACCGTTTCTTAGAAAATCGTAAAAACTTACTTGCACAGCCAACATGTATGCGTAATAAGTTTTTTAGAACTACAAACGAAATGTCAATTTTACGCATACATAATTACAGCAACTTAGAATGAACAAATAAAGATTTACACCAATACGGAGTGTTCTCAAAAATTATACATGTATGGAACATCCTCTGTATTTACTCATAAAATTGTGTGTGTGTACTCACCGCCAAAAAGTTCTATGGTAACGACAGTACAAAATGGCTGCTGTTAGAGGAAAATGATCCAAAACACAAGTATCGTCTCTTTAATGTTTGGAAATCGGAAAATGGCATCGATCAAATGGAATGGTGGTTTTTGAGGTGGTTTATTTAAATAATAATTGGTAGTGTGAATTAGTTTTTTCGATTTTCTACAAGATGGCTTAACTAGTACTTTAGCACATCTGAACATATTGCAACCAACTTCATGTTGAAGTGTCATCAATATGCTTCACATTTCAGTACATGTCAGTTTGTCGAAGTGTAAACAATCTTATTTTTTTTGCTTTGAATATGTCAATTTTCCAACCGTAATTTGCGGGAAGCTACGCTTTTCTGTTTTCATCTGAAGAAAAAAGCTGCTGATTGTCATCGTTTGCTGCAAGAAGCTTACGGGGACAATGCTCCAACTGATAAAACTGTTGACAAATGGTTTCAACGATTTAGAAGTGGTGATTTTGATGTGGAAGACAAAGAGCGCACTGGTCAGCCAACAAAATTTGAAGATGAAGAATTGAAGGTGTTACTCGATGAAGATTCGTGCCAAACGCAAGAAGAACTTGCACAATCATTAGGAGTTGATAGAACAACTATTTCCAAACGATTAAAAGCATTGGGAATAATTCAAAAGCAAGGACATTGGGTGCCACACGAATCGAAGCCGAGAGACGTAGAAAGACGATTTTGCATGTCGGAAATGCTGCTCGCTCGCTACAAAAAGAAATCATTTCTGCATCGAATTGTCACTGGCGATGAAAAGTGGATTCATTACGATAATTCCAAGCGTAGAAAGTTGTATTGCAAGCGCGGCCAAGCAGCCGTATTGACATCAAAGCCGAATATTCATGGTTTCAAACTAATGCTCTGTATCTGGTGGGATCAGAAGGGTGTATTGTACTATGAGCTGCTAAAACCAAATGAAACCATTAATGGAGAACGCTACCGGCAACAACTCATCAAATTGAACGCAGCAATCTTGCAAAAACGGCCAGAATGGGAGACCAGACATGAGTCATTAATTTTCCATGATGACAATGCTCGGCCACATCGTGCTCAAGGGCCCAAAAACTACGTAGAAAATGTCGAATGGGAAAATCTGCCTCGAAAAATAAGGCGGGTGCCTTATAGCCCAGACCCTGCCCCTTCTGACTTCCATTTGTTTCGGACGATGCAAGATCACCTGGCTGAGCATCGCTTCACTTCTTCTGAAGAAGTCAAAAATTGGGTCGATTCATATTATGCCTCAAAAGATGAGTCGTTCTTTTGGCGCGGAATCCATATGCTACCAGAAAGATGGGCAAAAGTCATAGCTTCTGATGGACAATACTTTGAATGAAAAACATTGTATGATATTCTTTGAATAAAGCCTTACTTTTTGAGAAAACATCGAAAAAACAAATTCACACTACCAATATTTTGAAAGATTTTCAATTAATTATCATAAAATATAGTTGATTCAATAGTTGTATCGAATCAACAATCCGAACTACAAAATGAATCAGAATGAAAAGAACAATTGTTGGTTAATCCATTGGTTTTTTAAACAATTCAATCAATCTTTTCTTAAATACTTCCGAGCTGATATATAACTAAAAAATAATAATTTAATAATATATGGATCATTGAAATCCCTAGCAAAACGCTTGATCCAAGCCAGTCTTGATCTAGCTTTTCCTATCATGGATTCAATATGAGCTTTGAAATTAAGTTTCTCATCCAAAATCACACCAAGATCCATAATTTGATCAACTCTTTCAATTCTTGAATCACCAATGGTATAATCGAAATCAATCACGTTACCAAAGCGATGAAAAATCATCATTTTCGTTTTTTTAACATTTAACCCAGGCCTTTTTTTAGGTGGTAGTAGAACCAGAAACTGGCAGTAGAAATTTGAAATTGGCAGTAGAAATTGTAAATTCTGGCGGCTAATTTATATTGGGAATTTGAAATTTCTATCTAAGTTTCTCGTTCTACTGCGATCGGAAAAATGAAAAACAACTGAACACACGAACTATTTTCAGTGTCTACGATATTTATTTTTGAAAATATTGTTATGTAACATAGCAAATTCTTGGTTTTCAGGCGATTGAGGAGAAATACTTCGATTAAATTCTTCGGTTTCTCTTTGTTCGATCTAAAAATGAATATTTTTTAATTTAGTAATTTAAATACATTTCGCAACATTGTAATTTACTTTTTTATGTTTGCACGGATTTTTTAAGGAACTTTCCTAAACATATTTTGATGGTTTGGACAAACCACACCAACAGCATAAATAACAAAACAGCCAAAATTATGCAAATGATGATTTTAATACTTTCGAAATCAGTTATTCCAAACGATTTTAGATCGTTTTTGATTTCCGACTTTAATATTTGAAATTCGGTTTTCAGTTCATCACCTCCGCGAACAGCTCCAGCGATTTCGTAACCAGTCACAACAGCCACCAGAAATTTAAACGCTGCTTTTGCAAATGACCACCAGCCCATTTTTCTTTTTTTTAGCAAGACTTTATTTTACCAAGAAACAAACGAACAGTTTTGAATCACTTTCGGTAATGATTGAATAATCGATATTCACTAACCCATTGTGCCGTTAAATGAATAATAATGATAACAATTGCTTATTTGACGAATAATTTGTTTTGATTGAATTTCGTTATTTAGATGACTATATGAACTTTGTTTATATATTTTGGAAAATAAATAAAAATTCTGTCTCTTAATATCATATCTTAATAGCGATTTTTCTGATAAACAAATTTTGTTTCGGCTAACGACAAATATAAACATTCTTCGAAATTCAATTTCTATTTTTCTTCATACTTCGTTTCATTGCATTGATTCGATTAAAATCATTCCAAAACAACTCGCTCATAAAACGATCATTCATTTTTGGACGATTAAGTAAATTAACAATATCGAACCAGTCTTTGAAATAAATTCTCAGAATCATAAAACTGTTTAATTTGCTTAAATATAAAAATCGATTTGTTATTATTTATTCGTGGCAACAACGAAATAATAACGTGATCAATTGTAGCGACAGAAATGAAATGAACTATAATTAGCAAAATGTTGCCTAATATGTTCAAAGACAAAAGAAGAAGATCTCAAAGTGATCCACCAAAGGTAAAATAATTATCAATTATTTTTAGAGATGATAATTTGGTTTTTGTTGGTGTATGTTTTTAGGAAAAAATTGAAGATTGGTTTGCTCAAAAAGCAAAAACAACAAAGCCAAATGATGAAACTAAATCCGATCTAGACAATGAAAATACACCATCAACCTCGAACATTTCAAACGAGACGTTTTTTTCGATCAATGCAAATACATCTCAATCAAGTTCAACCAGCAATACTGAAGCGGAAACAAATTTTAATGCAACTGGTCTTTCGTTCAATGATGAAATGTCGAAACACATCGAAATATTTCATGTCAAAGTGCGTGGTGAAAGTTTTCGTAATGTTCGTTGTAAGGTCTGCATCGCAAATCCAAAGGTTGTTCAGATGTTTTGTTCTAAAAGGGGTGTACCTGCAATTGCAACGCATGATGGGACTCGATATCGAACACAGACCTTACAAGATCATTTTCAGAGCGCGTGGCATGTACAGTGTAAGAAAACTGATTCACTGAAGAAAATACAATTGGATCAAAACAAAGAATCGATCGATTTTCATATTATTAAGGCAAATAAACAGCTCGCAAATCACATCGGAAAGTTAATGCTACAAGTATACTGCGATGGTAAAAAACTTACAAATTCAGCATACAGTTGGCCGGCCAGATATGTTGCAGCAGAGGCATCATATCATTTTGATTTCAATGAAAAGGGAGAATCTACACTCATAAAAATCATAACCTCGATTTATTGACAAGTGTCATTTATGTACAAAACGAATACGTTTATTGCCCGATGTCAATAAATAACTATTGGACATGTGGCAATAAACGGATCAGTTTTAAAGGCACAGTGTCAATTAATCTATATTCAATTGACACTAGTCAATAAATCAAGAGTGTATTTTTTATGAGTGTACGATTCCCCAAAATATTGAAGTGCAATACGTTAATCCAAACTCACATTTGGAGCTACTGTCGGCAATTGTAAAATCACATAAAGAACTTGAAGAGAAATTGAACTCAGCACTGGCTGTTTCGATTCGAGTTGATGGCTCAGTAGACCGTATGCAAATCGACAAAATTTATGTTTTGTTAAAAGTGATTTCGTCAAATGGTAAAAATGAACTTGTGTTTCTCGGTATTGGCAAACAAATTGAAAGAGGTGCCATCGGTCTAATGAATGCAGTTAGAAGCGGAGTCAAAAGTAATGTCGATGAAAAAATTTACAAAATGATCTTACAAAAAACTTCATCAATTTGTACTGATGGTACCAATGTGAACAGCGGAGAAAAGGCGGGATTATGGAAATTATTTGAAGATGAATTGCGTGAACAAGGATCAAATTAGCCGTTACTGAAAGTTTGGTGCAGTGCGCATAGAATGGACTTGGTGTGGGGCGATGTAACAAATTCGCACAAAATTATCAACAAAACACTCAGCGCATTGAGTTCCATTGCATCTTATTTCAATTATTCTGGTCTCCGTGTTGCTGAATTGAATAAAGTAGCTGATGAACACAAACTTGAACTCGTGTCGCTGCCAAAAATTTTTGAAATTCGTTGGACAGAATTCACCCATACGCTTGTTCAAAACATACTTCGATCATGGCATGCTCTTGTAATTTATTTCAATAGAGATGAAGCTGACTCAGTGTCTTCAGGATATGCTAGTTTTCTAACAAAAATAGAAAACTTAAAAACAGTTACGTTTCTGGCCGATATTTTGAGTATTTTTCAGAGATATCACAAAAAGATCCAATCCGATAATTTGACTTTATTAAGTTTGGTTAAACATTTAAATTCATTACAATTAGCATTGGGAAATATGAAAAAAACGCATATGATCGGTGGACGGGAGGAAATTTTACATGATAGTGTGATTGAAGAAGAAGATGACGAAGTATCACTCAAAGGAATTCGTTTACAAAAAACCAGTAATAAGCGTATAGCGAATCAAACCGATTTTGAAAGCATCAGAGCAAGTATAATTCAATCGACAATTGACAATCTATCGAAACGTTTTGAAACCGATTTTGCTCTTAATGAAATGATTGAGCCGTTCATCAATTTTGAACGAAGTGTTGATATTCGAAAAATTCACCGCCAATTTTGTTCCGATTTGGATCTCATGTCGTTGAGTATGCAATATGAAGAATTATCTGAATTAAAAGACACACTGAAAATTACCGATTATTTGCAACAGACCATTGAAACATTGAAACGAAATGACAATTTTGAAAACATAGTTACGGTTATTGCACGCATAGCTGCATGTACCCCACATTCAGCCGACGTCGAAAGATGCGTCAGCGCAAACAATTTATTGAAGACGTCGCTTCGAAGTAATTTGTCTTTAGATACAGAACAAAAATATTTGTACGTTTACTTCAATATGCCTACTTTACAGAGTTGGGATCCGAGAAAAGCTGTTGTAATTTGGATGAATCAAAAAGAAAGACGTAAGCACATCAATTTGATTGAAAAGAAAGCTACTTCAGCGCCATACTACAAGGGAATATTTTTTGAAAAAACTGATGAAACCGACTCGAAAAACATCGAACAGCTTAATACGAAAATAAAGTTTTGAAATGCGATATGATTTCAATGTAATACTTATTTATATTCATATATGAAAAATTTAAATTGCGTAGGATGTTAGAACAGTAAATAAAATATGGCGAAACAGAAAACCCCAATGTTTTATGTCTAACTTCACACTGTTTGTTTTTGTATGGAATTTTCTTTTCTGGTAGTAGAAAAAAATCACTAAAAAATGCCCTGATTTAACCTTAATTGATTTAAATTAAAATAGTCAACTACATTGTCCAAACTATTTTGAAGAGTTAAACAATCATCTCTTGAAGCTATATTACGGGAAAGTCTAACATCATCAGCAAACGAAAGTATCGATGAGTTACCACTAAATTTTGGTAAATCAGCGATAAACAATGTTGCAGCAATGGGATAACCCTGACTCGTTCCCGAAAAAACTTCAATAGGATCTGATTCACAATCATTTACTACACTGTCAAAATTATTCGTGAAGTTGTTCACAGATAGTCTGTTAAAATATGAAATTGACAGATTTTCCGTTGAAATATTCAAATTTAACAGAAAATTATATAAAAACACCATGGTTTCAATGTCATAATGAACGTCATAATATATTGAGGTTATGGTAAATTTACGTGGTTTTCAGATAATTTTGAATATTTTAACGGAAAATCTGTCAATTCCGTATTTTAACAGACTATCAGTGACCAACTTCACTAATAATTTTGACAGTGTATGACAATTTGTCTTCTACCATTCATATAAGAAGCTATCCAATTCAAAAGTTAAGAATTCAATCCCATGATTTTATGTATCAAAAGGTCAACATTCACAGAGTCAAATGCTTTCGCAACATCAATATAAATTGCATTTATTTGATTATGTGGCATTAACTCATTTAACGTTTGAGAAGTAAACTCAACCAGATTCACGAAAGAAGATTTCCACAAACTAGGAACATAACCAAATTTGAGTGATTTATTTAATAAAATAGAAATTGGTCAAGGTACCCATATATTATTTAATAAACAAATTAGGCAACCGATCAGGACCAGATATCAAATTATTTGGTATTTCAAGAATCTTCTGAATAATATCATTTTCATCAAACAACATTGGTAGTTTTTCTTATCGCATTAACATACTTGAAAAATTCCATCGGATCATCGACAATCAATCTCTCCATTTTCAGCTCATGCTTATTATAAGCAATACGTGAATATCTATTATATTCTGTGCGAGCAATTTTAAAATAATTGCCATCTTCAAATGAACGATGCCTTTTTTTACGCAATTTATTCAATTTATATTTAAATTAATCATAGTTGAATCAAACCACTTTAGATGTGTAGAAACCATTCTTTTCTTCAATTTAACATGAGATAGATTCTCATGTTAAATTGCATTATTGACACGAGAATAAAAATTGTTCAAATTTTCATCAAGTGAGTCATCAGAAAATAACAAATCCCAATCAATATTGTTGAAACAATCATTTATGATATGAACAGTTGAGAGTGAAAATGTTATCCAGAAATGTTCCGGGTAAAAATGTTATTATTCAATGTATTTTTTGTTGTTTTTTGTATGTTGAATACACTGAATAATAACATTTTTACCCGGAACTTTTCTGGATAACATTTTCACTCTCAACTGTTCATATCATAATCAGCATTTCTAAAATCAAGATAAAAACAATGATTGAAATTATTAATATCACTCAGATTTCCATAAATGACAATCTCAATGTATTTGTAATGAACCTCAGACTTTACCAAGAAAATATCACTATTTATGCAATACAACAAGTCTGGGTCATTTGTCCAGATCAAATCCAACATTTTACCATTATCATTTGAAAAACTATTTATTTGTGATAATCCAAACTCATGAAAGGAATCCAAAATAAACAGTTCCTTCCTTGAACACGCATTAATAGGGTAGGAAATGTTTGGATTATCAATGTCATTTTGTCATTCGAAATCCACAATAAATCGGGCAAATTGAAATCACCTGATACAATTGAATCTTTGTGAACTGATTTAAGATAATAAGAAAATCATTGCATTATTAATGGCGAATTTGGTCTAGGAACATGACCAAATTACAATTCACCCAAATAAAACTTTCGGATTTTAATGTTAATACTAACACAAATAATTTCTGCACCATATAATTCACCATCAAATACTAACTGACCATTTAAAGATTTGTGAGTGGCAATCAAAACACCACCACCATTTGTCTTCTTAATATTTTGATCCTTTTCAGTAAGATACGATCGATCACAATGAAATACACCTAAATTATTTGGAAAAATTTCTTTCTTTTCTTGGGTTTGCTTATAAGCGGCTGCTTTTCCTAAGCTGCTTAAATAAGCCAGCTTATCAATACGGATCTGACGCATCGATCAATATTGCGTTACCGTGTGCAAATATATGCTTAAAACTAGCCGCGGGCTAAAGACGTATTTTTGGGGGGTATTTAAAAAAAACACAAAAAATGGGGAGTCCACAACAAAAAAAATTTTATATTGTGGAAATTAAAAAAAAACCCATTTTTAAATATTTTTAAAATAAAAACACCCCAATTTTTGGGTTTTTTTAAAAAACCCCAAAATTTTGTTGTTCAAATGTAAATTCATTGTGTGTGAATATCGAGTAGCCCACGACAGGGTTTTCAGAGTATGAAACACAAAGACGCGTACTGTAATAAGCGTATATTCGAACTCAGTAACGCATTATTGATCAATGCGTCAGATCCGTATTGACAAGCTGGCTTACTTAAGCAGCTTAAAAAAAGCAGCCGCTTATAATCAAGCCCATGAAGAGCACTGTTATTGATGGTGCAACCCAAATGTGTTTCACATAACATATAAACTTTGAACTCATTACTCAATAAATTCGAAAAAAATTCAGGTATCTTAGTCTTTAATCGTTGATATTGCACGAATAAATGTAGCCTTTTGAAGAATGTGTTGTTACATTTGAAAAGGCATGACATTTTGATGGAATTGAGCCGGATTCAAACATTGAGGATACTGCCAGGCCCGTAACCAGGATATCACATGAGGGTGGGCTCAGCAATTTTTTGAGTGGGCTAAAAGTAAAAAATCTTTTTCGATCTGGAGTTGACAAAAAATACACACAAAATTTGATTTTTCAAATTAAGCTTTACAGTAAAGCATATTTATTGAAGTAATTAAGTGTATTCCGAATTTAAAACAATGAAATAAGTTCTTAAAACAGTTGAATTCTTCTAATTTTTTCTAAAAACAATCTGATTATTTTATCTTCTTCTATAGAATTGATTCTTTTCTTTTCAAAAGCCAGAAAAGATAAATCACTCAAACGCGTATCCGTCATTGATTAATTATGTTTAGTCTGTTCGTCCGCAATTTATATTAAAATCTGACAAATAATTTCTTCTGGTCAAATTATGATATTTTGTACCACAATAAATTTCCAGTTCACAATAAATTCTGCCTGTAGGTATATCATTTAATAACTTGCTCTCATCCAAGTTACATCAGTTTCACTGTTCAATAAAATTACATAATATTGTAAACAATAAAGGTAAAGAGACAAATAATAAGAAAAAAGCCATTGTTTGAATATATATTTTTGTGAGAAGTGCCTCATTTTTGGAGATATTTGCACATTATTAAATCAAAATGGGTGGCAAAGAATCGAAAGCACAAACGGATATTAATTCTTCGGGACAAGTTAACAATAACGTCATTATTGAACAGCATATTAAAATGTGGAAGGAAGGACGTTTTCTTGTTTATATGTTGATTGGACTACGGGTGTTCGAAATACTTTATGTATTATACAAAGACTTTTACCGTGGTATAAAGAAAAAAACCCACCCGAAATGTCAACACCAACAATAACGGCAACGGTAACTTAAATGCAAACAATATCGAAAACAACAATCCAACATAAATTTTTTTAATAAACTCTTCGTTAAGTTTGTGGAATTGAAACCAACTCTATTCTACACAATACTTTGATTTTTTTTTCAAATTATAACATTACAGCTTTAAAAAACATAAAATAATAATTTTTCGTTATATTGTTATTTAACTTACTGGAAGTCAGAGTTTGGCGTAAAAATAAATGATAAATAATGGTAAGATATGCAGATAATCAACGAATTCAATATAACAAATTTGTGAAGTTATATAAGGAATTAACATTATGTTTTGGCTGGGCCTGAAAAATTTTCTGATGGATATATAAAATTTTTGGGTGGGCTTGTGAAATTGTTGTCCCCATCTGATTACGGGCCTGGATACTGCATAGGATTCATGAAAGGTACTGGATACATTTGATTCCAAAAAGGAAGACCATTCCAATTAGGTTGCTGTTGAATTTGGTTAAATTGATGTTGTGTTTTAAATGGTCGTTGATTCCCCTGATTTTCATGAAACCGGTTACCATTTTGACGAGATAATTGAAGCCAACTTGATTGCTGATGTTGATCTTGACCTCAATGTAATTTCCGGCTATTGAATTTCCGATTCGCGTATTTAAATCCTCTATGATAATTATTAAAGTAGTTCCGCCTTTGGCTCTTTGAGAATTAAAATTGTTATTATTGCTGTTGTTATTATTTTTGTTGTTGTTGTTATCAATGTCACCATTATTATTGTTGTTTTTTCTATTATTCTTGTTGTTGATTTCTTTGCTATTATTTTGATTATTGATTTTACCTGAAGAAACCAGGTTCTTTGAAAAAGTGCATATTTTGAAAGATGCAAATTTTTTCCCTCTAAATCTTCTGCGTGACATTGCTTCAACGGAGAACAAGCCAGCTTTCAGATAACAAGCCAGCTTTCTCAACGATAAGCTAAACGATGTCACACGATTTAGTCTTCACCTCAAATTTGGAGGCGATTAGTCAGAGATGGTACAACTTTTGGATGAATAACTCTATCTACTCGAAGTGCTTGGACTAGTCAACATTTCAGTCGTGAGGTTTGCATTCATTGTCAGCTGAATTTGGAGTTGAATTATTTTCTTTTTAAATTGATCAATTTCAACCTCCATGCCAATAACTTTATCTGAAGCAATCACTTGCAATTCACCATTCATTATTTTAAATGATTCTGCCTTACAAAAATCACAGGTAACAGCATATGGTGAATTTTCAGAAAAAATGTCATGAAAAGTTGGCAATGTAATTTTTAGAATCTCAGGAATTGCTTCATTTGTTTCACCAACCATGATGCCTAATTATGTCAACAAATATTTTGTTTCCAGATCAATTGTAAAGGCAACTCACATATCGCTTTTTCTTGCAAAGATAGCAAATCAAATGTTTTCAAATCAAAACATTTTGAACAACAAGAAATCAAGTATAACAACAGATGGTATACCTTACCGTTGTACTCGTGTAATCGAAAAAGAAGTTGAATGGATAAAGAGTTCTAAGTTGTTTACGAAATCCAATAAAAACATCTCAAAAGAGAACTGTTATGAATTATTGTGTTTCATTTAAATATCCACCCTTTGCCCATGTATGGTTTCAACTGTATAAACGAATTATCACTACAAACAATGAATAGTGGCGGTAAATTTTATTTTAACCATCTCATTCAGCAATATATTACCTCTGACGTTTTCTGTGTGTATAGACGGTGTAAACGAATATTAGAATAAAAAGAACACAATACAGTTGATGTTTACAATGCCTTGCTTTGAACGTTTGACAAAGGTTTTATGCACGGCATCAGAGACTGGGTAAATGTCTGCCAACGCCAGTAGATTTACTTTACTTAGTTAAGTAAAGTAAATTTACATTGGTTCACTGCATTGCCCAACGCATCAACTAGCTCTGTACGTGGTTAATTGTCGGCGTTTGCGTTTTTTTTTTTGCGTCTGTATATGCACAAAGATGAGAGTTTACATTTATTGATCATGCGCGAGCATGAACGTAATGTATAGTTGACATAAGCTAAATGCTATAACTTTCACCCGTTCACATTAACATTTACCGCAAGTGAATCGATTTCTGTCTCTGAATAGCATTAAATACCATTAAATTGTCGAGCATTGATTGTGAATTTTTCGGAATTAAGTCTTCATTAAATTCATTATTCTAGTACTGGTTTTTTTATCATGGCTATAAAAAGAATATGCCTTTGAATATATTAACTGAAACATTCAACAAATATTATAATGAAAAATTTTTGAATGAGTTTGTAATAGACTTTAGTATCAGCTCGGAAGTAGTTAAGAAAAGATTGATCGAATTGTTTGAAAAACCAATGGATTAACCAACAATTGTTTGTTTCTTTTTGATTCATTTTGTAGTTCAGCAATCACAGAGACTTGCTCCGAAATCGTTAGGATTGGCAACGGATTGTTGATAAGATACAATTATTGAATCAACTATTTTATGTTAATTAATTGTAAATCTTTTAAAATAATTTAAATAAACCACCTTTGGCGAAGAAACGCTGTTTGGTGCAGTAATAATAATTTTCGTAACAATTTGAGACAATATTCTGGTTTTTTACTACGAATTTTGTTTTTTCTTACGTCAGCTATTTCTGGGTTCTGTTCGTACGAAAAATTACAAAAGAATTAATTGTTCTTTCGAATATGCGAAAACTTATTTGTATTTCAAAAAAGTTTCTTCTGTTTTTCTGTTAAAAATATGGCATTATTTCAAAAACATTTATAATTAACATATCATTCAAAGTATTGTCCATCAGAAGCTATGACTTTTGCTCATCTTTCTGGTAGCTTATGGATTCCGCGCCAAAAGAACGACTCATCTTTTGAGGCATAATATGAATCGACCAAGCGGACTATTCAATGACATTTTTTTGTGCTTCGAATACTAAAGGTTCAACAGATGGCGCCTGTGATATGTTAAATGAATTTAAGTGTATTTATTTTTCTGAACACAATACAATATTTCTCGATACATTTTGTTCTATATATGGAGACTTGAGTGTCACTAGATGGAGGTTAAAGCGAATTTGTCATACTATTGTCAATGTTACAGCATTCAATGCACTCAAAGTTCGGAATCGACCCAATTTTTGACTTCTTCAGAAGAAGTGAAGCGATGCTCAGCCAGGTGATCTTGCATCGACCGAAACAAATGGAAGTCAGAAGGGGCAAGGTCTGGGCTATAAGGCAACCGCCTTATTTTTCTTATTATTTTTCGGCACCATACAGCGTTCCTTCGCCAAAGGTGGTTTATTTATAATATTTACATATTAATTTACAAATTATAATTAATTTAATATTTGCACCGGTTCAATAATCTATTGCCAATCCTGATGATTTCGAAGCAAGTCACTGCGATTATCAACTGCAATATTAAATCCAATAGAATCAAGTACAATAATGATTAATTTTACAATATCTTAAATAATTCATTAAGCTTCTTTTTAGTTACATCCGAGCTAACATGAAAGTCAATAACAAACTGATTTTGAATAGGAGTTCTTTCATTATAACAACAGTTAAAAGTCTCAATCATAAAATTCAATGGCATAAACTTTTGATAACTATTTTTAACAATATGGACTTTTAAGAATTGAATATTTCTAACAGAGTGATATGGAATTCTGAATTGAATTTTCTCTAAAAGAGCATCCGAACATATTTCACCCTTGATCAGTTTTAGTATAAACATCACTTGTGCAATCTTCCTACGATTCTCCAGAGAGATCATTTGAAGCAATAGCAATCTATGTTCATACCGCGGAAGGTGAAATCCATTACTCCATCTGAATCTCCTCAATGCATATAACAGAAATTGCTTTTGGATAGATTCAATTCTTCTTGTCTTTCCCAAGTTGTGAGTGTTCCATACTTGAGATCCATATTCTAGAATCGGAATAACAAAACTATAAAGAATAATAACTTAATAGTATATGGATCATTAAATTCTCTGGCAAAACGTTTGATCCAAGCCAACCTAGACTTTGCATTGGCTACCATAAATTCAATATGAGCTTTGAAATTAAGTTTCTCATCCAAAATTACACCAAGATCTTTTATTTGGTCAACTCTTTCAATTACTGAGCCATCAATAGTGTAATTGTAATCAATAACATTTCCAAAGCGATGAAAAATGATCCTTTTTGTCTTATTAACATTCAGTTTTAATTGATTCAATTCAAAGTATTTAACCACATTGTTCAAACTTTCTTGGAGAATAAAACAATCATTAATTGAATTTATATGGTGGGAAAGCCTAACATCATCAGCAAATGAAAGAATGAACGAATCTCCACTGACGTTAGGCAAATCAGCAACAAACAATATGAACAATGTTGCAGCAGTGGGGTAGACCTGGCCCGTATCAGAAGAAACAATGATAGGATTTGATTCATAATTGTTAATTTTAACAATTTGTTTTCTACCACCCATATAAGACTTAATCCAATTCAAAAGTTGATCATTCAATCTCATAACATTCAATTTGTGAACCAAAAGATCAATATTCACTGAATCAAACGCTTTGGCAATATCAATATAGATTGCATCTGTTTGATTATGAGGTCTCAGTTCACTCAATGTTTGAGATGTGAATTCCACTAAGTTAGTAATGGTCGATCTACCTCTAACAAAACCATGCTGGCTTGAATCAATTAAGTTTTTTATATAAAAATTCAGGTGTTTCGCAATGATTGAATCCATAAGTTTTGGAATTATGTTTTGCAGAGCAACACCTCTATAATTTTCAATATGATTCCTTGAACCACTTTTGTAAATTGGTTTAACAAAAGAAATCTTCCACAAATCAGGAACATGTCCAAAATCGAGTGATTTACTCAATAAAATCGTTATGGGCTTAATTAAAACTCCAATACAGTTTTTAATAAACAAATTTGGTATACCATCTGGACCAGAAACCACATTATTTGGCAAATCACTAACTTGTTGCAAAATAGTTTCTTCATCAATATTCAAATTGGGTATATTCTGACATAGGTCCTGTATTGATTTAAAATTCTCATCATTGCAGACATCAGATAGTACCAATTTATGCTGTGTATACGCAGAAGAAAAAAATTCAGCAAAAAGATTAGCGATTTCAAAACCATCAAACGATTTAAAACCATTATAATCCATTTCATTTGGTAGACTATAATTTTTTTTTCTAACAGCATTTATATGCTTGAAAAATTCCATAGAATCAATATTAATCAACTCCTCCATTTCCATCTTATAATTATTATAGGCAATACGAGAATTTCGATGATAATCCGTTCGAGCAGATTTAAAATTATTATCATCATCCAATGACTTATGCCTCTTCTTTCGTAATTTGTTCACTCTATTTTTCAAATTCACCAAGTTATGATCAAACCACCTAGGATGAATTGAATTATTTTTCCTTTTTAAATGAATGTGTGTATCGATTGTACTCTTAATGCAAGAGTAGAATTTATTCAAATTATCATCAAGAGAAACATTTGATAATAATGAATCCCAATCAACATTAGAAAAACAATCATTTATTAAATTGTAATCTGCATTTCTAAAATCCAAATACGTGCAGCGTATATTTTCATTACTAACATTAACTTTATGATCAAAAATGACAATTTCAATGGAATTGTGGTGGATCTCAGATTTAACCAAAAATATATCACTATTAATGCAATACAACAAATCTGAATCATTAGTCCAAACCAAATCCAACATATTACCATTATCATTTGAACAACCATTTATTTGAGATAAACCAAATTCATGAAATGAATCCAAAATTAACAATTCCTTCCTAGAGCAAGCATTAATTGGATAGGAAACATTTGGATTGTCAATGTCATTCGAAATCCACAATAATTCTGGCAAATTGAAATCACCTGAAATTATAATTGAATCCCTATGATCGGCTCTCATGGATAAATCTTTCAGTGCATTAACATTATTTTCAAAAACTTCAAATGGTGAGTTCGGTCGAATATACAATTCCACCAAATAAAACTTCCTATGTTCAATGTTAACACAAACACAAATAATTTCAGCACCATGTGGCTCACCATCAAAAATTAATTGACCACTCAAAGAATTATGAGTGGCAATTAAAACACCACCCCCATGAGACTTCTTTGTTGTCTGGTCTTTTTCAGTAAGAATTGATCTATCACAGCGGAATACATCATAAACGTTCGAAAATAGTTCAATATCATTGATGGTATTATCCAAATGAGTCTCACACAACATATATATTTTGAATTTCGAGGCAGATTTTCCCATCCGACATTTTCCACATAGTTTTTGGGCCCTTGAGCACGATGTGGCCGAGCATTGTCATCATGGAAAATTAATGACTCATGTCTGGTCTCCCATTCTGGCCGTTTTTGCAAGATTGCTGCGTTCAATTTGATGAGTTGTTGTCGGTAGCGTTCTCCATTAATGGTTTCATTTGGTTTTAGCAGCTCATAATACAATACACCCTTCTGATCCCACCAGATACAGAGCATTAGTTTGAAACCATGAATATTCGGCTTTGTTGTCAATACGGCTGGTTGGCCGCGCTTGCAATACGACTTTCTACGCTTGGGATTATCGTAATGAATCCACTTTTCATCGCCAGTGACAATCCGATGCAGAAATGATTTTTTTTTGTAGCGAGCGAGCAGCATTTCCGACATGCAAAATCGTCTTTCTACGTCCCTCGGCTTCAATTCGTGTGGCACACAATGTCCTTGCTTTTGAATGAATTCAATAGTTTTTAATCGGTTTGAAATGGCTTGTTGTGTTACATTTAATGTTTGTGCGAGCTCCTCTTGTGTTTGACACGAATCTTCATCGGATAATGCCTCTAACACTGTGCGAAAATTTTGAGGTCATCGAAATCAAACCGCACCGGAATACTTTTTTCTGAAAGTGTACTTATCCAATAACAAAACCCCCGCTGCGTTTGTAAAAGTTATATCGATGTTTTTTTTCACGGTCCTGTGTATATTCCAAGCTTCAGACCATTTTGGGGTCTTCCATATGCCTCAATTTTGACTCATAAATTGATTTTTTTGGGATGTTTTCACATTTTATCGACATAGTCTTATGTGTTCGGGTACGCTAAATCCGAATATGGCATTAACATTTTCAAAAATACATCACATAACCTCAAAATTGGGCATTACAGTCCATTTTGTGGAAAAATTTGGTGTGAAAGGTTATTTCTTATGTATTTTTGGACGCTGAATGCGAATCAAGTAACAAAAATAAACTAAAATGATGAAATTTTGGCTTTTTCTTAAAAAATTGATTTTTTTCACCAAATATGTCATTTTTTATTCATATTTTGGCAGAAAAATCTGGCTATATGTTGAATAAAATATAAATTTTTACGTAATTTTTCATGCTGACAGAGTCCGGCAAATTATTAATTTGCGTTATGCATTACAATTACGGATTAAATGACGCACAAAAGTAATTCGGGATTACTTTTGTGCGTTATTTAATTGTAATCCGTAATGCGTCATCCGGGATTACTTTTTTGAATTACTTTTTGACGTCACGCATAAGAAAAACAATGGACAGATATTTGCGTTTTGTCATCTATGTGTGTATTAGTGAGATACTGACAACAGCCGATGAAAATATCGTATTGATTTCAATTGATTCTTTGAAGAAAAAATTTCGAGAAAACAAAAATGAAAATTTATATACAATTAATATTGAATTTCAATCTAATTTTTATTATTTTTTCCTTCATGTGTAATTTTTTTCTTCATTTTAATTCATTTTTTTTATTTTCATTGTTCTACAATTCAGTAACGCCATCTGTTGGTTTTTGTTGAATTGAATGAAATTAAAATTGAATTGAATGAAAATAGAAAAAATGAATTAAAATGAAACACTTGAAGGAAAAATTATAAAAAATTAGATTACAATTGAAATTCAATATTATATGAAATTTTATATTTGTTTTCTCGAGTTTTTTTTTTCAAAGTATCAATTGAAATCAATACAATCAATCGGCTGCTCTCACTATATCACTAATATACACATAGACGTCAAAACGCAAATATCAATCCATTCTTTTTCTTATGTGTGACGTCAAAAAGTAATGCAGAAAAGTAATCCCGGATTACGCATTACGGATTACAATTAAATAAGGCACAAAAGTAATCCCGAATTACTTTTCGGGATTACATTAATTCAATTAAAATAGAGTGCTTTACTTAACGCATTTCGGAATTACTGCCGGACTCTGCACGCTGAACACGAATCAAGTCTTAAAAATGAGCATGAGGGTACAAAAAAACAATTTTCTACACATTTTTCCAAAAAATGGGCTGAAATGTCAGAAAAATCCCAATTTTGAGGTTATGTAATGCATTTTTGAAATTGTTAAATCCATATTCGAATTCACCGACCCGAAAACATAAGACTATGTTGATAAAATGTGAAAACATCCCAAAAAAATCAATTTAGAAATCAAAATTTAGGCATATGAAAGACCCCAAAATGTCCTGAAAATTGGAATATACACAGGGCCGTGAAAAAAAAATTCGAGCTAACTTTTATAAACCCAGCGGGGGTTTTGCTACTGGATAGGTATACTTTCAGAAAAAAGTAGTCCGATGCGGTTTGATTTTTGGTGTTGCACAGTGTAATTCTTCATGCATCTTCATCTTCAAACTTTTCTGGTCTTCCCGAACGTTCTTTGTCTTCGATATCAAAATTGCCATCTTTGAATAGAAAAAGTAATTATTCGTAATGAAGAAGTAACTTTTTTGTATTACCAATAGTAGTGAAATATTACTTGCAGTGAAATTCGACACGAGACGGATAACTGAGGGAGTACTGAATAAAAAACGTTCGTATTCATTGACTGATAATTCGGAATTGACAATTATATTTATTCAGAACACTAATTCTACACTCTTAAGTATTTCGGTACTTTTCAATACATGATTTAGCATTGTAATGGGAAGTATCTGTCACGCAGATACTAATACACTTACCATGCGTTTCAGCGGATAAATGTTTGAAAGATTGAAGAAAAATGAGTGACAATAACAATGAACATAACCAAACATTTTTTTGCAATGACTCGGCAATGTTTTTCAATCTGTCATTGAGTTTATCCGCCAAAACGCATGGTGAGTGTATTTGTATCTGCATGACAGATACTTCATATTACAATGCTTAATTATGTATTGAAAAGTACCTAAATACTTAAGAGTGTAATGAACAAAATAATAACGTTGAAATACATTTTATTTAACAATTATTTTTACAAAAAACAATGTTCATTTAAAGGTGAGCAATGAAAATCCAAATAAAAAAAAACTTTTTGCTTACGCGCTTATTCAATTAGAAATCGTGAAAAATAAGCAAATGTAATTTGTAATAAAAGAAGCAAATGTGAGTTGTAAAGGAAAGGATGGGTTTGAGTAGAATTTTCAAATCCCGGCTTAAAGTGAAGGTGAAATATATATGAGTATACAATCACATAAATAGCTGGTATACTAAGCACGTCAAATTGACCCGTCAAATACGGATTCATAGGCCTTTTTCCGGACGAAAGGCTTGCCGGCCCGGATGCCAGTATCGATAGACAACAGCGCTACCTGCGGTTGCCACGGAACAATACTGGTACAAATTTGTATCAACGCAAATAATCTGGATGTTGCTGTCAATATTTTTGATGGAAAAAAATAAAAATAAAAAATTGGATAATTTTTGGCAACATCCACATCATTTGCGTTAATACAAATTTGTGCCAGCATTAGTTTCACTGGCCACCGTTTCTATATCGCTGCTATGCAACTCTTTTTACGATGCCAACTCTTGCCAGTATCTTGCGAAAAAACTCCGGATTTGCCCAGATCTTAAGATTTTTTCAGGTGATTTTTGTGTTTGATAATTTTTGATTGACATAATATATGAAAATTATATTCAATGTTGTTCTTTTGTTTCAAATATTGGCATTGTGAGAAAAAAAGAGAAGATTTTTTATATTTACAAAACTATGCAACAGTTTCAGAATGATTTCGATTTCAAATGTATTTCAAACAAATGCATTTTAATCTACCTATTCTCTCCTTTAAAAGAAAACCCAGTTCATTTGAGAAAAGAACAAGAAAAAAGAACATCAATTAAGATGAGTGGTTCTTATAGGTGGGAAGATGAATATAGGAATTACAGCAACAGAAAATTGGAAAAACCCACCATTGATATTGTAATCCATGTAACGAAGATATTTGCATTCATTTCAAAGGTAGGGCAGATTCCGATGCGTGTATTCTATTTATATTCATGTGGATTTTTATTCACACAAATTGTTGATCTGTTTTTGCTTTCACATAAGAATTTCTGAAAATTTTGTCCAGATATTGTCCTGATTTTGAACTCAAAATGGGCTTCAGTTGCGGAATTACTTCCTCATTAGATCGAAATCTCTTTCCCTGGAGCATCTTTTCGAGATCTGCAAAAAGCCAGTAGTCACTGGGGGCCAGATCAGGCGAATATGGAGGGTGTGGGAGCAATTCAAATCGTAATTCGTTGAATTTGACCATTGTTTTCATTGACTTGTGGACGGGTGCATTGACTTGTGGACGGGTCTTGATGAAACAGTGGTTTTTTCTTTGCCATGTGAGGGCGTTTCTCTTTGATTTTTTCATTCAATCGATCCAACAGCGCTATGTAGTAGTCGCTATTGATGGTTTTACGCTTCTCAAGATAGTCGATGAACAAAATACCATGAGCATCCCAAAAAACCATGGGCTTATTTACTATTGAATGACTCTACCGAATGTCAAAAGTACTAGCAGGTACTTTGATCAATTTGAAATGTACTAAGTGAAGACTAAATGTAAAATGTGTATCCATTTACGCATATACTGTCGCTTCGTTGTTGTATGTTTGTGAAGCAAACTCACACAGAAAGAGGTGCTTTGCTTTGATGTGCGCGTCTTGTGATGCGATACACACACACCGATTTCAAATGTTGTAAT
The DNA here is from genome assembly GCA_029041755.1 of Resseliella maxima. Lineage (NCBI taxonomy): Eukaryota > Metazoa > Arthropoda > Insecta > Diptera > Cecidomyiidae > Resseliella > Resseliella maxima. Next base: position 19,015 of record JAQOWM010000943.1, on the reverse strand, counting down.
TCAGCTACATTCAGACAAACTGAAATGTAGTAACGAGACTGTGTGTGAGTGAGTGTGCTTCACGAACATACAACGACGAAGCGACAGTATACGCGTAAATGAATATATTTTAGATTTACAGTCTTCACTCAGTACATTTCAAATTGATCAAAGTACCTGCTAGTACTTTTGACATTAGGTAGAGTCATTCAATAATAAAATAACCCCATACAAAAAACTGAGACCATAACATTGCCAGCCGACTGCTGGGCTTTTGGGCGCTTCGGACGGCTTTCACCGGCCAATTTGACTCTGGTGTGAAATGATGTATCCAGGTCAAACAGATAGCATTGGTATGGAAAATGTCAAAAAATGTTCCGTAAAAAATCTATAAGCGCCACCTAAAATTTTACCGAGGTATTAAATTCTTTGCAGAAAATTTTTATTTCATGCCATATATTTCATTTATCATAAAATGTTTCAATTTTGATGGGAAACAAATTGTTTCGATAATAATTGAAATTTAATTACTTCAATGAAATTAAAAAAAATTTATTCATATATTAATTCACATAAATAAACAAATGTTTATGCCAATGACAAGAACGAACATAGCCAAAAAAAAAGCTGTCACACGCTCTCATAATCTGAACGTAATCACTTATTTCAATGTGTCTTTACGAATTATGGAGAGCATGTGGTACCTAATACCAACAGATGGCGTTATTGTTAGTGCTTTTGATTTTCATTCTAAAGAACACTATCCGCTTGATATCAGCTCTCAAACATTACAAATATTGCGAATAATGTTCTTGATCTGGCGCATGTTGATAATTACAGTAAGGTATGTGTTTGTAATTGTTCAATTGCAGTCATTGACATAAATAAAACCGATGTTTATCATCCACCGTTGGAGATTTCATTTGAGAATTTTGTACCGAGTGTGACTTGCGAAATGATAGAATTATACTGTTTCAACCGTAGTAATTATGGAAAATTAAATCGATGTTTAGACGCAATAAATTTTGCACATGAAATAAATCAGAGGATAATTTTGAATTCTTCTATGGTCACATATCAGCGCAAAAAATCCAATTTATTCCGCTTGAAAAGGTCCAAACACTGCTCGGAATCATCGATACGTTGTTGCTTTTGCTCTGGTGTCAACAAACGCGGCACCCATTTTGAGCAGAGCTTTTTCATACCCAAATGTTCGTGTAAAATCGTAAACACACTGCCTTCTGATATCTTCACGGCCTCTGCTATCTCCTTTAACCTCAATTTACGATCAGCTATAACGATTTTTCGAATTTTCACGATTTTTTCTTGAGTAACTACCGTATTTGGCCTGCCTGAGCACTCCGCGTCTTCGGTGTCACTACTCGGTTGATTTGCCGGGAGAAGAGGTGTCGTAATGCTTATCAAGCCACTCTTTTGTTTCAACCGTATTTTTTCCGGTTAAAAAGCAGTGTTTTATACACACGATATTGTTTTTTTTCTATAGTAAACATAAACACAAAAGTTGTCTGACACTGACGTCTGTAAAGTGAAAACGCGTCGTTAGAATGACATGAAATTTTGACACATATCTTATAAAGGTTGATACTATCGAGTGACGAAATTGATTTTTTAAAAGTGTCGCCCCGTATATGTCAGGTTGGAAACTTTTTGAGCGAAGTGTTAATAAGGTGTCGCAAAGCTTGGATTGCATTTTTTAATAAGCACGAGTTGAGAGACGTAGTTAGACTAATGGGTCAATCTTCAGACCAATTCCATCATGTGAACAGCTTAGAGGAAAAACGTTATGTAGAAAAGTTGCGCGGAAAAATGTTGTTATGCAGTATATTTAGTATACAAAAAACAACAACAAATACATTGAATAACAACATTTTTCCGCGCAACTTTTCTACAGAACGTTTTTCCTCTAAGCTGTTCATGTATGGTGGCGAGAGCTGGGTCGATTCGAACATTTTAATTCATGATTTGAAATTGGCTGATATGAAGGTAATGCGTATGATTTCAAGTGTGTTGCGTAGGGATCAATGGGAAAACAGAATTAGGTATGAGAGATCACGTGAAGATTTGAATGTGTTAAATAAAACTGAACGTGTTTAAGTTAGTATTGGAACTGATTTATTTTATTCAATTCACTTTCTTTTATACAATATTATTTCAATGATTACTTTGATCAATACTTTAATACTTTGATTATTAACAATCTCAACGATTACTTTGATCATTACTTTCATGATTAACATTCCCTCCTTTAATTGTAATTTCAATCTAGGGGGAAACCGCACGGTCAAATCTAACACATATGAACCCATTTTTTACGCATTCTACTATTTATTACAAATTATCACAAATTATTACACATTTTATAACATATTTCACATATATTGACCAAAATTTCAAATGGCGGCTGCAATTTCGCTAGAAACGTCATTCACATTATTTAAAATATCACCAAAAAATTAATAAATGTTCATGAATTTTTTACGTTTTTACAAAATCAAATAAGTTTGAGCATATTTTTTACGATATTTAAAATGAAAAAAAAATTTTCAAAATAAATACAACGATCCAGGTACTAGAACTAATCTATAATACCGACATTTTCAGACAAACCAAGTGTCGAATGTCTAGTCGAATGTCAAATGTGATGTTGATGAAGAAATGTCATCTGTCATGTTCAATGATTTTCAAATTCTATAGATGTTTTTGAACTGTGAATTCAATATTTGAAAGAAAAAAAAAATATTAAAATGCAATCGATAGTTGTTTCAAATTTTGAGCCACCGATTTTAAACCCAGCGTAGTTGACAATAACGTCAAAGTATTCGATCAAAAAAGTATCACGTAAGATGGCGTTCAAAAACATATGACCACATTTAAACAAATATTACACATATTTCAATAAACATAACTTTTATTCACTTCTTTTTCACATTTTATGAATAATGTCTGGGCGGTTTCCCCCTAGATTTCAATTTTGTTTGTGGATTTTAAATTTCGATTCAATGATATCATAATCATCAGTTGCCCATACATCTTCCTTCTTTATTGGTTTCCATTTGAAGTGAAAATTATTAGTGAATGAATTTATGCCGTATTGTTGTTCATATTCTTTCCAATAAATATATATTTCACTTTTTCTATTTCGCCATTCAGTTGATTTCCTTTTTTGAGCTTTCATCTCCATCTTATGATATTTTATTTTTTTTTATTATTATTATTATTTTCAACTTTCTGCTTCTAATGTTTCTTTCCGAATGAATTTTAATTTAAATTTTATTTTACTTGTTTACTTTGATTTTGTTTTAAATTAATTTGATTTTATCATTATTTGGTTTTATTTTATTTATGTAAACCTAAGTTGACTTTGATTTCTTCCAATTTAATTCGATTTAAGGGTTTTGTCAATAAATCAGCAATCATTTTCTCAGTTGAACAGTAGTCACATTTGATTATTTGATTATTCACATAATCGCGTATAAAGTGATATTTCACATTTATGTGTTTTGTTCGATTTTATTTATTTATTTATTACGAAACCTAAATTTATGTCAATATGTGTTCACTAGCAAGCTAGTAAACATGCTGGTCAAAGACCCATTGCGACATAAATTCCTCCCATGGTACGACTTTAGCAAAGAGAATACAATCAGGGGTGGGATGGTATTAAAGTGAAGCTTCAATACCAAGATTGGATCCGGAAAACCATGGTAAAACCGGCCTGCCTCTGGAGAGACAGGGGAAATACAATAATAAATTCACTTAAAATTAAATTACGTTAACAATGATGAATAAAGCAATAGAAATAACAAAAAAAGTAAAAATAAAGTGTAAAGAAGAGAAAGGATAGAAGAGAGAGAAATAGCTTAAAACTAATTGGAAAAGAAATTGCACGACATACCACCGAGTGAATGAAGATTTGATTTTGTTGTACCTTTGATCATTTTGAGAACGCTCTGATTATCTTCATATATTACAATTGGTAAGTGTAAATCCTGATGAATTTCTTCCAATAAATCTTTGATCCAAATTGCTTCTTTTGTTGCTTCAGCTAAACTGATTAATTCTGCTTCAGTTGATGATAATGCAGTACACTTTTGTTTAATACTTGTCCAACTTATTACTCCACCATTTAATTTAAAAACATAACCCCTTTGTGATTTTCCATCCTTTTTACATTCACCCCAACTTGCATCTGCAAATCCTTCCAATTTGTTTGTTTTAGATATATCTTTCTCATTTTTTACTCCCAAAAATAATTTTTCATCAATTGTTCCTTTTAAATATCTAACAATTTGTATTAATTGTTTCCAATCATATTCACTTAGACTTGATATTTTTTGTGCGAGTAATGCTATACTTGATGAAATATCTGGTCTGCTGTTTAATCCAATATATAATAATGATCCAATTAATGATTGATATTTATTATTTGATTGAAGACTTTCTTGATCCATTTGACTCCGTTCATATGATGAATCTATTGGTATTTTTGCTATTTTAGCATCTTCAAATCCATAATTTGTAATAATTTTGTTTATAAATTTCTTTTGATTAATTGAGTAGATTCCATTCTCATTTTCAATTTGAAGTCCAAGAAAAAATTTTATTTAAACTCCTAAACTTTTTGTTTTGAATGTAGATGAAATGTCTTTTTCTGTTTGGTTGAAAATTTCTTCATTTGTTGCTGTAATTAATATATCATCTACATATATTAATAGTAGACACCAATTGTTGTTTGAATATTTCTTGTAATATAAACATTCGTCAGTTGTGCATCGTATAAATCCAAAGTTTATTAAAGATTCATTTATTGCATCATTCCAACATCTTGGAGCTTGTTTCAATCCATATAAGCTTTTTTGTAATAGGCAAACTTTTGATTCTTCTCCCTTTTTGATAAAACCTTCAGGTTGTTTCATATAGATTGTTTCTTGTACAATTCCGTTTAAAAATGCAATTTCGATATCATATTGTTTCACTTTATATTTGAATTTGGATGCAATTGAAAGCATTATTCTAAAAGTTGTTTGTTTTACTACTGGAGCAAATACTTCGTCGTAATCTATTCCGAATTTTTGAGCATATCCTTTTACTACGAGTCTTGCCTTATATTTATCTATTTCTCCATTTTGATTTGTTTTTACTTTAAAAATCCATTTGCAATCAATAGCTTTTCTTCCTTCTGGTAAATTACATAAATTCCATGTTTTATTCCCAATTAATGAATTGTATTCACTTTTCATTGCTTCAATCCATTTATCTTTTTCTTCACTTTTAAACGCTTCTTCAATATTTGTTGGTTCAATTATTGCATGTAATTGTTGATTTTCATACCAATTTAAATATCTTGGTAATACATTACAATATCCATATCTGTTTGGTGGTATTCCTTTATTAATTCTGTCTGATTTTCTTATTGGTTTCTCATCAATTTTTTCTTTGCTTGAACTTGATGTGGTATCAGAATTTTCTGAATCTGTTGATGTGTTATCGTTCTCACTGTTAGTATCTGAGTCTTTTTCATTATCATTTGAACTTGGTATGAACTTGAAATCATTTTGATTATTTTCGTCAAATTCATTGTTGAATAGAAATTTTACATCTCGACTGTAGATTATTTTCTTAGATTCTTTATCATAACATTTATAAATTGTTGAATTATTTTCGTCATAACCAATTAATATCATTTCTTTAGATGTGTTGTCAAGTTTGCCTCTGTGTTCATTTGGAATTTTTACAAAGCATTTACATCCAAATTGTTCTATCGTATTTAATTGTGGTCTCTTTTTATAGAATAATTCATATGTTTTCTTTGTAATACTTGTTTCTAAACGATTTTGAAGATAGTTTGCTGTATTTTTTTTTATTTTTTTTTTATTTTTCAATGTCTGACGTCAGACTGATAATTTCATCATATTACAATTTACATAGTGGTGACAATTTAACATCATATATAATCACATTTCTTTTCAAAATTTACAAGTTGAATACTGAATTGTCTACTTTAATTACATTATTTCTAAATATTTGTCTCGATGCCGAGTTAAAAAATTGTTGTCTTATCTTATTAAAATTCCTGCATGCAACATAAAAAGGCTGATTATAAGCAAACTCCGTTCTAAATACTCCTATTCTGATCAGTTCACTATTTCTTAAATTTCTTTGGTTTACATTATATTGAAGTCGTGTATAAATAATTCTTTCTCTTCTATTCTATCACAATGCATTTGGTGGTATGGTTGCCACACAACACAGTTATATTCTAATCTTGTTCTAACTAGTGAAAAATATAACATTTCAGCCGAATCAATTGTAAACTTATTTTTAAGTGTTCTTTTAATAAAACCCATTGCCGCTTGTGCACTCGCAGTTATTGCATCGTAGTGATTTGTAAATGTCAATTTTGGATCAAAGATGACACCCAAGTCTCTGTGCAGATGAACTATCTCAAAAATATGCTGCCCATTGTTGAACGTGTATTTACAGTTCAATGTAGTTCCACCTCTCATAAATGTCATGACGAAACATTTCTTCAGATTTAAATAAAGTTTGTTAAGCATACACCATTTGTGCAGCTGGTTAATTGCACTTTGAAAAGTGTGGGCATCATAGGACGATGTAATTCGCAATATTATTTACTGCTTCTCCCCAGAAATATCTTGGTAGATTTGATTCATTCAGCATACAACGTACCATTTCTATTAGAGATCTGTTCTTTCTTTCGGCAATACCATTTAATTGTGGTGTATAAGGCGATGTATATTGAGATTCTATTCCTTCGCTGTCTAAGTAATTTCTCAATTTATTATTTTTGAATTCACCACCTCGATCAGAATTAAATTTTTTTGGTTTGCGATTGAATTGAGTTTTCATTAATTCAATAAAATGAACAATTTTTTCGAAAGTTTCTGACTTTTCTTTCAATAAGTATATTTTGGTAAATCTTGAATAATCATCGATGAATGTCAGAATATATCTCTTATTTTGATTTGTATTTGTTCTCATCGGTCCACATAAATCTGTATGTATTATTTCAAGAATTTCTGTTGTTCTACAAAATACTATGAAAACAAAACATAACCTCAAATTTCACAGTATTTTGTATGAAAAAATAAGAATTCAGATATCAATAATTATGAATGTTTCGATACAGATATTTAAAATTTAAGTTTATTGGACATAAAAAATAATATATTTTACATTTCATACATAAAGCAAAAAGAAAAATTAATGTTTTTTTTTAACAATTTTAATCGATCAGATTTTGATCGGTATTGAACATTTCATGCAGATATTTGGAATGTTAGAAATTTACGTACTATTTTATGTTATTCGAACTAAATCAAACGTAAAGCTTAATTAAAAAATACTATTGTCTTTATTAAGTTTTCAATTAATCAGATTTCACCTTAATAAGTGAAAAACTTGAAATATTTTATTTTCTACGGTTAAAGTAATTTTTAAAATAACTTTCAAACCAATTATCATCCATAAAGTAGAAATAACACATCCTTAGTTCAGTGGCTCTTAGTCTATAAGTGTTGTAACTAAATTATTCCATGATTGTGGCAGGCTGCTTAAGATAATTCCAATTCTCATGGTGTCAGTAATAAATTCTCCCATGGATTCAATTTTTTGAAATAAATCTAGTATTTTATCAAGATGATTTTATAAATCTCCTCCTTCTGCCATTTGAGTTGCAAACATTTTTCTCAATAATGTGACAATATTTGTAACAGAATCATGTTCATGGATATCTTTTAGATTATTCCAAGCTTCAAGAGCACTTGTAGCATTACGAATATGTAACAATTGATTGTCTTCGACATTAGGTCCTATAAGTGCTTGTGCTGTTTGATCTTGTTGAGTCCAAGTCGAAGTATTGGGTGTATGCAAAGAAAATGTCGATTTTTTCAGTGAAAAGAAAATTGTATTTCATAACTAAATGAATGAGCACTTCAACCAATGTATTTTCCATCGTTAGCTATTTATTTATTTATTTATTCACCTTTTCAGGCTCAATCAACAATTTACAATTCAATTTTGCTCATTTACAATTTTATAAAAATCAGATTCGGTCAAGGCACGCGACATTTGAATACCAATCTACCAGTCCTAATGACTTCGGAGTAGAAACTATGGTTATTCAAATTGACCAAAACTGATAGGGAAAATGAACACATAAAACATCAAATTTCATTATCCTGTCAATACAAGCCTAGTGCACATTCTTCTTTTTTTTTAGCCTATTTTTAAATTGCTTCTTGTTTCCAGTTTCATTCAATAAATTACCAATCCTATTAAATAAGATCGACATTCTGACCATCGGTTGCATCATTGCAAATTTCGTTGAGAAAAATTCAATTTTAATTAGTTCAGTTTTTCTTAATTGCCTACGTTCTACATTAAATACAATTTGTTCAGAGAGAGTTATAGCATCCATGTTCTTCGTCAGGATATCGTACATTAACATTGCAGCAGCCTCTGTTCTTCTTCTTATCAGAAATTTCATGTTCAACACCTCAAGTCGCAAATCATAAGCTGGATATTTCATAGTACTTTGATCACGTGACAACTCAAGTGCCCATATAGTGAAATGTTTTTGGATCCTTTCAATCATATTAATATGAATCGCTGTATGTGGTGACCATATCTGACAGGCATACTCTAGCTTAGAACGAACAAGAGAACAAAATAAAGTTTTTTTGGATTGCAATGAGAAATTTTTGGAAAATCTTTTAATGCAACCGAGAATCTGGTTTGCATCAATTGAGATTTGATTCATGTGTTTATCAAAATCCAATTTATAATCAAAAATTATACCCAAATCTTTATGTTGCATTACCCTCCCAATGTGCACATTCTGAAACATATAATCGAACATACTTATTGATTTTTTTTTTGAAATTGATATTGTCTTCACTTTTTTCAAGTTCATATTAAGATCATTTTCATCACACCAGATTTCCAGTCGACATAACACTCGCTGCAATATTAAATGGTCGTTAAAATTCCTTATTTCCATGTAAATCTTAAGATCATCTGCAAACATAAGCAGTTTCACTCTGCCTTCCACAATTCTCTCTACATCATTGATAAAAATATTGAACAAGTAAGCAGACAAACAGCAACCCGCCGGTACTCCAGATTTTGGAGTGTATGGAGTTGACCAATATTCACCAACTTTCACAATATTTTTTCTACCAGACAAAAACGAGTGCATTAGTCGAATCGAAAAGTAATCATAACCAAAATTAAAAGCCTTCCTCAATAACACAGCATGATTAACTTTATCGAAGGCCTTTTCAAAATCTGTATAAATCACATCTGTTTGATTTTTATTAATAATCGAGCTAGTGAAATCCGTCGTTGCAATTAACAAGTTTGATATAGTTGAGCGATTTCTCGTGAAACCATGTTGATGCATAGAAATAGAATTATTTAATTTGGTAATCCATTTGTTTATTAACAATAGTTCAATCGATTTTGCTAATGGAGAGACTTCCGAAACACTTCTGTAGTTTGTAACGTTAGACCTGTCACCTGCTTTAAAGATTGGAGTTACATGTGATATTTTTAATTTTGTAGGAAAATCTCCAGTCTTTAACATGTTCGTAATTAAATTACACAACGGTTTACTCAATGCTCTTGCACATTTCTTGTACAGCAGTGGGGGAAAGTTATCCGGACCCCTTCCCTTTTTTACATTAATATTTATTAGAGTCCCAAAGATATCATCACGGCTTATCTCAATATGCTCATTACTATATTCACCGAAATCAAGTAAGGAATCAACCACAAATGATCCATTTGGAGGATCTGTAAAGATCTATTTGAAAAACTCGGCAAACAGATTAGCCATCGAAGGACCATCACTCGCAATTGAATTATTAAATTTCATCACGCTCGGTAGTCTGTTGCTGGAATTTTTAATTCTCACAAAGTCCCAGAACGATTTTGGATCGCTACAAATATTTTTTTCCACATTCATCAAATACTCATTATATTTAATCTTATACAAAACGTCATATTCTTTGCACAGTAAATTATATGTGAATAATGCATCAGTGTTCACTGACCGCTTCAAAAGTTTCTTCGCTTTCCTTCTCTTGTTTTTCAACTTTATTAAACATTTATCCGGAGGGTGCGCACTATCAATCGGTTGACTAATAGGACACATTTCGATATTTAAAAACATTGAATTTGGATCGCTTGAGAAAAATAAATCAAGAACATTTCCCGATGCATTTTGCTGATCATTCATTTGATATAAATTCTCCGCGTTCAGATTTAGCAACACATTTCTCGACTTCACGCCATCTTTCAGGAAGTTTGTGGATTCCGCGTCGAAAGAATTCCTTATCTTTTGAAGCTATCCAGTCAGCGACCCATTTTTGTATTTCTTCAAAGTTTTTAAAGCGTACATCGGCCAGGTCAATTTGCATCGATCGAAACAAATAGTAGTCCGAAGGGGCAAGGTCTGGAGAGTACGCGGGTTGATCAAGTTGATCCCAACCGAAGTGTTTTCTTTTTTTTAACGATCTTTGCACGATGTGGCTTGGCATTATCATCGTGAAAAAAAACTTTGTCTTGTTTAGTCGCTATTCGTGGATGTTTCACCTTCAATGCTTGCTCCATTTTGATCAATTGTTGTTCGTAGCACTTACCATCAACCGTTTGGCCAGGTTTCAGCAGCTCATAATACACGACACCTTCCTGATCCCACCAAATGCACCTTCTGGCAATGAATTTCTCGTTTTGACTGCGAAGGTACTGGTTGGCTTGGATCAACATACGCTGCTTTACGCTTGGGATTGTCGTAATAGATCCATTTTTCATCGCCAGTAACAATTTGACTCAAAAAACTACGTTTTTTATGCTCAGCAAGGTGTTTTTTGCATGTTTCGATTCTTGCTCTGAGTTGATTTTCGTTCAATTGATGTGGCACCCATTTTCCCAGCTTTCGAATTTTTCCCATTGCATGCAAATGTCTAGAAATAGTTGCTTGATCAACCTTCAACTCCATTGCAAGTTCTTTTTGCGTTTGACAAGGATTTTCATCCAATAATGCTTGCAAATCCGCATCTTCAATTTTTTTTGGAAGACGTGGCCGTTCTTTGTCTTCCAAGTCAAAATCACCACTTTTGAATCTCGCAAACCATCGTTCACAAGTTTTTTGAGTTGAAGCATGTTCACCGTAAGCTTCTACTAACAAACGATAACTTTCAGCAGCGGTTTTCTTCAAATGAAAGAAGGTTATTAAAGTTGCCCGCAAAACCACTTTTTCAGGCACGAATTTCGACATTTTTGAAGCAAAAAAAATCTTTGTTATTTACACTTCAGCAAAATGACATATACTGAAATTTATAGCGTAATAACAGACAAAAAAAAAGAAAATGGCCGCGGTATGCTCCGATGCACACAACGCTAGTTACGCCATCTGTTATCTAAATCGACATTTCTTTTGCATACACCCAATAATAGTTTCTGGTGTTTCGTCGTTGATTGTGTTCCAAACGTTTTCTTTAATCATAAGGAGTTTTAATTTATAACTCCAAACTGAATAGTTTTCAGAATTCAATTTAGTAATGTTAACTTTAGTTTCCATTTTAGTGATCTTTATGGAGCTTTTGCTACCAAATGTTAAATAAAACTGAACGTGTTTAAGTTAGTATTGGAACTGATTTATTTTATTTAATTCACTTTCTTTTATACAATATTATTTCAATGATTACTTTGATCAATACTTTAATACTATTGTTATTAAAATCTCAACGATTACTTTGATCATTACTTTGATTATTAACATAATGTGGATTGGATTGATGAAGTAGAGATATGCAGATAATACTTTCGATTATTTTGTTTTCTATTTAAAAATAAACGGAAATAATGAAACTAATCATACTCAGTATTATAATACTCGAAGATAATACTCATTTAAATTTTTCATTATTTATTTCAGTTTTTCCATTTAAAACCATTTCAGCCTAAAACAATAGAAAATATGTATTTCTATTTGTATTCACTAAAAAGTATGATTAATTTTATTATTTCCGTTTTTTTTTAAATAGAAAACAAAGTAATCGAAAGAATTATGATCACAACTGTATTATGAAGTAGCAAGAAAGTCAAGATTGATATGATTTGGACATGTAGAGCGTATGAATGACTGTATATTGCCAAAAATATTTCTAAATGTTGAAGTGAATGAACTCTCGAGGTAGAGGCAGGCCGCAAAGACGATATTTGGATTCCGTCAAGAATGATTATAGTGAAAGAAGGTATGACTGGAATAGGAAAACTCAAGACTTGGCTCTTGATGGAGTTTTTTGGAGGAGAATTGTTAGAGGATTGGGTTGTATGGAATTTAAAATAAGTGCACTGAAAATATACTTAAATCAATATAACATAAAGTTTATATGTCACAAAAAGTTATGTGATTTTCTTCCACATATACAATATGTAAATTTTACATAATAAATTTGTAAATATTACAAATCCCATGAAATCAAATCACATGAAAGATGTAATTTTTTTGTAACTGTTTTGACTATCCTAAATTATGTGCCCGTCCAAAAATACAACAGCGGTAATTGAAATATTTTATATACGTAAGAAAAAATGTAATTTTGAAAAAAAAAAAATTTCCGTTTTTTCACAACAAAAATTGAAAACAATTGAAGATTTCCGATGAAAGTGAGTATGCTATGCCTCTAAAAATTCACGCGCCACTGAAATAATGGATATTTCGGAAATTTTATGGAAAAAATTTAATTTTCAAATTGAAGATTCAAAGTGATTTTGATTTTAATCTGGAGAAAAAACCATACATGTTTAAATTTCATGCAATATTTTTGCATTTCTATTCAAAATATTTATATTCTCATATGAATAAAATATTAATTAATTTTAACGAATATTTTTTCAAAATATATGATTAAAAATGAAAAGTAAAAATATGGCGGAAATAGCAAAATCAATGATATTATCAGTCCTTCTACGATACAAATTTTTTTCGTAAATTTCACAAATAATAATTTCGTTTTTCGTAAATATCATATATAATGAACACGATGAACCGTACGAAAGTGTTTTTGTCAATACTATATAAAATTTGTAAAAAATTAAATTTCGGTCCAAAAACAATATGTAAATACTACATACACTGCGCGAACTAATTTTACCGACACTCACATTTTTGAAAATATCTTCACAAAATGAAAAGATTTCGATTTTTTTTTTTCATTGCATTTTTATTACAAGCTATTTACTGAAATATCACAAAAACATTATCAAAAAAAAATTTGTATTTATGGTATTTTTTTTGATTTTTCGATTTTTCGCTCCCAAAAAGTGCGAACTAATTTTACCGACACTTGACATTTCGAAAAAAACAAGCAGTGTTGCTTAAATTTTTGCGATCTTTTTTGATGTAATTTACCGTTATGCATCTTTTTACGTCTATTGGTGCAATTTCGCAATAGTTATTACGCAGTTGTCTTCCAAAATTCAATCGACAATGGGACACGGTAAACGATTAACTGACGCCGAAAAGGCCAAAATTTCTACATTAAAAGACTATACAAAAATGTCAAATCGTCAGATAGCATTGGAAATAGGTCGAGGCAGAGACGTTGTTGGAAATTTTCTCAAAAATCGCGAAAACTATGGCCAAAACAAGCACACCGGTCGGCCATCAACCGTTTCAACGGCGCAAAAGCGGCTTTTAATTCGATGTGCGGCAAATAGTTTCGAGTCTGCCCGGCAATTAAGGACTGAAAACAATTTGTCTGTTGGTGTTCGACGTGTTCAAAAGATTTTAAGTGGTTCACAACGTCTAAAATACAAGAAAATGAAGCGTAAGCCAATGTTGTCTCCAGCCAATAATGAAGAACGGAAGAAATTCGCTCTGGATCACATTCATTGGACAAACAAATGGCGCAAAATCATTTTTTCGGATGAAAAGAAGTTCAATTTAGATGGTCCAGATGGATTTGCCTATTATTGGCACGATTTGCGCACCGAAGAAATGATTTTCAGTAAGCGCCAATCTGGCGGTGGTTCTGTGATGGTGTGGGGTGCCATTGGCTACTTGAAAAAGATGCCGCTGTCATTCATTTCAACACGAATGAACGCAATACAGTACCAAGAGATGGTCGGCCCTCATTTTCCAGCATATGGCTATGAATGCGCTGGTTTAGGCTGGCAATTTCAACAAGACAACGCTCCAATTCATGTGGCCAGGTCAACTTTGGCCAATTTTGAACAGCGTGGAATCAAACTTTTCGACAATTGGCCGGCCAAATCACCAGATATGAACATCATCGAGAATGTCTGGTCAATTTTAGCAAGAGAAGTCTACAAAGAAGGCCGGCAATACAACAACAAAGATGAATTGACGGCGGCCATCGAGGCGGCATGGCGAAACATACCACAGGCCAAAATCGAATCACTGTATGACAGTCTACCTCGTCGAATCATCGCATTACATGATGCCAAGGGTAAATGGACCAAATATTAACCGGATTTTTAGAGAAAAATACATTTGTTTCGTTCGAAATGTCAAGTGTCGGTAAAATTAGTTCGCACTTTTTGGGAGCGAAAAATCAAAAAAAATACCATAAATACAAATTTTTTTTTGATAATGTTTTTGTGATATTTCAGTAAATAGCTTGTAATAAAATTGCAATAAAAAAAAAATCGAAATCTTTTCATTTTGTGAAGATATTTTCAAAAATGTGAGTGTCGGTAAAATTAGTTCGCGCAGTGTATATATGTAATATTTACATAAAAAGGTCTTACATATAAAATATCAAATTTACATAAGAATTTTTTCAGTGTGTATATAGTGCACTATGACATATCTATTCAGCATTACTATAGCTTATAAACAATACTGAAACATTAAAATTTGTATCAGTAATGAATGGATTATCGAATAAATTTTTCCTGCCAACAACACCAAGGGTGTCATAGAGATTTCAGTGAGAAAATTTTTTGAAAAAAATTCAATTGAAATGTGAAAATATGTTAGTAAGTATCAAATAGAGAGTCAAAGGCTGGACATGTTATCACCGTCTTAATGTCAAATATAAAAAGATCATAAAGTTTTATAATCATTGACTTGATCACATTTGGGTTCAATATTTAACAACCATAATTGTTCAAACATTTTAGCTTTGTTATATTTATTGAGGCTAATCTGACATATGTCAATGTCATTTTCCATGTATGGTATCATATGGTATGAAAAGATTTCATTATTTTTGGTCTGCATTTAGTGGAAATAGAGGTCGAACTATGTTCTTCGCTTGCATTCGCCAGATTCATCCCAAGGTGTTAGAAAATATCCCTGAAACCATAAATACCCGGATAACTTCAGTTTTATTTATTTAGCAATTCATTCGAACTAATTATTTTTTTTTTGTTTTGTTTTAGGTATCATCAAAAATTATCAAATATGCGTTTGTATGCATAATAATAGCAGCTTGCACAGATTTGAGCTCCAGCGAATGTAAGTGTTTGCCCAATGAAACAATTTATTTTTATTCCAGGGAATAAAATATCTTGTTAGAGTTATATATGGTAAAATTATTTATCCCTTGAACATGGCTTTAACGAAATTCAATACATTATTTTTATATCTGGATGTAGATTAATATCTTATTCAGTACGAATCTATTTAAACAAGTGGATTATTATTAGCTCCACCAAAGCAAAATTCATTTCATTCAATCATTTTCTAATTAACCTGTAATTTGTGCTAAGGTATTCTGATCTGATGTAATTAGGTGTGGATTTTATGTGTCATCATCACGACAGCGAATTGACAGCAAACATGATTGTTTACGCCGTTTACTCGGGGTGACTTTCAACTTTGCTGAAGACACCGAAGTGAAATTCTCAACCGTTTAGAAGTTAGAATTTCATGAAAACCCAAGTTTTTGCTCTTTACAGGCGCCTGGTCTCCAAATCCCCCAGATTCAGCCTCCCAAATTTTTCCCAAATTATTTTTTCCCCATTTCCAACACGACTGTATGGTTGAAATTTAAACATTCTTCCGTCACTTCGAGTGGTTTACTAGTAAGTAAAGACCAAAAGTTCAAGTGATTTTAAGTGAAGTTGTAACAAAAAAAATGCACAATGAATTGATTTCTTCTTGTGTGTTTTTGTCATTGTCACGGATATTTAAACCTCAACTTTTTTCTCTGTTGAATTCCAGGCACTATGAGCAAAATTGATTTTACACTAATTTACACTAACAACAAGTGTCATCACAGAAAAATTCGCCATCTAACGAATGATTACAGAACTATAATGCTGCTACGTAAAAAGTAATGTTTGTGTGTTTGTCTCTCTTAGACGTATTTGTCTCTTTCACACTCATAGGTTGTATAGAAAGTTCTACATCAAGTCACTAGATGGACGTTTTCTTACGAAATAACATTATTCATAGGTCTTGTTGGATTCAATATCAATTTATGATTTAGCTTGTTCAATTTCATTATTTTTAAATGCCAATAATATCTGCAAATATACAAGATTTGAAGAGAGCAATATTTTTTCGTGATGAAATTTCGTTGAATCCCTATTTTTAATGCCAATTTGTCATTACTTTGTGTTTAAATTTAGAAAAACCCGATCATTGATATGCATTGTGTTGGTCACACACTATATTATTCACTATCATTATTTTTGCTGGTATTTTTATCTGAATAAAAAGTCTGATTATACTATATAACAATGACAAATTTCAGTGGCTTACGCCATCTGAATAAAGTTCCAAACAAATCTCCACAAAATGCAATACATTTTATATCAACAACGGCGAACGGTATGTAAGAGTCTGTGTGTACAGTACACAGAGCTGTTGTTCATATAAAATGTATGGCAAGCAGAGACATTGCTGACGTCACATTCTCTCTCGCATATTCGTTGTTCACACAGTATTAAACAGCAGCGACGGCATCAACGTCTCTGCTTGCCATCGTTCAAATTCCATCCGTTGAGATGGTGTTGTATAGGGAGAGTTCACACCTAAATATACAGAAGTGTATAGAATGTAATCAGACTTTGTCTGAATATCAATTATATTTGTTCTTTTTTCTTTTATATTGAAGATTTATATTTATTATCCTTGTAATGAACTAAAATGTGTGAGCAACAAGCGATATTTTGGAACTAATTTGAACAGAACTAATTTTACCATACGAACATGAATTTTGTTCTGAAGCAATAAAAAAAATAAACAAGTCATACACGATGTGTTTTCGCATTTTGTAAGTGTTCTCTAGTTTTTTTAGTTTATGGTAAACAACAGTCTAATAAGTGAGCACTACATGAAATGTAGTAATATCAACTTGTTTTCAATATATTCAGGTATTACAATTGATTACTGCATTTCTTGGCAATACTTTATTCAAAGTAAAACCTCTTAAATATTTTTTTTAAATGTAGTGACAATAGATTTAATTGTGAAGATGGATTCCACACGTTTTGGTTACCCATCATGATTTCCCGTGATTAAACACGTTCATCATGATCGACCATCATGGTTATAAATCGTCGATTATCATAGTTTACTACGTTTTAACACGGTCATTATGATCGAATATCATGGTTTACCATGTTTTAACACGGTCATCATGGTCTAACACATGTCAGCCATAATGGCTCTATGGAAAACCAACTGGTGAAATTTTATCAAAATCAAACATCGTGGTCAAAAGTTATAATGGCTCAAATTTTAAAGATATATGTACCAAGAAGTCCCGGATGGAGTGGTCTAAATTGGTGCAAAATGGATGGGAGCCTTTATGGCCCTCTAACCAACTATCTGGTAAAATTTGAGCGAAGTCACGTATCATGTTCCAAAGCAGGGCGTAATTTAAGCAGTAGTCAAGCTGAAAGTCGGTAGTCAAGAATTTTTTTTCAACAATCTATTTCTTTTTTCAATAAAAATATAATTTTTAATTCAAAATTTCAAAAATCATTTCTTGCTGTTACAAAAAATAATTGTGTGTAGGAATTACAAAGATCTGATACAAAAGATATATAGCAATGTTTACCTTTAAGTTTGATTAAATTATTCATCACAATTCAGACCAGGGGATTCATGATAAACATTTCGGATGAATAATTTTGGAATTTTGTCTTTTTGCTTTACCAATTTTGCTGCCAATCCAAGCCAAGTCTTGATGATATTAGTCCACTTTTTATGTCATTGTATGAGATTTAATCTCTCCGATTATCTCCGACAATGATTGCAATGTCAAGTTGTTAGTTGCTTCGGTTAATTTGATGATTTCTGGCAAATCGATTGTATTGGTGAATACTGATTTTTTTCGTATTTATCCTACATTTTTTGTCCATTTTCATATAACCATTTATTTCAATGGCATACATTGCAGCTGGTTTTCTAGTGCAACTCTCTATAACATTTACGCGTCTTTCTGCGTAAATATAGTAGAGAGAACTTGGCTCGATGGCTACAAAATAAATTGTGTTGCCCAATTGAAATTTTATGGGACTCATGAAAATGCTCATTTCACAAGAGCTCTCCGGATCAAAATGTACATTTTGGCTTGGATAAAAAATTAATTCTCCTTTGCAGTTCGCTTTTGATTCAACATATTCTTAATCTTCAATAAATATGTGCTCACTCATGGTGTGGCGAAGTAAAAAATATTTCGGTTGAGTCGAAGTTCAAGTGATGTGGAAAGATTAATTAGTGCCAATAATAGATTAAAAACTAAACTAAGATCAAGTCTTTCTGTTGAAAGTGAAAACAAATATTTGTATATTCATACAAATATGCCCATTATTACAATTTTCAACGGAATCCCACAGCTGCAATCCCAAACTTTTTGGAAGAAAAAAATCGTCGCAACCGTCATATCACGTCAGAAAATGAAACAACTAGCAGACAAGCAGTTTTCAAAGCGGTTTTTTCTGAAGCGCAGATCTTTAAGAACGAAGAAGAGGACAATGATGATACTGAAAATAATGAAGAAAA